>JAOVVH010000059.1:752899-764003 GCA_028566435.1 Scorpiodoras heckelii | reverse complement strand
AAATAGTAGAATAAACTTCAATTAAAAATCACTGTTTCGTGTCCTTTACTTTTCTTGTAGACCGTATGTTTTAGCATGTGCCTTATAATAGGGTGCCGTACAGAATAAGTACCGTACAGAAGCAGAGTCCGTAATTGAGACTGCGCCTTATAGTACGGTGCGCCTTATACGTGGGTCAAATACAGAAATAGACCCCAGACTGCGCCTTATAGTACGGTGCGCCTTATGGTCCGGAAAATACGGTAACTATAGAGAATGTGAAGCTGACATCATGCCGTGCAGAATTTTTGGTAACTGACATTACAGCTGCTTGCATAAGTGGGAGAAAAAACATTCTGTTTCAGGCTGGGAGGAACAAGGTTGATTTTCATGTAGATAAGTGTCCTCTGGGTCCTAACAATATTCTGGCTCTTATGGCTCAAACATGTGTGACGTGCATTCAACCCTGTGTGCTTGCATTGGTAAAAAGTCACCCCTGTGGACCCTTTTTCTTCATGGCAAAGAAATGACCTTTGGTTTGACCTTCCTTATAATGACAGCTATGAATGATCACAGGACACTCTTTAGAATGTAAAACAGTAACTGTAATCAAAGAGCTAACTAGGTTAACCACAACCTGAACAATGCATGCCTTAATGCAAGAACCAACTCTTTTTGAACCTTGGCCATAAAACTACAAGTCAAGCTCTCTCCCTCCATAAAGCAGCTACACTCCACCTTTAAACAAAGTATAGCCTTAACCTCAACATTATGAATACACAGGCTAATAAATGGGTTTCTCTTTAATTTAAAGAACTCTTCATAATTCTCTTAATCTTAGCAGGAAATATTAATCTATCAAACATAACTGGTTTGTTATTGTATATTGACTTGTAATCTTTTCCTGCACTAGAACTTCACTACATGTAGCTATGCATAGATGGTTTCTTCATTCCATAGATGGTTTCTTCAAACTCAGAACCAAGGAAGTGTGAACCCAGAAATGCTATCTTCAACAAACTTAGTTTAATGTGCATCTATCATGCTGAATAGTTTGCCCTACCCGCATTTGTTTGAAGAATGCCGGAGTTAATGTCAGCCGGTTTTCGATAACTTTTGACATAAGACTCTTGTGAATAATTGTACACCAGCTGCATTAGGTTTAAATTAAAATCCAAGGATTAGTTCACTACCTAGGAGTACTACCTAAGGAGTATCACATATACGGGACCCACGGTTTTGTCTGCACAATGTATTTTATATTAATTATTATTAGTGCTGTCACGCGATTATTTTTTTTAATCACGTTAATTGCATGAATTATTTTTAAAATTGCACATTAATCACGGTTTTAATGCACATTTTGATTTATGTTGTACATGCATCGTGGAACCATTGAAAATATTGTTTCCATTTATTTTAAGAGAAAAGACTGTTGAATGTTGCCTCATTATTCACTTGACTTTATTTGATAAAAGTGAAATATTAAAGATGATTGATGTTCTTTTCATTTTTTTTATTTAAAGGGAACTGCACAGTGTGTAGGGAGTGAGGGAACATGGTCATAATCACTTACCGGAAGTTCTGTTGTGCTGCTGCTACATGATTGGCTGATTCGATTTTACATCAGAAACCCGCTTCCACAATGGAAGGGAAGGAGTTTGCATATGTGTTATGCGGATCTGTCGCCTTTGTCATCTCTGTTGCCCATTAAACTGATGTAACAAAAAAAAGCATCGCAAAACTGCTACAACTTCTTCGTTCTCCATTGTTCCTTTCAATCTTTAGCAATTTTTATGATGGCTAATGAGCTAGGCTAACATTCAGACCACTGTGCATGAGAAGAGAGAACCAAAAATATATTACAAGGTTAAAATACATCACCCACAGTTCATAGATGTGTCATCAAATTTATTTCAAAAGTGCCTACAGAATACAAAATTAGTCTGAACAGTGTTGTTTGATTTATCATGCTAAACACAGCTGTGTGCTGTAATGAAGGTGTGACCCCAATGATGACCATGGTTGATGACGTTGCAGGGTTTCCAAATAGAGCCGTTTTAGTGGCAGAATTCCCTATGAAGAGCCCTTGGGATTCTGTACTCTGTGTAGTGTGTAGGGAGCAGGTATACAGCTTAGGGACCCTTGCAATCAGAATGCAACCTAAAACGAGTAACGTAACAATCAAATGTCAAAACAGTTAAACAAAATGTTTGTGTTTGCTGATGGAGCCGCTGGTTTGTGTAATTTAACTAAGCTTTAATCTGCATAAAAATATTTTGTGCCGTTAATTTTTTTTAATTGCGATTAATTCTTTAATACACCAACACATCTGTTAATGTGTTAATTTGGCAGCACTGATTACTGTCAACTCAGAACTTAATTGCTTTGACTGCATAATCTTTTGGACTAGGATGCTTTTAAAGACAATTCTTAGCAAGTATGTCTGTAAACGTGTTTGTTGAGGCAACCTTCTTTACCTGACTTCCGTCTATTTAGGCATGAAAACACAAAGACTGTGACCATAATGAAAATGGTTAATTGTGCACTGTACAGACTCCGATGGTGGATCTGACTCAAACTTGGAAGTCAATATCACAATATAATCAATAATATCATGTATGTCTGTTAATTTCTGTGTTGACCATACGTGGATTTAAAACCCGAGGACTGCAATTACATGCCTAGAAGGCTCCCAATGTCCAAACCGGCTCAAACTGCAGGCAACATCAGACCATTATTATATGTACACTATATACACAAAAGTATTTGGACACACCTCTTAATCTGCTGTCTCGATAACTGAGGAGTTCCAAACCTCCTCTGACATTAACACCAACACAAAAGCTGTGCACCATATGCTTCATGGCATGGGTTTCCATGAACGAGCAACTGCATGCAAGCCTTATATCACCAAGCACAATCTGTGCAATTCTGTAATTATGCAAATCAGCTCAAAATCTAAGTGGGTGGAGCTTAGAGGTTCTTGAGGCTTTTTTGTTGTGTGGAAGACTAGCAATCACTGGGAGAAAAAAAACATTTTCTGTATAAAATGTGGTGTAAGAGTTATGGACTTGAAAGCGTTTGGGTGTATGAATGAGGTGCCTGAGCAGTTAATGAGAATGTATACATTTACAGTGATATCCATCAAGAGTTTGCAGCAGGCCTGGAACAACATACACAAAGTGAAAGCCTTGCAAAATTACTGTTAATGTATGGCACAAGTATTTAAACACAACTTATGACTGCACTGAGTGAAATGGTACTTGGTTGACAACTCTTAAGAAGTGAGATTTATTAATTATCATCAACTCAGAAATAAAGAGTGTTATTATACTGTATACAATTGGCTGAAACTGTGAGATGATCAACTGCTGAAGAGTTATGCCAAGTTAGGTTAGAAATGCCAAGGCCACAAGGATTGGCTGACAGAGGGAAATCATGTTGAGTCAAGTAGGAACACATTTGATAATTCTTTACCTACAAACTCTAAAGTGACCATCAAGACCAAAATTAAGGCAATCAGACAAAAAAAACACAGCTAGCTTGGAAAAAGCAAGTCTTGAACAATTAGGAATAAACTAATAAATTTTTAATGCTCTTATATTTTCAAATTTGTCTGAAACACTCACTGGATAAGCCAAATCTAAATAAAAAGTTTGAGAAGTGATTTTGACAATCCAACTATAGTTTAAAAAAGTAAGGCATGAAGTGAAGTGATAAATTTGTGTAATGCTTTATAACAATTCTTTGCATAGTTTAAACTGAATTTATCCACAATTCCTACACAATGGGAGTAACTTGTTTCTTAGTTCAGAAATACCTTTTTATATTTTAAATAAGTTTTTTTTGTTCCCGATCCAATCAGAGTCATTAATTTTGTTCCCAATCCGATACAGAGTCTCAAACCTATAATTCTATTTTCTAGATATTGTCTGGATAAGAACTAGATAATACTGTTCACACAGTACACAACAAGTACATTACAGTTATTAAAATTAATCCAATGTATATATTTAACAACTGAATAGCTCTGCAGTGCTTTCGGGAAAAAAATGCCTGCATCCAAGCTATTGCTTAATTTTCTTTTATTTAATTTTTTTTCTTTTACTTTATTACCTGCATTTTCTACCACAGCGATAGGCTGGTCATCCAAAGTGATGAATTCAATGACCCTCCCTAATCTTTTTGGCCATGTCACTGTAAAGTAAATTTCTCTCTTCTTTTAAAAATTTCTGGTAGCGTACATTGCTTAGGTGCAGCCTTTGCCTGAGTTGCCTGAATAAACTCGCTGTATTCGGCCGAGTGTTTATTTTTTAGGTGCCGTATCAAATTGATAGTGTTGAACTCGGCTCTGCTATTACCACCTTGTGAAACGCTTGCATTGAAGACATTACTCTTCGCTGGTGGACTTGTTTCACTTTTCAATTTAAAGTATTTCCACACAGCAGACATTATAGCCACGTCCTGCCACAAATTGTGCTCTCCATTTAGGACACCTGCATGACCACTGATGTAAACATAGGATCAGGTTTCAGTAAAGCCGATTCTGATCAGTTAAAAAATGCCTTGACTGGACCGATTCCAATGTTTGAGATCAGATCGGAACATCCCTATCTTATTGTACTCCCTACTGGATCAAATACAGCAAACTCAGCATGCTACCTCCAGTCAACTGTCTCATTTAACACTATAATATTTAAGTTTCATTTTGATTGGTCAATTTTAAGCCTGTCAAATGCCTTCTGAAAACTGATTGGCAAGCACAATTTTTGACACATCTCTTTATCCATTGATACCATTGTTTATACCATTAATAATATAGCACACTGATGCTGCCTGCAAAGTTTCAGCTTGATCTATTGTTGGGATTCTGAGATGTAGTTTTCTAGCATTCATAGCGCCCCCTATTGGCGTACATTCGCCAATCTCAAAAGAGCGCCCTAGAGTCATGTGCCTAAATGGGCTGTGAACTTTCATGAATTTTTTAATGAATTTTAGCTAGTGCTATCACGCGATTAATTTTTTAAATCACTTTAATCACACAATTAATTTTTTAATCGTGCATTAATCGGGGTGTTAACACACATTTTGATTTGTGTTGTACATGCAGGTCGGCATCGTAGGACCACTGAAAATGTTGCTGCCGTTTTTCACTGGTCTATTTTAAGAGAAACGACTATTAAATGTTGCTTCATTATTCATTCGACTTCATTTGATAAAAGTGGAATATCAATGATGATTGATGTCTTTTTTTTTTTTTTTAATTGTTTTTGTCTTTCGTTCATCTGATATACTGAATAGAGTTCGAGTTTAATTAAAGGCATCAATTCACCAATTAGAGTAACACGACATGTTGCAACCGAAGAGTAAAGTTACGTTCCAACCACAAAAAAAACATACATTAAAAAGTTAAAATACATCACCCACAGTTCATAGAAGTTTCATCAAATTTATTTCAAAAGTGCCTACAGCATACAAAATGAGTCTGAACGGTGTTGTTTATCACGCTAAATACAGTCGAGTGCTGTCTTGTAGAACACAACCAATGCAATCAGCTTCCCTAAGTTGTTGAAGTTGCAGGGCATTTCTAATAGAGCCATTTTAGTGAGCGAGTTCCCTATGAAGAGCCCTTGGGATTCTGTACCCTGTGCAGCAGGGATACTGCTTAGGGACACTTGCTATTGGAATGCAGCCTAAAAAGAGTAATGTAACGGTCAATTTTGGAATGTTTATGTTCACTGACAGTGCCACTGATTTGCATAATTTAACTAATTTATAATCTGTGTTAAAATTTTAGTGGCGTTAATTTTTTTAAATTGCGATCAATTCTTTAATACGTTAATTTGACAGGACTAGTTTTAGCCATTTATGCAAAATACACCCTTTTCCATAAGGGTTCATTTGGATATGGCAGCCATATTGTTTTTAAATGGGAAAATATTTTTACAATTACTGAGTTTAGGACTCATCTGAATATTTTGACACCAATATTGTGGCAAAAACCTAGGACTAGTTTGCAAAAATTTGCAATATTTTGGCTTGAGCCAATGAATTCACTGGAAGCAGAATTTTGTTTCTATGCCTTACTGTGTGGGAGAAAATCACAAAAAAGTAAAATGCTGTGCTACAAGCACCACTATCAGGACAATGAAGTACCCTTTACTTGGCTGAGTCATTTCACACCTGCTGCACCCTGATGCCAAGTTTGGTGTTACTAGGCCTTACGGTCTTTGTTGCACATTGTGTTTTAGCTGAGAAGAAGAAAAAGAAAAAGAAGAGGAAGAAAAATTCCAGCAATTACAATACAGTTCCAAGCCCTATGTGCTTGAACCCTAATAATAATAAAAATCGAAGCAATTACTTCAGTGCTTAGACGACTAATAAAGCCTCAAGCGGCAATGAGCGAAGACTAAGCACAGTGAGGACAATCAGGCTTAATGCACTAGTATGGGTCCTATAATTATTCATTGTAAATTAAGAAAGAGATATGTAGTAATAGACTGAAAACAAGACAAAGGGTTCAATTTCTATTATAAATTGTATTTGAAAAGCTATCTAGCTGTCAGAGTTGAACCATTTGAGGATCATTAATTTGCTTACAGTGTGATAAACTGCATGCAAACATATGCCAGTTAGGTTATATGCAATATTTGTCTGTTTGAGGCCTGCAAAAGGCTAACGCGCAGATATTTGAAAAAAGTGACACATTTTTGTCACTGTGCTTCCATACAGCGAAATTGAACCTCCGCATCTAACCCATCCGTGCAGTAAGACACACTAGTGAAGACACACTAGGGGGCAGTGAACACACATGCCCGGAGCGGTGGGCAGCCCTAGCCAGCGCCCGGGGAGCCATTGGGGGTTGGCCATTATTAGCCATGTTATTAGCCATTATTAGCCAATATATTTCATATTCAGACTTGGTGATCACTTCTATAACTTGTAACAATGCATTATTGCACTTAAAACTTGTTGCAACTAAATTGCCCCATTCATTGCTATAGGGTTCTGAAGTGCACTAGGTTAGAAACCTTGGAGTAAAGCAATCAGTGTGTCATGTGGTTAGTCAGTAGGGTTTTTTGTAAGAACATACATACAGAATGGAGTGCCATACTTCCAGGGGTCTCTAGGTTCTAAGGCTTCCTAAGGCACAACAGTATGATACATTACCATCACAGCACGTGTGCACTGAATTGTGGATTCCTAAGTAGAATCCATGCAATGCTGACAAGGACAAGAAGTAGTGGTAAAGCTTTAGAAGACCAGTGGTGGCAGGGATAAAGTGGTCACTCGGCAGGAGAGCCTCCCTGTAATGTACAGATCATTCTCTGCATGCCTGAAGTGGCTCTTTTTTTTTAACTGTAGAGGGGCTATGGCAACATGGGCAAGGCTCTGCCAGCAGACTGTGGGCTTCAACTGGCAGCAGCAAGACAAACAGCTGTGGAAAGTAGCGACATAGGGTGTGTACAATTCAACCACACCTTTTTTGCCTTATTCATCACACAAGAATCCTCAAAAAAGAGAATAACCCCAGTGTAAGTTAGCAACATCAGTTGTGAAGTTGTGGTGCTTTGAAGTAGTCATGAAAAGCTAAATGGGTTAACTGTTATATCCTATTTCACTTTGAAAATAAAAAAAAAATGCAGGACTGAAATAAAGTACCTTTCCACAGGACAGTGAGATACATGATTCTACATGTAAGGATATGATTCTGAGGGGGCCAATTATTATGAAAATTCATAGGGTAATAGAAAGTGCCTACGTGGGCATACCATTCAAGTTTTGTGACGATCAGTCAGTGTCAAGCCTACCAAATGCCTGCTGAATTCTTTGGCTGCTGGTGGTTACAATTTTTTTTACAAATCAGGTCATCCATAATTCTCCACTTAACATCTCACTCAAAAATGTAGCATGCCCAGTTTCGGCTTTATCAGACTCGTGGATGCAGAAATAGAGTTTCCTAGCTTTTATAGTGCCTTCTGTTAACGTAAATGTGCCAAAAACGACAGGGCACCTCAGAATCACGTCCTTAAATTGCCTGAGAAGTTTCGACAAAATCCGCCAGTTTTCATGAGTTTCAGCTGTTTTAATAAAGTATACAAATTTTGTTAAAGATTAATTTAAAAAACTTGTTTTTTTAAAATGTTAATAAGTTTTTGATAATTATTGACCTGTAGATCCCTCCCAGCTTTCATGAGAATGGGATGAAATTCTAGGGACTAAGTTGCAAAAGTACGTTTCACATATTAGGCAAAATTAGCAAAAAAAATCTATGTAGGCAGAGCTTACAGGTAACTCAGATTTTTTTTGTTTATAGGAAGATCCAAAATCAGGAGGATAAAATGTTGTCTCTGACATTCATAGCAGAAGTTACAGGGCTTAAAGTTTGACAGTTTGCTGTAGTGTCCCCTCCAGGCCAATTAGACTCTCATTGAGCATCTGAGTAGTGGGAGGGACTACTACCAGTTGACCAAGTTTTGTGTCTCTACCACAACTATATGGTTTGTGTCCACCCCTGCTACACGAAAAACTTAAGCTTTCACTTTACAAACTACTGTGAGAAAGAGAAACATACAGAAATACTGATAGGCAGTAGCTCTCACCTGACCTCCAACTGTCCTCCACCACATGTTGTATCAGTCCTCCTAAGAAAGGTACCCTTACAAGTTCTAGCTGCTCCAAGTTGCGTGCAGAGGCCAAACCAGTCACCAGTGGTACATACTTCAAGGAGTTGGTGGGACCAGCACAGTTCCTCATGACAAATGTGCGCAGGCTCACACACAAAAAATCCTTGAATGGCTGAGGCTTTGTAAGACGAACCCACTTCAGATACAAGTGTCTGAGCATAGACACACAAGGAATTTCTGGTACATTGACCCCTGAGGAATTAAATTATTTTAGACATTCACAAAAACACTTCTTATTTACATTTAGCCCAAAAAATTAACAATGCTTGAGAAAACTATCAAAATATTACACAGTGAAGTTTTAACCCTACCAACAAGATGAAGGGTCTGAATTTTAGCTGCAGCAGGAATTGTAAGTTTGTTTTGTGGGGGAATCGGAAATGCCCCATTGCGGTTCCTGAACTTTCCAAGGATGTGAACCTGGGGCATGTAGTTCCATACTGCTTCCACCAGCTCCAAATGAGATGTCTCAACGCCCTTTAAATAAAACTCAATTTGAACAAACAAAAAGGCATGGGGGAAAGTAACTAATCATTTTCATTTATTTGGATGTCCTTCACTCACCAAAAGACAGGAACAAGCTTGAAGAGCCTCCAAAACACCAGGAATACTGAAAGCTTCATATCCCCTGACCCTTCTACGTTCTAAATAACGTGGGTGCAAACCATACAACTGCTCCAAATCAGGCATCTTCTTCAGAAGTGTTAGGAAATTTGTGTCTGTAAATCCTATATGAAATCCACATACCAGAAAACATTTTAGAATGGGATTATTTTTTGGGCTGCTCATATGCCATTATCAATAGGCCATCTATAAAATCATGTCAGACATGCACAAAAATGGACACACAAATATGCTTATAAAGGTAATCTGACTAGGACACAGACATCTACAAACCT
Organism: Scorpiodoras heckelii; assembly: GCA_028566435.1. Taxonomy (NCBI): domain Eukaryota; kingdom Metazoa; phylum Chordata; class Actinopteri; order Siluriformes; family Doradidae; genus Scorpiodoras; species Scorpiodoras heckelii. The sequence goes on along the minus strand of JAOVVH010000059.1, from coordinate 754,435 downwards.
AAACGCATGAGCTCTTAATTTAGTCATTGCTACTACCTGTCTACTCAGCTACTAGCCTGGAAGAGCAAAGGGAAGACTGTGCCTCATCTTCCCTTATATGCTCTAAGATTTCTGAGCATGGATGGCAAAGATTCAAATTTGTGACCTTAGAACAATAGGCTGAACACTAAGAATGCTGCATCCACTTGGAACCATGCATGCAACACACATGAAACCATGTTCATTATATGATCAACAATGATCATTAGAAAACATAAGGATGCTTATATGCCAACCCACCTGGCATAATAAGCTCTACTAACCTGAAGGCATGTACTCCCACCACCGGCTGCCACATAGGTCCACCATTTTCACCACTCGCAAATAAAGGGTTACAGCCTCTTGTAGCTTCCGTGATAGACATTCCATGCACATAATGTCTGGCAGGGGCAAATAGCTTCAGAGAGGAGAAAATTAAAATAGTAGTCTGGAATTCATAAACATGATTAGTTCTGTCATATGTACATTTTTAAAACCTGCTTTCAAGCAAGGTATAAGCTTGCAATGAGTTTCTGATCAAGAAATAATAAAAGAGTCAATCCTACAGAGCATATACAATTGAAATTAGCAAGACCTTTTTCAAGGTTAGTGTAAATGAAACATACAGTGTGCACCCAAGTTTTATTTTCCATTTGCTCCAAGATCTGTGATGGATGTGAACACTTTTCTCAAGCTTACTACCATAATTCTTTACAATCAGAAAGATACTGCACTGTAAATGATTAGAGTGAATAAGTGGTAAAATATGCACAGTACTCACCGGAATATATGGCAGAGTACTTCATGTGAAAGCTCATTTATATAATCTTTTGTTTCCTCTTTTCGCAAACAACTGCAATGAGTTCCTCCAACCATAGTTGTCTTAGTGGATTTTCGCCTAGGGCCCATCATGTCCTAAGTAGTGTTGTAGTCAGTGAAAAACGGCAAGCTACTCAATCCATCAACTGCAGGCTTCCTAAGGCATTCACATGTGCTATGGTTGCTATGAGAAAGTGACACAAAATAAAAAATGTAAACAACAAATTACATATACTGACATATGTTCCAAAAAAAACACAAAAAAAACAATAGACATGGACCATGCATGATGCATTTTATTACTACATTTGTAATAATAAATAAACCAAAACTAAAAGGAATAAACCAGCAGAGTAGTGCTGTGACATGTACAATTAGGCCCAGAAATATCTGGGCAGTGACAAGTTTTGGCATTTTAGCTGTTTACCAAAACATATTCAAGATAAAGTTATATCATCAATATGGGCTTAAAGTGCAGACTCTCAGCTTTAATTTGAGTGTTTTCACATCCTAATTGGAGGAAAGGTTTAATAATTACAGGTCTTTAATATGTAGCTGCCTCTTTTTCAAGGGACCAAAGGTAATTGGACAATTATCTCAAAAGCTATTAAATGGGCTGCAGGGGCTATTCCCTCATTAATCCAGCATCAATTAAGCAGGTAAAAGGTCTGGAGTTGATTCCAAGTGTGTCATGTCCAT
>JAOVVH010000059.1:665864-678864 GCA_028566435.1 Scorpiodoras heckelii | reverse complement strand
ACACACACACACACACACACACACACACACACACACACACACACACACACACACACACACACACACACACTCACTCTAGACACTCCATTATTATTATTTATTTTTAAGAAAAAAAATTGGTTCTTTTTTGGCAGGAGAAAAATTCGTAAAATAGGCTTTAGATAAGTGCCAATGATCTAAATTGTGGACTAATTTTAATATTTTCCTACAGGCAAAATACATACATGCTTAGGACATTTGAAAGAATCATTTATAATACTGTGAAAAAAATTCTTAAGCATGATATGTGTTAAGTGCTACAGACACTCAATTGTTAACAAATACAAACAAATATACTGTATACATACTGCTGATAAAGGTTTAAATCTGTCTTTTATAATGTTACATGTTTTTAATCAGTCAATTAATATTGTGTGACATTACCCAAAAAAAATAAATTGGTTATCAGATGGAAGTGAAATATATTTTTAAAAAAAATTAATCCTACCTTTTGATGAGGTGTGCTCTGCTGTTTCCATAACTGGAGTCAATGGAATAATTCTCTGTCTGGAGAGAGAGGGTGTGCATTTTATTATATTGCAAATAAAATAAAACTATTGCTAACTGCTTTTCAATAAAAATGCTATTTTACACAAAGACCCTGTTGACTGCTTTAGATGGTAACAGATTTGAGGACAGATTAAAGATTTCAGCGAAGGCCCCCTCTAACTGGATGGTGCTCTAAATACATGGACGTGGATGCCATCAGTACCCAGTGCCCTGCAGGGGTTCTTTGTCATCAAGGATTTAATTAAATCAAGTTTAGTTTGCAGTTGTTCTGATCCATACCTGGGAAGGGTTCATCTCAGAAAGTGCATATACTGTATGTTAAGCTTATCTGCTAGTGAGGTGGATATACACTGCTGAATTTCCTTCTTTTGTAGTACATAATTGAGTACAGACCACTCTACAAGTGTTTGAGGTCTGACCTGTGGTAGTTGGGCTTTGTCCCTATAGTCTTAGTTGATAAATTATGATGGGCTTCTGTAGGTTGGACCTGTCTTTCTTGTAGCCCACTAAGTCTACAGAGAAGTATGTGAAAATTCAAGCTTTTACTTTGGCATAGGAATCACCATTGAGCCAAAGCTGCTGGTTAGGAAATGTCCAAGGACGGATCTACATTTACATACATACATTTACGGCATTTGGCAGACACCCTTATCCAGACTTACAGCTGTCATGTTTATACAGCTGAGCAGTTGCAGGTTAAGGGCCTTGCTCAAGGGCCCAACAGTGGCAGATTGGTGGTGCTGAGATTTGAACCCCTGACCTTCCAATCAGTAGTCCAACATCTTAACCACTGAGCTACCGCTGCCCGGATCTAGGTATAAGCGATATAAGAAGCCGCCCAGGGCAGCATCTAGCTGGGGGGGCAGCACAGGGCGCCAACACAAAAAAAAAACTGCAAATGGTGATATGTGCATGATCAGTTTTCTATCACTCGTGCACATCACATCAATGATATCATGTCACCGTGTGGGGGAGCAATTAAACTTGTCAGAGTGGGCTGCTTGATTCTAGTTTGTGAGCTAGTCAGGCTACTGCCTGGGAAAGTCTCCTACTCCAAAGTATGAGATGGGGAGGGGGACAGAGGCATTGACCTCAGGTAACCCCACTGGAGGAGCCCGGGAAAAGGGGGAGCGTGGGAATCTATCAAATAGCGCACCTCTAACTTTGTGCAATTGTACAACAATTATTACAGTCACACTACAAAATGGTATCAAATAAACCACAATTCATTCATAATACTGTGAATATATAGTTTCACAGACATCTTGTTGCAATTCTTTCTAGCTTGTGTCAAATCTTTAAGAATAATATAAATCCAGTCTGCACACCACCAAGGTAAATTGATTTAATCTTGGCTGAAAGTGTTGAAAGATGGGTAAAATATTAATACTTGAGTGCCAAAAAGTCTAAGCTATCAGGTGCCATGCCAAAGGGGAGGCACCGCCCAGGGTATCATACAAGCTAGAACCGCCACTGGAAATGACATTGATCTTACTGATGTATGATATGATGAAGGTTTGCATATTTATTAATGTCACTGCATCTGCATCATACAGTCTGTAGCTCTACAGTGAGCCTGAAGCTTTCCGGTAGTATCCATTCTATTGAAATGAAGACTGAAAAGATGTGAAGAAGAGTTGAGGTACAATAATCAAGTCACTTTTCTATGTCACAGTTGAGGCATTATAGTGTTGCAGTCAAGTCACTTTGTATATATCTTACAAACATGACAAAAGGGTCTCTTCGTTCCTTTTGAAAATGGTATAGAAACTTGTTAAATCCTACAAAAGTTAGTTTTGAATAGCATCTCAAACACAGAACCATTCATGTTCTCATTCTCATCCTAAGACAAATTAAAGGTCCGATACACCCGATCCATTTTGGTCGTTAATGAGCACCAGTATTTAAGTCTTATCTTGCACAGTATTTATTGTCTAGCGTTTGTCTTTCATTGTCGTTTGTTGTCTAGGTGTACCCTATCATCTATATATGCTTTTGCCTTGGATCATAATTCATGATTTGGTATTTAGGTTTACTTGTATCCAAGAGGCACTCCTGGAAAAGAATAGCCAGATGTGGGTGCAACAGGGGGAGGGGAGAATGGGTCAGAGCCACATGTGAATGGTTTGACACCATGTATTGATGTTTTGGCTTACTTATTTGTACTGGTCATGTTTTGCTTAAATTAAACTTAATTTTCACTTGCATTTGCCTTCACCTCCCATCCATGCCACTTTAACAGAACCTATACACCGATCAGCCAGAACATTAAAACCACCTGCCTAATATTGTGTGTCCCCCCCCCCCCCTTGTGCCACCAAAACAGTTCTGAGTCTCATCAAGGCATGGAATCCACAAAAGGTCTGAAGGTGTGCTGTGGTATCTGGCACCAAGACATCAGCAGCAGATCATTTAAATCTTATTGATAGGTTGCAAGATTGGGCCTCCATGGATTGGATTTGTGTGTCCAGTACATTCCACAGATGTTTGATCGGATTGAGATCTGGGAAATTTGGAGGCCAAGTCAACACCTTGAATCCTTTGTCATGCTTCTCAATTCATTTATGAATAATGTTTGCAGTGTTATACTGCTGAAAAAGGCCACTACCAATGTTTAGGTAGGTGGTATGTGTCAAAGTAACAGCCACATGAATTCCAGGACCCAAGTTTTCCCAGCAGAACATTGCCCAGAGCATCACACTGCCTGCACCAGCTTGCCTTCTTCCCATAGTGCATCCAGGTGCCATCTCTTACCAAGGTAGCTGACATTCAAGCACCCGACCATCCACATGATGTAAAAGAAAACGTGAATCATCAGACGAGGCCACCTTCTTCCATTGCTCCATGGTCCAGTTCTGATACTCACGTGCTTACTGTATTGTTTTCAGTAATGTACAGGGTTCAGCATGGACACTCTTACCAGTCTGCAGCTACTCAGCCCCATACGCAGCTAGCTGTGATAGAAAGGTGTCAGAACACACAGTATATCCTAACCAGCATTAAATTTTGCAGCAGTTTCTGCTACAGTAACTCTTCTGTGGGATCAGACCAGACAGGCTAGCCTTCACTCCTCATGCGCATCAGTGAGCCTTGGCTGCACATGACCATATCAGCAGTTCACCTGTTGCCCTTTCTTGGACTGCTTTTGGTAGTTACTAACCACTGCAATACCGGGAACACCCCACAAGACCTGCAGTTTTGGAGATGCTCTGACCCAGTTGTATAGTCATCACAATTAGGCCCTTCTCAGAGTTGCTCAGATCCTTATGCTTGCCCATTTTTCTCGCTTTCAACACATTAACTTTGAGTGTTGATTGATTTTCACTGCCTAATATATCCCATCCCTTGACCATTGTAGTGAGATAATCATTTTTATTTAACCTTTAATTTTACCAGGCAAGTCATTAAGAACAGATTCCTATTTACTGTGACGGCCTGGCAAGCAGCAAGGGCCACTTGATAAAAGAAAATAAAAAACAGAAAAGAACCATTACATTCACACATAACACGTATCATAAGCAATTATCTGAAAAACACCTACAAATATCTTTAAAAGTATCTTTTAAACAGGTCTTAAGATGAGATATTGAAATGAATGATTCCAGTTTGAGTGTTTTTTGCAATGTGTTCCAGTCATATGCAGCAGCAGACTGAAATGAGAAGGAGCCATAAGATGTGTTTGTTTTTGGGAGTTTCAATTTAACGTATTGGGAAGATCTGGTGTTATATTTAACAGATACTGGCTGTAATAAACTTTGTAAGTACAGCAGAGTCTGAACTAGAAGAGTCTTATAAACTAGCATAAGCCAATGTATACTGTGTCGAGTGTGTAAAGAAGGCCAGTTGGCCAGAGAATAAAGAGAGCAGTGATGTGTTCTGAAAGGGCCATTTGAAATAAAACAGAGAGCTGAGTGATAGAGAACATCCAGCTTCTTAAGGGCACCTTTACAAGCCAGTCTATAAACTGCATCACCATAATCAGAGGAAGAATAGTCATTTGAACCATAGTAATTTTGGCAGAATGCGTAAATGAGGAGCGATTTCTTTATAAAAAACCAAGCTTGGCCTTGACCTTAGATTGTAATTTATTGATATGGTTAGGAAAAAGACAAAGAACTATCTAACCATATGCCTAAATATTTATATGTTGTAACCTGTTCCAGGATGGGTGTATTGAACGCAAGCTTAGAATCAGTTATGGCAGGGTTCTGACTGAACTATACTATCTTATTCTTCAAGATGTTTAGTGACAGATTAAGATTGCTAAATACATTTTGTACCCAGAGAAAGCTGTCCTGGAGTGTTGAGATTACAGATTCCTGTGAAGGGCCAATGGCATACAGGACAGTATCGTCAGCATATAAATGAATGAAGGCATTACCAGCAGCAAAGGGAATATTATTAAACAGGCAGGTTCATGCTTGAAAACCCTGCACTATAGAAGAATTAAAATAATTCTGCAAAGAAGAGCAGGCCAAAATTCACATATACTGTACATACTTCTATACTTTTTAATAGCCACTGTCTTTGCAGTCCTTGCAAAGTCCTTGTCACTTTTGTCAACAATATCATTATGTTAAAATAAAACATGGAGCTGCTTCAAAATGTAACTGTTTCTTCCTTCGCCCACATTACATACCAAGTTTCATGAAAGTTGGCCCTGTAGTTTTTCCGCAATTCTGCTGAATATCATACAGACAGACATACCAACAAATAAACAAACTGCACCAAAAACATAAACTTCTTGGCAGAGGTAAAACGTCCAGGGTCTAATTGTAATATGACCTTGCCTGCGCAAAAGATATATAAAAAATTGTCCCATGGCTACTCATGTAGTGTGGGAGACAAGGGGGGTGGGGGGTGGGGTTTAATATGCTTTCAACCCAATCCTCCAGGATTTTAAATGCCACTTAGATACCAGAACAAAAAATATTTCCATGTCCATCATACAAGGAATTTTGATATGTGCTGAATGTGAGGGACAGATTTTGGTGAGGAGAAATCTTCCCTCTTTTAATTTTAGGTCTGTTTCATTCAGTGCACTAGTACATGGCGAAGGGGAAATAGGGAGAAGAAAAAACCCCTCTACATTACATTGTACTGGAATCTCATATATTCTCCTCTATTTCTCTGTCTTTCTCCCACTCTATTCAATCCACATACTCACTCACTCACATTCTAATTGGAACAGCAGTGCCAGAGAAAGGAGATGAGGAATGTGAACACCTTTACAACAGTGTAATATCCCAGCACTAGGGCTCTAGAAGCAAGCTGGAGCGCATCCATTTGTATGCTGCTTTTATTATCAGTGTAAATCAAATTCTTGCCTGATACTTTGACCGAAAGTAATGCTACAACACCTTGGAACTGTCCCCTCCAAATATCTGTCAGCAGAGCTGATATCAAACGCACCATCTTCAATAGTCCACTCAAACCAACTCCTGCTCTACAGTACTATTGTCACATCAGAATTGCACATCTTTCAGACAATTTTTAGGCTACATAGAGATTTTCAGAGGCCAATTATAGCATTTCTCATCTGCTGCCTTGCCTTCTGTCTCTCCCACTATTTCTTTGTGTCCCAGGCATTTGTTCCCTCTGAAAGATGAACTGAGTTTTCCCTATTATCAGCATTCCTTAATCTGATGCTCAGTTGCAGATGACTCAGAGTACATGTTGCCATTCTAGAATGTCTACACCAGAGCCAATTTAGAATCAGTGCTAAGAAATACAGGTGCAGCTTCATCATTGCTTATTATTTACTTCACTCTGGCCTGTTTTCCACAAACAACAGATTATCACTCAATCGGATTATGTCTATGGATGTTTTCCGTCATTCCCTCTGATCATGGCACACAATGCCATGCAAATTGGGCAATTTTGTGAATATTTCCTCTACACGGTAGCTTTGCTGAGCAGGTTGGGTCTCCTGTGTCATTTGTTTCATGATGGCAAATTTAAATGATTTCATATGACCAAGCCTGTATGCATTTTTGAAGGCACTAATCTTTTTTAGAATCCCCATAAATTGTGCATGAGACTAGGTTCCTGTTTATACAGAAGATGTATCAACTGCTATCATACGTTTCTAGATTTTACTGAGGGCAATGCTTTGTAGAGGCCAGAGTCTAATAGACAAATTGAGGCTAAAATAAACAAATTGGGGCTAAAAAGCTCACACAAATCACAACCAGGCTAATCTAATCAGCCCAACTCATGATCCAGTAATTAAAATCTAATTAGCACTATGATTCTTTCATACTGGGCACATCTGCCATTTAATAATTTGAGACAGACTTTTTAGGCAGATGTCAGCAGCAGGATTGAAATCCGTGCATTACCTCTCTGCATGTAACTGGCACATCTGGAGACAGAATAGCAGACTGCAATCAGTAAACCATCAGGCTAACACCATTTCAACAGTAATGTCCTTTCATGCGATTATGGTAGATTATGGTATTGCACAGCACAGAGGAAGAAGGCTACCTTTATTACTTGCTATTTTAAGCATGTGTCACACATGCTGCACTACTTAGAATTAGATTTGAATTAAATTTACTTGTAAGGAATATGTAAATGCTCACCACTGTCTGCAACACACTCTTCTAGGCCATTAACAAATACATGCAAATAGCTAGAACCATATTTTTCATAATGTGCAGGTGTTCCTGTTGCGCCTAATAAAGTGGACAATGAGTGTATATAATACACTAGGAGTGTAACACAGTGCCACTATTTGTATGCATTCAGCTCCTGAACTTTCCTCAGGTACTTCACTAGTGTTAATAATTGGTCTCAACTAGATGATCAATTGAACTTCCTGGCCAAACTGAGTATGCTAACTGAGTAAGCTAGCAAAATAACTAAATAAAATAAAACAATGCTTTTTCCTCAAATCACTGAACTGCTGAGAACAATCACCAGCTAAAATATTTAATTAGATTTACACCAGGTTTGCATTTCTTTATTTTATAAATAGCATACAGGTTCACAGGACACACCACCAGAAACTACTAGCTGAGTTGCAGTGCTTTTTTTAGTGTAAATTGGGTCACTCATGCAGCATTGCTTTATAATGCCCCCACGATCTTGCCAGGAAGATTTTCTTTTAATAATGACGGAGTACATTGGGGCATGGTAGCCCAGTAGGTTAGGACTCCAGGTTGTCAATTGGAAGGTCAGGGCTTACGCTGTGGGGCCCCCTGAGCACAGCAGAGACTCACTTAATAATAAAGAAAAACTATCTTTAACAAAATTTAAGTAAATATTTTTTGAAGACTGGGCAGAGATATGCTTCTGTGTGCTCAGTGCATGGTCAAGCCAGTATGTACAGAAATATCATTTTACTTTGGCTTTTGGTAAGGCAATGTTCAGATCAGGCTACTGTTGCAAACCACTGAAGAAAAGTGCTGGTGAAATAGTGCACCTGCGGTTCATATCATGTTAATGAATGTGGTCTTTTCCCATGAGCTTCAGACTTGCACCTTTCAAGCTCATACCTGTTCCACATGAAAATTAAAGCTTCTCATTTGCATGTCATTTTTTGCTGCATCCTATGGAAACCCTGGCCTGATTGACACCTGTAGTATCAAACAGATGCCTTGTGAATCCCTGGTTAGCTGTCATACATACAAACATAACCAAATAATTAAATAAATAGTGCAGGTCCTAATTATATCTGTATTTGTATTCACAATATTTCTCAGTCCAAACAATGTATGGTTTCCATTACTTTCCTAATACAGTGCATTCAGAAAATCTTCAGACCTTTCACTTTTTTTCACATTTGTTATGGTGCAACCTTGTGCAAAAATAATTTTAAAAAATCAAGTTTTCCCCCATCAATCTGAACTCAATATCCCATAATAAAAATGAAAACTGAATTTTAGTAGTTTTTGCAAATTTATTAAAAAAGAAAAACTAAAATTTCACATGGACATAAGTATTCAAACCCTTGGCTATGGCACTTGAAATGTAGCTCTGGGAGCCTCCCATTTCTCTTGATCATCTGTGAGATGATTCTACACCTTGACTGGAGTCCATCTGTGTTATATTCAGTTGATTGGACATGATTTGGAGAGACACACCCTGTCTCTATAGGTTCTCACAGTTGACAATGCATATCAGAGCAAAAACCAAGTCATGAGGGGGAAAGAACCACCTGTAGAGTTGTAGAGACAGGATGGTGTGGCACATATCTGGAGAAGGCTAAAAAAATTCTGCTGCACTGAAAGGTCCCAAGAGAACAGTGGCCTCCATAATTGAAGAAGTTTGGAACAATCAGGACTCTTCCTAGAGCTGGCTGCCAATTCAAACTAAGAAACTGAAGAGGGACTTGGTAAGATAAGTGCCCAAGAACCCAATGGTCAATCTGGCTGAGCAACAAAAGATCCTGTGTGCAGATCTGAGAAACTTCCAGAAGGTCAACCATCACTGCAGCACTCCACCAATCTGGGCTTTATGGCACAGTGGCCAGACAGAAGTTTCTCCTTAGTAAAAGACACATGTAAGCCCACCTGGTGTTTGCAAAAATGACCTAAAGGACTCTTAGACTGTGAGAAACAAGATTCTCTGGTCTCATGAAACCTAGATTGAACTCAATTTTAAGCATCCTGTCTGGAGGAAATCAGGCACTGCTCATCACCTGCACAATACCATCCCTACAGTGAAGCATGGTGGTGGCAGGATCATGTTGTCGGGGTGTTATTCAGTGGCTGGGACAGGAAGACTGGTCAGAGTTGAAGGAGATATTCTTGATGAAAACCTGATCCACAGTGCTCGCGACGTGAGATTAGGCCGAAGGTTCACCTTACAACAAGACAATGACCCTAAGCACACAGGACAAGACAACACAGGAGTGGCTTAGGGACAACTCTGTGAATGTCCTTGAGTTGCCCAGCCCGAGCCCTGACTTGTACCCAATGGAACATCTCTAAAGAGACTTGACCATGGCTGTCCACCGACAGTCCCCATCCAACCTGACAGAGCTTGAGAGGATCTGCAGAGAAGAATGGCAGAAAATCCCCAAATCCAGGTGTGCAAACCTTGTGGCACCATACCCAAGAAGACTGTACGCTTCAACTAAGTACTGAGTAAACGGTCTGAGTACTTATTTCAATGCAATATTTTAATTTTTCCTTTTCAAAAAATTTGCAAAAATTTCTAACATTCTGTTTTTTTGTCATTATGGGGTATTGAGAGTAGAATGATGGGGAAAACTTTTTATTTATTTTAGCGCAAAGCTGCAACATAACAAAAATTGAAAAATGTGAAAGGGTCTGAAGGTTTTGCACTGTATATGCCACTATATTGGAACTAGCAAATTGTGGTTTTCCCAAACAAACGATTAAAAAGAAATTTCTTTTGGGGTACCACTGTTTCCTTTTTATGAATTAGAAAATAATAATGTAGTTTAAACCAGTCACCATCTGATATCAACATTTGCGATTTCAAATCAGGATGTGTGGCTCTGTTTCTTTCAGGGATTCCAAACTCAAGTTATAATAAAAGGTATAGTTTTATTAACTAAATAGAAATGAAGGTGACTAATAAAAGAAAGGAAAGAGAGAGAGAAAAAAAATGAAATAAATGTTGAATGATAAGTAACCATAGCAACAGCCAGTTTAGTAAATGTCTCAGACCAAATAAAGGTCTGGCTTATGAATGGTGATATGAACTAATTTGCAAAAGACGTGTACACTAGTTAACTAATCTGAACTCAGTTTTTTTTCAGTGTAAGGTTGGCTAATATTGGTAATAATACTATTGGTTACAGGGTTAAGTACACTAATATACTTTTCAGTTTCTCTGATTCCTTATGAGGACTCCAATTGTGGCATTCACTGCCCACCTTGGAGAGGTTATTGAAACACAGACAACCACTCTCTCACTCCCCAAGAAATGAAGCAGTGTGCCATCTACATCTCCTCCTCCTGCAGTGTAATTTGCTGTGACTCTCAGAGGAAATATAGCAAGATGCAGTATGAGAAGCCAATAGCTCCAAGAGCTCTGCATTTTGTTCAGCTGATTCAGTTCAGTGAGTGAGCTAATACCTTTCACCATGGAATATAGTTGCTTTCCAGAAAAACACAAACAACACAAGGAATACAATGCTATAAAAAAAGACATCACACCTATCGAACCAGATATCACATCTATGGTAACAGATTTTCTACATGAGACTAACAATGAAGCAAAGAGAAAAATGTTATCTTCCCATCTGTTTTCTAGAATAACTCACAATTGTGCCAGTTTAGTTTTAAATGTCTGTTTTTCTAATACCTGGTCACAAATACTAGTTTAACAAGCAATTTGATTTTTTTTTACATCATTCTTTGTCCTTAGGCTGTCATATATCTAAAGGAGGAAGTTTGATGAAAATTAATATTGTTTACACTTGGGCGATTACAGGCATAAAGAGTATCTGCCTTGGTTTGAACTCTATTTTCTTTCTCCCTTTTATCTACCCCATATACAGTCATGCATACTGAGTACTTTATTATAGTAACACTCAATGATTTGATGAAATTTTGTGCAGGAATGTTTATTTGAAGACCAGAGATATGAGGATCAAAATATATTTTATCACGTTTCCTTTGATTTGTGATTAGTAAGATATTCATATACATATTTCATTGTTATGGAAGCAGCATGGCACCTAAACTTTCTATAGTATGTGCTTAATTAAACTCTAGCAAATGTTTGTATTTATGACATTTATTTGCATAATGTTAATGATAGACTATTAATCAAGATATTCAGCAACACTGACTATAATGACTGCATGACTATAACCATACCTCTTCTCTATATGCATTTTTGAAGTTGCTTAGAAGTGTTGAAGGAAGCACTCATCCATTTAAAGATGAACCCATAATCCTTCAGAATCGAAGCTTCAGCTTTAAGGGACTAGATTACAACTCATCCTCCAAATTAAACTAAAAGCAAGATTCCTGCATTTCTGCAGTTGCTCAAGCAAGCTGGAGCCTGGTGTGAGCCACAACAACACAATGACAGGAGGGTTATAATTAGAATCTCTCTCACTCTGTCTTTGTCCCTCTACACAATTCACCCTTTATCTTCCCATACCCTACACACAGTCTTTCTCCAGCCTAGCAGAGCCCAGTATATAGGGACTTAAACATGCAGGTAGCATTGAGGGACAAAGTTGATTTGCTTTCATCTTCCTCTCCAAAGCTGCCATCTTTCAGCCCTTTGGCACTATGTGCCATCTAATATCTAAGCCCTAGGCATACCATTGTGGCAGGCCTGTTCCTGTTGTTTTACGCAAAACAAGTTCAAATGAAATATTTAGGATATTCAGATAGAAAATGTTGAGATAAAGTTATTCTAAATCCCATTAGTATTGGCTGACTTTCATATGTTTCATATATTTCATAAATGTATATAGCTAGAATGAATATTGTCCCCTCCAGAGTCACCGTCCAACACACTGCACAATACACAGTTCAGTGCAATGTATACAGAATGTACAAATGTAAATTGTGTAACAAGTGTGAGACCAGATACAATTCAAAGTTATTGAGTGTTGCTAATGTAGCAAACACAAAATCATATTCAACCTCCACCAGAGTGTGAATTGTTATTCTAGTGGTCTGGAATAGCTAAATCAACCAGCGCCACAAAATATGATAATGCTGGAGAGAGCTGGAGGCAGTGTCATCTCCATTTGCCTGAGCATATCATAATGTGAAATGTAGCAGAATAACAATTAATCTTGCACTTTAGGGAGAATTTAAGAATCCCAGAGAGAAAGCTGTATTCCTCCATTTTTTATATGACACACCCAAGACATCATAAACAACATACCTCAGGGAATAGTCTCTTTACACTTTTGAATGTAGATGCTTCACTTTGGGTTGACAATGCACTTAGCTATATATATTAAGTAGGATGTATGAGAAGTCTGCTAGATCTGCTTCTACTAATCTAGACAGCTATCTAGCCATCTATGGCCAACAAGTACAGTTGCAGTCAGAAGTTTACATACACTCACCATCAGAGGTGGAAGAAGTACAGAGGTTTCTTACTTAAGTAAAAGTACTAGTAATATTATAAAAGAATTACTTGAGTAAAAGTTGAAGTATGATTAAAAAAATTTAAATGTACATGCCCCTTAATGTACTTAAAGTAAAAAGTTAAAGTATTTATTTAAAAATCACTTCTAATTACATTAATCAGGATATTTTTTTAGTAAACCTTTTATTAAAGTCAGATGTGCACAAGCACCATCACATGAAAACATGCAATAAACTGCTTTAGTTTAATAGTTTTCTTTACAAAAATCTAAATCCATTTGTATATCAGAGATATTTGTATACTAATAGGCCCTGACATTAATTGAACGCTTAAACGTGTAAAACAATTAACCAAAGCAGTAGCTGAATAAGAACAGTGTCAGTGTCCAATCACTGATTATGAATATTGAACA
>JAOVVH010000059.1:482562-494071 GCA_028566435.1 Scorpiodoras heckelii | reverse complement strand
TGGTTTCAAGTGCAAACACCCCATTCGCATCAACACAACCTACTTTGTGGGTTAACATTAGATACACTGTTTGCTTAGGTGTTTGTTTCTGTTTATGCATATTTTAGTACCTTCATAGTTGTGTATGTATGAAGAAACATACTGTTTAAAACCTTTCTCCAGCTTGCTAGAAGAGGCTTTGCAAACTATTCTTACATATACAAGGTCTGCTGGAAAGTAATGAGATTTTTTAAATGTTTATTTATTGAAAAAATGTACAATTCAATATTACCAACTTCAAAATATGATCATTGTGAACACACACAACGCTCCCAATGCCTCTGCCTTTGTTGGTATAAATGCTTCAAACTGTCAACTGCAAGGGTGTTCAGAGTCTCGGTTACAGCTCTATGGATGTTCGCTGAAGTGGTGGCCTTTCAAACGTTTTAATCTTCTGTTATGAATTCTTTATGGACGATTCCTTGAGAATCAAAAAAGTCAATGAACAGTGACTTGATTTGTGATTTACTCATGTGGCTTTCTTTGGGTGAGGTGATTTTGTTGTGTGCATTCAGCACTTCGTCTTTTTGTCTCAGGATCGTACATAAACATACATGATTCATCTCCTGTGATCACTCTGTTCAGGAAATTGGCCTCTCTTGTTAAATATTCCAACATTTGCTCCAAACTGACTTGCATTGTTCCAGTGATGATGCACACTGCGAAGGCCAGAATGCAACTGCAACGGGTCCTACTGTTTATCTGAGCTCCCATGCTAACTGACTTTAAACCACCATCCTCATGTGTAAACCCTATAGGAATTTCATTCTCCTTACATTCCAGACAGACCTCATACGTTGAATGTCGTTGCCATTCATCTTTGGGAGCTTATGCAGACACCAACTGAAAAATGCTGCCACAGAGAGTGTAGTAAAAGAAAGAAAAGGAAACTCAGGAGCAGTACCGAAAATTGTATCAGTTGCTTCTAAAATTATAATTTTGAAATTGTGAAATCAGATAAAGCCACTGAAAATTTGTGAATCTGTAAATGTTTTTACAATTGAGGGAAAAGTAAACAGTGTGGTGGCAGTGTTATGTCGGAGTTGTTCAGTTTGATCAGCTTAACAAACTTTATTATTTGACCCTTTGTTACACTGTTTATCTATGCTGGGGGCACTGGCTTTTAGACCAAACTACATCTTTCTCTTCTTTCAGTGAACATTGGTCTACATAGCTAGTTTCATCAAGTTCATTCAAGTACGGATGACTCTCAACTTCCTAGTATGGGTTTACTTAAAAAATTCATTACCTATAATTTGTATTTATTTTGAACTCTTTAGGTGCTTGTTTATTGTAAATGTATAGCCTACAGTAATTCAGTATATGTGCATTATTTTTTAATCAAATGTAAAATTGTTTTTTTTCCAATATGTACAGTTTCTAAATGTAATTAAAATGTTTATGGTTTATTAAATGTTATCAAATTATTTGTTTATTTAATTATTTATATACACAAAATGTGAGAATCTTTAAAGTTGGGGCAAGGTTGGTACAGAGTTGTTTAAGTTGGCAGGTCTGCTGGCCATATAATTTAATCGTTGAACCAATGTTGGTTCAACAAACAAAATTATGTTGGGCCAGTGTTGGCACCCAACAATGGTCAAATATAAAAGTTGATGCTGGTCTGATGTTGGCCCAATGTCATTTTGCTCTCTGGGTAGTAGCCTAGCCTATATCATAAATTAGCAAAAGCATAGTGTAAGAGCCTCTTGCTTTAATTGTGTCTGAGGCTTTGTTGTTATTTAAGGTTGTCCTGTGCCACCAAAATCTTTGGTCACCAGCCATTTTTGATTGGGCCAAAAGTGTCTCAAGCTGTTCTGGTCCGGTTCGTGTCTAAGATGCTCTCATGTATCCTAATGCATGCAAACCGGGACATCACTTAGCTGATAGCTATCCTGGAACATGTGACAAAATGGTCAAGAATAAAAGCCAACCCCTGTCACAACAGAGAGGTATAAAAGTATTGTCCTGGTGATTAGACAACACAATTAGCGGCACCCCAACTAAATTAGGGCCGGAGGGAGACTCTGTTTTACGCCATCAGAGGTAACTTATTCAGACTAGGCTCATCAGAACAGGGACTGCAGGGAAAGAGGTGCTTTGACGTGTCTGTCACGACTGATCTGGAATATTAATAAAGCCAAATGAGGCTTACAGGATCACAGTGAGATACCGAAGTCTACGTGAAACACGCCAGCAGATCTGTAAAAATTCACACCAGCCAACTATGGAGGATCTACAGGTTCACGGCATTATTTGAATCTTAACGAGATCGCACTCCTCTCTAACAATTCCTGTCATTTGTGTGTGAAATGTTCAGGTCTGCAGAACGGGCTGGTTTCTGCATCATCTGTCCGGTCCAACCAGATCGGTCTGAGCTCCTCCACGCATCAAACAGCTCATACGGTGCTGATGAAGGGAGGAACAGCACCGGAGTCGCAGGGTTCATCTACGGCTCCTGATCAGCCGCAATAACCAGCAAAACGGGTCTGCATCGTTACCATCATCATTATCGTTTCATTTACAAAATAAATGAACCGCGTTCTCTCCAAAAAGTCGTGCACGTTTAGAAATCCGTAGTGTGTACAGGCTACCTGCGAGTCACGACGTGAACACTTCACGTTCACACCACATTTCCCAAATACATAAACATCATGCGGTTTGCATGAGGTTTTCTAACATACTGCTGAAATCATAAAGTGAGAAAATCTCGACGAACCTTCAAAGGCGATCACGCCGGAGATTGTTTAATACAAACGACTGTCGTCTTTCTCTCATTTCCTTCGGATATTGAGATAACAACCAAATAGGCTACGTGATTTAATACGTCTTGTAATAGTGCAGTCAAATGCGATGGCTAGCATAAAGTCTTACCTCCTGGACCGAGGTGAGGAAATGGCCCAGAGAACTGAAACGCTTCCGATGTCCGCCGGATTGTCCGCGTGCTAGAGATGACCTCCAAGACAGGCTGGAAGCGGAAGACTAGAAACCATTAACAGCATTTCCACACTGGCTGTAGCTCTTAGTCGGTATTTTTTGTGCACAGGAACATGAGCATGAGCAGCTGTGACTGTACGCTTCTCCGCTCAACTGCGCTGTTAAACGCAACATTGCACTGTTACTACCGAGAGGCGCGCGCACCGAACCGCTGAAACAGAGCTGTGGGTTTTCGGAGATCATCAGTGTTAATCCCAACAGGAGCATGATCGAAAATAATGAACACCTCCAAGCTGATCAGATGTAGGACACAAGCTTTCACTATATACGCAAAACTGATTTAACTGGGCACAGCATTTTATGAGAAAGAGCCCTGTTGAGCCCTGCTTGTTTACATTGTTAGATTGTTTAGTGAAGCTTTTACAGTCTGCAGAGTGTTTTTTGGCACCAGAGGCAAAGATGAGTTAAAAGGGTTATAAGAAATTCACCTTTTTGGTGAATTAGTTTAATCTTCCATTGAAAACAACTAGAAAAAGGCCAACCTTCAATTGAAGCAAATTTATTCTAAGGGGAAAAAATCTTTCATCAAAAAAGGAATAGTTTGGGTTTTTTTTAAAAAACAAATCCACATGTGGTACAGTTGAACAGCACTTAGTCTTCTATAACACTGACGTATAAGGTTGGAAAATATGGAGCAGAGGATCTGAAACCGTTCCTCTTTACAGAATCTCTCCAGAAGGTCCAGGGTCCTCGGTCCTCCCTTGTAGACTCTCATCTTCTGCTCTTCAGTCCACAGGTTTTCTCTGGGGTTTAGATCAGGGGACTGAGATGACCATGGCAGATGCTTGATTTTGTGCTCAGTAAACCATTTTTTGTGTTGATCTGGACATGTTTTAGATTAGTGTTTTGCTGGGAGATCCAGTGATGACCCATTTTGCAGACAGACTTTAATTTAAAATGTCTCGGTATTTCATGGAGTCCAGGGCCTTTGGAGGAAAAACAGCCCCACAACATTATTACAGAAACTTCATCATTCTTAACATTGGGCATCAGCTTCTTTTCATTTACATTTATGGCATTTGGCAGACACCCTTATCCAGAGTGACTTACATTTATACAACTGAGCATTTGAGGGTTAAGGGCCTTTTTCAAGGGCCCCAACAGTGGCAGCTTGATGGTGCTGGGATTTGAACTCATGATCCACTGAACAGTAGTCTTAACCACTGCGATACCACTTTCAGTGAAGGCATCCTTTGTTTTACACTCAACTTCCATTTCATCTGGCCATAGAACATGGTTCCCAGTAGTGTTTAGCAAAATTCAGGAAAGGCTTATTCCTGGCATGCCTTCCAAATAACTTGTTGGCATGGAGGTGGTGTCTGGTGGTTGTTTTGAAGACTTGGTGAGCCCAAGCTACTACTGTTTCTAGACATACTGCACCAACTTGGTCAATAGGTCTAACTTGGTTGTTGACCAAGTGGAATCTCTACTAGACTGTATAAGTTTTAACAATTTTATAAGAGCGATGATAGGTTCACAACAAATATCCCTTTCTCTAGCGTGCATTTCAATTACAAATCTAGTCTTTTACAACCCCTGGCAAAAATTATGGATGTTCACACAGCTTTTTTTTTTAATCACTTCAAACAAATCACAGACGTCACAAAACACTTTTCATGTAATGACTTTGTGAAACATACCACAAAAAATAAACTACATTATTTTATTTAATGGCACATTTTTTCCAAATGAAGTAGAAGAAAATATATAGGGAATCGCTCCACTTTTGGGAAACAATTATGGAATCATCAGCAACAACAACAAACAGTTGTTTTTGTTTTTATTTCCACCATAAATTTTCGATCAGCTTGAGATCCAGACTGTTTGCTGGCCAAGTCAAGGAGTCACAAACCATGTCACAAACCTTTAACACTCTTTGCTCTGTGGCATGATGCATTATCATCTTAAAAAATGACTTCATCACCAAACATATTGTATTTTCTATTGATGGAGTGAGAAAAGTGTCCAAAATTTCAATGAACATGTCTGCATTGACTATTGAGGCAATGATTATCATCTCTCTTGGTCCTTTACCTGACACACAACCTCATATCATTAATGTGTGGGGAAATTTGTTTGTTTTCTCAGGCATTCATTTTAATACACTTCATTAAAACAGCAGCAGACAAAAGTTCCAGCATCATCTCCTTGGCCAATGCAGAGTCATGATTCATCAACGAATATCACTTCTATTCAATGATCCGCACTCAATATTGCTTCTCTTTAGGCCGCTGTTAACTTTTTCCTTCTGTTTAGGTGATAGAACTGTTTTTGTTTCTCTTCTATGTGTTACAGATATTGATTCCTGTTTCTGCCAGTTAGTTCTTAATTTTTTTGTTGCACATTAAATTTTCACTGCACATTGCTTTGTTTTCCATCCTGATGCTCTGATGTCTTCCTTTTATAACCTTCCCATTTGATTATACCTACACCAAATTTTAGACAGATGACTGGGAACAACAAACATCTTTTGCCTTCTTTCCTTCCTGAAGGAGTTTTATAATCCTTTCCATTGTTTCAGCTGAAAACTCTTAGATGGGGCCATTTTTCATTTCAATTAGCCAAGTTCAACAGTTCATTAAGGTCTGTAAGCACTCTCATTTAACTGCAGACTAATTAGCTATTTTAGACTCATGTCAGTATTTGTTTTAGAAATGCCAATTAAAAAGTGATTTCGTTTTTTTTCTTCAAAATGGAGTGATTCCATAATTTGATTCCTCTACATGAGAGAGGAAAAATGCTATTAATTAAAACAATTTTATTGGTTTGAGCTATGGTTCATTAAGTTATAATGTTGAGTTACACAAAAATGTTTTGTCCTATCTGTCATTTGTTTATTTATGAACTATAAAATCTGTGTGATCATCCTCCAAGCGTGGCGATTCCATCATTTTTGCCAGGGGTTCTCCCATTCATGCACTTCTATCACCTATAATTATATCCTAGTAAAGGAATCTACATTTTTGCTGAACAATTTCTGCACTACGCAGAGATTCGTTTTGCGATGTGGGTGGATTTTAATGGAAATGAAAGATGAAGTTGCATTTGTTTGATAGTCATTAAACCTAACAACTAAGGTTTGACACTAGTATCAATGCATTAATATTTCGATGAGAATATATAGCAGTGAAAAGCTAAGACGTAAAAAAAATTAATCATGCAGAAAAGTTTAAAATTCGACCATAATTCGGTGCTCAAACACTTCAAATGAAAACAATGCACTGGTTAAAATGCATAAAAGTTGAGCTTTGTATGATCAAATGAAGGACAGACTTACAGGCACTGCAATCTTTCAGACATTACATAAAGCATAGATGTGCAACTGAAGTTAGACAGCAGAAATAAAAATAATGGTAAGCTACAGACTGCAGAAAGGACAAAGGGCAAAACCAAAGCAAAAATAGTTCGAAACTCAATCCCACACAACAAAATAATACACTTTTATATACAGCTCTACTGTGGTATCCTCTTTCTTGAAAACACCATGAATATATACATGAAATTCCAATCAAAGAATCCTTGTCTGTATGTAGCTTTCCAGGCAAGACATTTTCCTTACGCCATTGACCCTACTGACTCACAGCTAACTCGAGCTGGAGGAGCTGCTCTGTCCCGTGTTCACCTGGATGAAGTCATTTAGGCCATCAAAGCCCTGGCAGAAAAGAAACTCCACATACCAACTCCAGTATCGTCCAACCTCAAGAAAAAAAAAGTTTTAAATTACTTACATCTATACACACGTACACGCACACACAAACAACATTCCAGCAAATGCAAGTGCATCAAACCTGATTCAATACTAAACATTTAAACCTGACCAGTCTCACTGTTAAAATGGAAATGACGGTACCTTTATAGAGGACAAGTCCACACACGTCCTCTCTGGCCAGCACTGAAAAAAAGAAAGCATGAATATTAATAATTCTACTCTCATTTAAATCTCATTAGAACAGACTGGTTAGTGAAGTTTTTTCAGTCTAAGGAACTTATTATTGCATATTATTATTATTTTTTTATATTATAAAAATCAAGCTCATTTTAGTTGCTATGAATAATAAACTCAAAGCCCATATTAACATGTTTTACTTGGCCAAAGGTGGAAACTCCTTAAGTAATGTACATTATATAGACAAAAGTTGTGGATACCTGGCCATCACAACCATGTGCACTTTTTGAACATCCCAATTCCAGATTCAGTCCCCCTTCACCGTAAATATAATCAATCATCTCCACTCTTCTGGGAAGGCTTTCCGCTAGATTTTCTCATGTTCTTCCACTACAACCTCAGCAAACCATGTCTTCATAATGCTGCAGCATACAAAGACACCCTATACAACTGTGTGCTTCCAACTTTGTGGCAAAAATTTCTGGAAGGCCATATAATGTACTTCATTACTAAACTTAAGTATTATTTTGGTATATTTATACTTTGAGTATTTTTGAATACTTGAGGATGAGCACCCTGGCCCTACCTCACTAAGCTTTTGATGTGCTGGAGTAAGCAAAAATTCATATAAAATGAGTCATCTGCTTTGCCTCTCAAAGGCATAAACTAACTAAAAAGGGTGCTGAAGTATGATTTGCTAATTTGCTATCATTAACAGGCTATATTTAATCAAATCAGCCTGTTTTCAACAAGTGAAATTCTAGCTAATGCAAAGTACACTGTAAAATAGCAACTGTTTTTATGTTCACATGAGGACCATTTTTGGCAGGATACTTCTACTTTTAATTAAGTACAATTTAATATATGTATACTTTCACGCAAGCATAAACTCTTAGTATTTTGTCCACCCCTGGTTCTGTCTTCCTGTTGTCCACACACCTATTAAGTAGGGTGGCTGTTATTTTAGGCTTATTTTCGGTTAGTTATTTCGTTTTTCTCACCTCTCCAAACTGTTAGGTTTGCTATTAAAATAGTCAAGTCTGAGCAAAATATTTTGAATTTTAGGGGTAGCTCAATGACTCCAAAGTTACACAGTTTCATAGTCACGACATCACAAAACTGCATGATACACACTGCTTTCAGGAGATTAGTTCAATACCCGGACTAAGTAGAAAAACAAAAACAGTTTCTGTTTAACACAATTTCAATCTCATTATCTTGCTGTCACATTGTTTGACATCCAGATTATTGATTGACGAAAATCAAGTTTTTCTTACTGAAATCATGTAGGCAGATAACACCTAGATTAAAAACTAGCAAATTGTTTTTTGCAGTTTAAGTTTACTGTGCTGACAAAGTTCTTTTCAACTGGTCAGGATATCTTTTTGATGCTTGTTTATAACCTGCAGTGTGAACTGCAACTGCTGTTCATCTTTAGTGATCAGGCCACTTAACTCCTGTAACATGTATTCATCGCCATGACAACAACTGCACCACACTTTTAAACACCAATCCCAAACCCGTGAGAAGCGACAGCCAATCATGCACAGCATACTCTCAACTAGAGACCATAGCCCCCTTGGGTACTGAATGCGGTGCAGGGAAGGGAGTGAGGACAACACCCAGGACAGCACCATCCACCACTGGGTGGCAGACACACAGCCATATACACACTCACATCAGTACACAAGTTCAACTTGAAACACAGTCATGGGGCAATTTTGTATGTCCAATTCACCTAACTTGCATGTCTTTGGACTGTGGGAGGAAACCGGAGTACCCGGAGTAAACCCACGCGCACACACAGGGAGGACATACAGACTCCACACAGAAAGGACCCAGATGGGTCCCACCTGGGGACCTTCTTGCTGTGAGCTATCCACCGAGCCACCATGCTGCCCAAGCTAGTCAGATAACAGTGACACTAACTATAAATTAAGACACTAATTGTATACAGGCCTAATCCTTACATACTCATCTGCATAAGGTTTATTTAATACAATATGGCCGCTTATGGCATCACAGAACAAATAACTTTAACAAATAAAACCATAGATATTAAACAAAGCTATTTTCTTTGTGAGGTTACCTGGCTCACTGCAGGTCACATGGTAAAATTTCTATGCACTGTGCAGTGTAAACTTCGTGGTCTTTGAGCCTGTAAATGTTGGTCAATTCATTTGCAATTTTAAAAGACTTCAGATACCTAATCTAGGGGGTAAGAGACTTAGATTTGAAAAGTTGAAAAATAAGTCACCCTACTGTTGAGCCACATCATATGACTTGTTATCAGACAGAGTAAGGGATAGTCTTAGGGCCCATCCACATGACAGTGGTTTGGCTTTTTGTCCAGAAGATAACACCGTTTTTGGGGCCTCAAACTGCAAAATTTTGAAATCAGGTTTCAGAGTGGAAAGGTATGAAAACGTATTCATTATGTCACTGTGGACAGATAGTATTTTCCATATTAATTATACAGATTGTATTTGAGCTGTAGAATTGCTGATCACTTCCTGAGCCTCACGCCTGGTCTAACAACTACAGCCTTGAAACCAGTAGTTTACTCAACATAACATTAAATACACAAAGAACAATTGAATCCTGTACCATTAAATAAAACACTCAATCTGCAGTAAAGTCTTTAGATGTAATAAATTTAATTCTAAAAAAATAATAATAATAAATGTAAAACACTCTTTTATCCCCAGATGTCAATAGCACATACTCACCTTCTGGTGAAACTCAATGGCATATTTGAAGAAGGCTGGATGGTGAACAAGATCAAAGCAGCTCCAGTAATTTGGTACCTTGCTCTGGATAAGCAGGTGCTCGTCAATCTCATTGGTTGTTCCAGGCAAGAATGACTTGGAGTTCCACAGACAGCTCACCATGGCCACAAGTTGCTTATTGAAATCCTGGTATGTTGTTCTGCTTATGTGAAATGTTTGCTGCAATTCAAAGAGATTAAATAATTTCTTTTTAGCAGGTACTGTGATACTGTTCTATGTGGCATAATTTATGGTTTATAATTCATTTTATTATCCTATCATTCAATATAAGTAAAATATAAAATATTTATATAATATGGTTGTTTTTGTTTACTTTTTGAGCAAAAAGATAAAACTACAGTAGCACTTGCTACACTGTTCAATTTAGCCTGCATGTATTAGCCATGCAGTTTTCCCTGCTATTGTTTACTTCTGCATTCCAAACCCAGAATTGTGAAAAGAGTCCACTGAGCTGACTGTATAACAGGCACATGTAAACATCAAATGGTTGTCATATTTAGATCAAATGAGTGCCACATTAGAGTGACTGAGATAAACACATCATTAGCTTAATTTCAGTGGAACATACAATACAATACTGTAGCAACTGTTACTGGTCTTACATCATTTTTAAGTACCTCATTTTGCTGCTCCTGTTTTTTTGCCAAGGTCAGATTTTTCCGGTATCTGAGGAAAAAATAATGATGTTGGAACAGTAACATGCCATTTTCAAATCAGTATTTTCTAACATCTTATTATCTTCTGCCATCATATTACTGACATCATCTCCTACATCTTCTGTTGTGCACAACATCACTCCAATACTTTCTACAGCGTATTGCATCCATGGATTATGGAACTCGCTCACTTTTAATGTCATCAATGTTGATTTCAATTAATTCCAATTAACTGTTGCTGCCCAATGGATAATCACAGCTTACCTGTACATGATATAACCCAAGCGATCCACAGTGAGAGAGTCTGTGGCAAAGAGAGCTGGATAAAATATACCAGCTGGGGGCATGATAACCAGAGGCATGTTGTACTTTACCAACATATCACACACCTAGAAATGAAACCATAGAAAACACATTTGTACATGAGAATAAGAAGCATTTGAGAGAATTCAGCTGACTTTCACATTACAATGGAATTTCTATTCAGATAAACTTGAGAACATATCCAAGTTCATAACAAACAAACAAGAAAAGTGCATTACTGTCTCATAGAAGTTGAGTGTATGGTTGAGGAGCAGGATGTTGCAGTTCTCCAGACGCAGTCCTTCAGTAGCCAGGCGTCCCACAAAGCTTACAAACTCTGTGACCGTATCTATAAACCCAGATAGGGTCATGTTTCTGCAGAGAAAGATTAATATTTTAAAAGAAATGTAAATTTACTAGTCTTTTACAGCAGAGTGAAATATAAGACACATTCCTTCTCTCTCACAAAGATATGCCACACAGTTTACAGCATACATGGACTCAAAACAAGCAGACCCAAAGTTGGAATGAAATAAGACATAACGCATTGATATGTAGCCTATAGGGCTGAAATGATTATTCGAATTACTCGAATAATTCGATTACAAAAAACCCTCGAAGCAAATTCTTTGTTTCGAGGCTTCGTTTAATTCATGTCCCGTATTGTATCACTCCGCTTTGTACACTAGTGCGCAACTCCGGTATCAGTGTTTTACACGGACTGTTATCACTGACGCGCATTTCAGAGCTTTAAGGCGGTGTGATTTATTTTGCTCTCTATGGCAACGGCGGAAAATGAAGATACCGGTGTGTGTAAAAGGCCGAAAATGTCTAAAGTG
>JAOVVH010000059.1:382374-407116 GCA_028566435.1 Scorpiodoras heckelii | reverse complement strand
TATCAAATAAAGTCAAGTGAATAATGAGGCAACATTCAACAATCGTTTCTCTTAAAATAGACCAGTGATAAACGGCATCAACATTTTCAATGGCCCTACGATGCCGACCTGCATTTACAACACAAATCAAAATATGCGTTAAAACCACGATTAAAAAAATTTATTGCACGATTAAATAAGTGAATCGCATGACAGCACTAATTAAAATCCAAACTTTGCTTCTATCTCTGAAATGCTATGACCCATCTCAGGAGCTCCAACTATTAAACTATGCTGAAAATCTCAAAATCATGATAAATTGCCATTCTCATGGTGGAAACAGCTATAGAAGCTTCAATAGATGTCTGTCGCTTTATATACACACTGACGGATGCAACCAGTGACATGCATAGTTGGCCTTGCTATGTATTTTACACAGTTTACACAAGTTTTTCTGGTACTTCAGTGTAATCACTGAATAAAGTGAAGATTAATATTTTGATCTAATACTGAATATCACAATAGACAATAAACACACTAAGATTATATGCAATATCAGAAGCACTGCACAAATACCTTCTTGAAAAAATCTGTTTAAAATAACATGGGCATTTCATAAGATATTTTATATATCCACAAAGTAAAAAATGTAATGGTCTTAAACTTGATATTTTCCATTGTAAAAAAAACTTTCCATGACATCCTACTTCTTTAAAGGTGCCATAGAATGGAAAACCGTATTGATCCTGGCACAGGTGCATAAGGAGAGTTCAGTACCTGTTGTCTCCTTCTCCACGTTTATCTCGCATATGAAAAAGAGGGCAATAAAACAGACCAGTTCTAAAAATCCTGTGCTGTTTTGTAACATTCCTGACCCATTACTATTTACAGCCCCAAATGTACAAATACTAGTCGACATTCTAGCCCAGGCAATATTACCATGGAGCTGCACAGATGAAACGTCAGCAGTTTTGCAGGTATTCTGAAGAATGAAACGACAACAGAGCAACAATGACAAAAAAATGGCAGACTATCTGCAGCACTGCGACGTTCCAGGCTGTTAAATTGATATTGGCCTTTTTTCATACCCTTCCCAAGAAACTGAACTGTCAACAGGCAAAGTTCATTTTCTGCACGCATCAATCCAGATGAGTGGGCTGAACCCCTGAACCTGCTAGTAGCTAGCCATGCTGTGTGACTGTATCCACTTTTGGACAGTTAAAGCCAGATCATCTTTTGAAAGTTTCATAGTTATCTAGCTAGATTGATTTACTTTGTGTTGTCACCGAGATCAAAAGCAAGTAGCTAGCATGTGTAACATTAGCTACCAGCAAGCTCAATGTAGCTAGAATATCTAAACAGACATCATGCTGACCTAGCTGGCTGTATTTACACTGAAAATCATTATATTTTCCTGCCTGTGTCCCATTCAAAGAAACAGTCTGTGTTTTCACATAAGCTCCATCTTTGTCAATGCCATTTGTCAAGTAAATCTCTAATTTATAATTTCATCATCAAGACACTCAGAAGCCAACTAGTTCGGCTGTTTAGAGAGATATCCACTCTATAACTAACACGTTCCTTCTAGCTAGCGTTAGCTTCTCCAGCACCGAAGTGGAAATGATCGTCATTGGGCAAAACATCTAGTCAATCTGTTCAAATCAGTTTTTATCTGAGAACTACGAATGTATGACTTCTTTGCATGTTTGCAGCTCATCGCCCATTTTGACCAGAGTGGAACAGGTTCTTGAACTGCTTCGGTTCGGGATTCTTGGAACGTTGGTGCTTTCTAGTGAACTGGATTGCATTTTGATCAGTTTTTAATGGAACCATCATTATCAAGGCTGCGTCATCTACTGAGGGTGTCGCTCAATGCACAGCAGACGTAAACAGCAGTAGCAAGATCGTGAATTAACTGCATGCTTTTGTTCTGTTATTACAGAGATTTGCTTTTATAAAAAACACAAACATGGATCAACTATTAATGATAAGATTTAGATGTTATTTCCGGTCGAAATGCCCCGGATGGTTCAAGATTAGGTGCGCGAATAGGAATGGAGCCTGTTCCACTTTAGTCGAAAAGGGCTTTCAGAGTATCTCTTATCAGCTCCGCTTACAAATGATGCAGACTGCATGAGCCATTGTGTTGTCTCACTGCAAACCAGCCAATCAGAACACAGCTCAACAACATACATACATACATACAGTCACATACATTCTATGTAGTCATCACAGAACAATTTAAAATAGTGAATAAATACATTCTAAGGCACCTTTAATCTCTTCACTGCTGGTTATTGGCTAATTATGCTTAAATATAAAGTGGTTTAATAATATGATGCAAAAAAAGAAAATATTAAAGAATATAGAAGAACGTGGCAAGATTTTTACTTTGTTTTCATCATGCTAGCATTCACTGTTAACTGCTATCTAAGCTACTAACATTGGTACTGCGCTTTAAAACACACACACACTCTGAATCACAGTACAGGCACTTACCTAGTAACAAGCTTGCTAGTGAGAAATGTATTTGAAAACTGAAGACATGTACACACATTTTATTAAAACTGGATCTTGTTACACCACATTAAAAAATTATATTTATTACTATATTAAATTGTATTGAATGATCCAACATGCTGTTTTGGTAGCTTCAGATAACTGCATGTGTAAACCACATATATAAAATATTCCATAATGTTACCCTTTCAAATCTCATCATATAACATAACCATGATGAGAATTATGCTGGTACATGCTCGTAAACAAAGAAAGCTTAAGCTCACCCACCTGCACCCCTGTCCATAGGAACAGGGCCTCCTTGTGGGATCCCCATCTGAGGCTGCATTCCACCTATGGTAAAGTGGTCAGCAGACAGCTTTAACGCATTACATGCACACTTTGCAAGTTCACACACACACTAAGACACATTGCAAAAAGGTAACCAAGTTTACCTCCTGGCCCCACATGCCCTGGTCCTGGCATAGGGCCTTGTCCTGGCATTGGCCCCTGTCCGGCCATCGGGCCCGGCACTCCACCTCCCATCTGAGAAGGTGGCATCATCTGGGGAGCTCCATTCACGTGTATTCCCGGCTGAGACATTAGATTAAAAGCATATCAGCGATTAGGTATGAAGGCATTATTGGAGCAAAACAAGTGAGCATCTGTGACAGTGGAATTTGGAGTTGTAGAAAATAGCCACAAATCGTCACAGAGAAAACTACAGTGTTGTTTTTTCTCACCTATAAACACAATACAACAGTTACACCTTCAATTTCTTCATTGTAGGTGCACAAATCCTATACTGTGAATCACAAATTATGAAACACATACATTCAGTTTTGCTACAGTCAATATGCTGCAAAACACATTCACAAAATTTGTACATCCACAAATCAGTATGTGAATTCACGCAACGAGAGTCGCACACTGTATTTTCCTGGATATTTTACTAGCACAATCAATAACTAGTTAAAAAAGTCAATAAATTATGTTCTTTTGGCTCACAAATGATAAGTTCCCTGTGCTCTCATTTTTGCACCACATATCTCAGTGAAATGTGGAGCAAAAGTATTTGCGCCCTTGCAAAACCAGGGGCAGCCACTGTCCACAGATCAGAGAACCCTTATGGCAACTCAAAGCAGCTCACTTGTGTGCCTGTTCCTTGGTACCAAATTATGTATTCCTGCAGGCTGGACCCGCTGCAAGAAGGAGGGACTAAACTCCAAAAAGGTCAGCCTTAACTGCAAATGGGAGGGCAGAACTCCCAGAGTGCTACGCTATGGGCTGTTAAGAAGTTTGATGAGTTCGGTGCACATGCTTTTTTTTATCCTGATGATAAAATTTTGTTTTTAAATTTCCCCATCTTTTGGGTGCTTGCATTCTTGGGGTTGATCCACGGCAGATCTAGTTTGCTGGATGCCCTTCCTGACACAGGTTGATGAGGGTTGAGGGCATTGCTCAGTGGCCTGGGGGCGGCCCGATGTCAGGGCTTGAACACCTGACCTTCTGATCAGAAGCCCTAACCTACTGAACCACTACTGCCCCTGTAACAATGTCCACTTGATTTATTTAATTAAATAAAACACGTGTTGGGCGCTAGACCCGGGTTTAATCCATATCTTAATCAGTAGCTTCTATCTCTTAGTATTTTATGTTTGCTGTATGTATGACTAGCAAACATCTATTTGTGTCTATCAATCACACGTTAATATCAAAATTAAATTTTTCGTTCCAATAATACTTTCATATTTAGATACCTGTAATGTATCACAGCATATTCTATAAAAAATAAAATATGTTGTATGGAAACATTATCTTTCTACTTTTGTACTTAATTTTTTTTTTTTTTTAATGACAACGTAACACTCAGAAGCTCTTCAATATGTTAAAATGGAAATGATCATTTCCTGCCATTTGTGTGAGATGTATAACTGACAGGATGAGGGTAACGTGTGAGAGTGAGAGAAGTGTTCACCATGGCCTGGGGCTGCGACACTGGAGCACTGGGCTGAGCGTGAGGCTGGTTAGATACCGGCAAAGGCCCTGCCTGGCTGTTTGGGTTTACAGGCTGCATAGAAGCTTGCCGATGAAGCATTTTCTGGAAGAGACCAAAAAAAAAGCCCTGTCAGCTTTGACTAACTGGGAAATAAAGTTTATCAATATGAAAAGGTAATATGGCAAATAATCACAACATGATGTTTTCATACTAAACAGTTTTCCTGAAGGTTTTAAGGATTGCTAATAAGTTGCATGTTTATTTTCCAACATTAACATTTTAGTTTTAACATTTTCATTAAAAAAAGCAAGTAATTAACCAAGAAAAAAAATGACAGAAGTCATTTACATTATAACAATGCATACAGCCATTTTTCTACATGTATGTAGTGTTCTGTGATACAGACCACATCTTATTACACACCTATATATGAGTTAGTATGTCTGCCATTTCCTTCGATCTATTGCCCTTATTATTAAAAACTGTTTTGTCTCCTGCCGAAATGTGTTCACATGCTGTACAAACCGAACTCATCTAAAAGTCTCACCAAGGCAATCTCAGGGTCTACGATCCTCATGACCACCTGCGCCTGCAGCAGCGCGTAGGCTAGCTGTGGATTCTGCAGGAGCATGTTCCTGGCCTCCTGTGGACTGTTCTGAACACACAGCTGGAGGACACAGAAATACAGACTAACAATCCCAACAATGGTGTCCACACATAGTGAATATGCTAGTCAAAACTGGGGGGAAACTCAAGATATGTTTTAATGTCCAGATTTTGACTCAATTGCTCTTGTACTCACTTTCATCTGTTTCATGAGCTCGAACATCTGCTCCGGTGGCAGGCTGGCCACCGCTCGGCTAATCGACTCTGGAGCCTCCTCGGCTGAGCAGCTGTCTCCGTACGGTGACTCAATGATGGGAGCTCCAGTCCCCAAACCTCAGGGAACAAGCAGGCACACAAAATACAATATACAAACCGTTTTAAACCATTCAAACAAATGAAAAAATTCACATCATTGAGGTAAAACAAACAAATCATTTACATTTACAGTGTTTGGCTTGGCTTGCGCAGGGGCACCATAGTGGCACCTCGGTGGGATATGAACTCACGACCTTCCGGTCAGTAGTCCAGTGACTTAACCACTGAGCTACTCTGTCTGTAATCAGTACACATACTCACTCTTCAGCTCTTCTTTGTTCTTCTCACTGGCCGCGTTGTCCACTCGCAGCGCTCGCCCACTGAACTCTCGGCCGTTGAGGTTGCGCATGGCGCTGAGCGCCGTCTCCTGGTCCTGGTACTCACAGAAGCCATAGCCTTTGGGTTTTCCTGTTTCTCTATCGTAAACCAACCTGCAACGCCAGGCTTTTATTTAGTCCTGTGGATACGTCACGTAAGCACAAAATCCATGCTGCACCAGGGCTGATGCTCATACCTGAAACTGACGACAAGCCCAACTTCTGAGAAGATGTCTTTCAGCTGCTCTTCTGTTGCTTCGTATGGGATATTCCCCACTAGGACACAAAAGCATGTGGTCAGTGTTTACTGTTAAACACATTGCTTCACCATACAGCTACACAGCCCTCTCTCTATCTATCTATCTCTCTACATCTATCTATCTTTACCTTTCTATCTATCAAGAACTATCTATCTTTATCTACCCAAACAGACAGACAGACAGACAGACAGATGTTGGATCACACCTTCGGCTTCTATAACAGATGCCTTTTATCAGTTTTGCACGGCAAGTTTGACGTGTTGTCGCTAAAGTGAAGCATGTATTTGTGTTTAGAAATAAATCAATCAAATGAGGCTCGCCAGCTAGTTATGCTACACAGCACCGTGTGTAACAGCCTGTAAGTACACAATCATTATCAGTCAGTGCGAACAGACTGTTCTCTTGTCCTGCTTGGGGGAAAAAGTACATCCAGGTAGTTAATCATCTTACAGCATCAGAGGCATGTTGTGTTAACTTGCTTAGCTGGCAGATGCTAAAACAAAACACACCGCACACATCCGGTAGATAAACTACATCTCTCCTTTTAATTTTTATGATTCATTATTATTCATTTAACAATTAATTTATTATGCATTTATTAATTTGTTGTTGTTTTTTTTTCTTTTACCGAAGACGGATCTTAGGGAGCGGTCCACAGCAGGGTCTCTTCCCGCAGCTGCGGCCACGGCGGTCGCGATGTTCGCCATGATTCCCGCGGAACAGCTTTCTTCCTGTGCAGCACGGCGGAGTGAAACACGGCGAGAAACTCCGGGCCAAATGCAAAATGGCTTCCTAGCGGATGGTCCTCCAAATTAAAAGTCTCAGAGAAACGCTGCAGAAGAAATGTCCACGTGCTGCCACCTATCGCCTACCAGTGTAATGAGCCACGGTGTCGCTTTTAAAACGTTAATAAACCAACAGGTCTTTACAAATGAACGTGTCTCCTATCGCTCCACGCTGCTATCGCCGTGTCCTGATTCTACAATCATCTGTACAATACTGCATTTCTTATAGTCGGGCTCCAGTTGAAGTGAGTCTATCAGAAACTTCCCTTTGACTCAGGCTTAGAGGAGACACACACACACACACACACACACACACACACACCCCGCAGCGTTGTTCGCTTTCAGAGGATTTGAAATCTGGATGCATTGTTCTGAAACTATCTGAAACGTAGTGTGTTGAATCTGATTTGAACTGCACGGTAAAGTGGGAATCGGTGCAACGTGCACCCGTACACAGGCTATTATGCGCCCTTTATGTATTCATTCATTCTTTCATTCATTCGTTATCTTCCGCTTTATCCCGCTAGTCGGGATCACGGGGTGGGGCCGTGGGGTGGGGTGGGGGGGACGCTGGAGCCAATCCCAGCGTCATCGGGCGAAAGCAGGGTACAGCATGCACAGGTCGCCAGTCCATCGCATGGCCAACACACACTCAGGAGCACATTCACACCTACGGGCAATTTAGAGTGACGATCAACATAACATGCGTGTCTTTGGGCTGTGGGAGGAAACCGGAGAACCCGGAGGAAACCCCACGTGCAAACTCCACACAGAACAGCCCAGACCGGGAATCGAGCCCGGATCATCTTGCTGTGAGGCGACATTGCTACACCACTACACCACCGTGCCGCCGCCCTGTTATTTATTATATATCTGATATATCTAAATATATAATTTATTTATTATTTTATTATTTAAAGTCTATAAAATGATCTACGTGTCTATCAACATGCCAAGCGCACTAGCCTACACTTTGAGATGGAAAGCATCTGATCAGTGCAGCAATCACAAGTCCAGGCCATCATTGTTATTTTGTCTTCAAAAGAAACCTAATGAATGTTGTAGGCTATAATTTATACAAAACAAGGTCTCATAAAACGTACTACATTATCCTAACTGAAAATGTTTTCTTTTGCTTTTATTTTACAGACCTATCACAGAGGATCCAGCAGTGCCGCCCTCCTACTTCCTCCACGTACAGATTGAGTCTGTGGACTTTTCCAGGTCGGTGCTCTGAAACCACGCACAGAGACAGAGACGTGTTTTACAGGACTGCAGCTCAACGTGGCTCCCGTTCCGGAAACAGCTGCTTATTAAATATGCACTTGTCAATAAAAAGATGAAGAGCTTCAGAACCCTGGACAGCTCCGATATATAAAAACTAAACCCCTGAACACTGTCCGGATCCATCAGTGGGCTTTTAAACCTGAGCGCACAGAAAAGTTCATACACAACCGGCATAGTGAAGACTTTAATATGGTCGACCAGGTGTAAATAAAACTGTGTTTGACCTCGCTGACTTGTTTGGATTTGTACATCTCGTGGACTACAGCATGGCATGTTAGATAGATAACTGTTCAAAACAATCCCGGGCATAAAGGTGCCACTGTAAAAACTTTTACCTTAGATTTACTCAAAAAAAAACTGAGGCAACAGATTACAAGCAATATTTTTATGTAAATCTTACTAAGTTTGGTTTTGAGTGAAAACAAATTAATTTTCACACTTTAAAATAACTCAATAAATTTGAATAGATGTAAATTGTATATATAAAGCTATTAAGTTAAAACTACTTATCAATATTGAGTAGATTTAAAGTGCAAGGCGAACATATATATTGGAACAGATAGATAGAAACTTATAATGCAATATTAATCTTTTATCCGGGATCACTACATTTTACAATTAATATATGCCTATAGGTTACACTTACCTATAGAAATCTTTGTCTGTTTCACAGAGTTGTATTTCACCTGAAAATACAGCACACGTAAAACTCTTTTCAGTGTCTCCATACATGACTTTCAGCCTGCTTGTGGCATTACGATCACAGAGAAGGTCACGTACGATGCTGACTTCAACTTTGATCAACTTTTGAAAACTTATAAAACATCTGTCCTTAGTAAATCCGACAGTCTTTGCACCGGGAGCACGCAAGCGCCAAATTAATATTCATGAATATTGTGCTTGTGTAAAGATTTTTGTGACTAACGATAGAAGTACCCTGGTATATTTGTTTCATCTTAGACTAACTTTAACTAACTACAGGTTAGAACAGCTTAATTCAAGTGAAGCTCAGGGCTTTAAATATGGCCTATTAATATACTTGTATTATTCCTAATCAAGTAAATGAATCAACTGGATCATTAACAATCAGCACCTATCGGGTCTTGCAACAGGCAAATGCTGCACACAGACCGATGACGTCAGAAGCTCCTGTTATTCCTCAGGACAGTTAAAGCGTCTATACGAAGTGACCAGTAGAGGGCGCTAAGACTTCAGATTTAACCGACCTTATTTACACCAGCGATCGAAGCCCAGTATGTGTGTGTGTGTGCGTGCGTGTGTGTGTGTGTGTGTGTGTGTGTGTGTGTGTGTGTGTGTGTGTGTTCGTTCGTCTGCTTTTCCGCTGTAAAACGCGGGGGTTGGGGGGAGGAACAGCACGCACGGACCGGGATTAAAGCACAGGTCTAAAAGGGGGTGCAGTCTTCTTAAAACGTGTATAACAATTACGTGTTTTTTTCACGTTGCCTAAATGAATTCCATAGCATCATTCCTGATGTCCCTTCAGAAAACAGAGCTTTTGGTGTCACCCGAAAGCTGTTTTTCACGTGACCCGGGACTGGTTTTGCATTAGTATCAGATGTTGTGTGTTTGGTTTTGTTTTGGTTTCACCAGTGGCACCAAAACTAGCGATATATTTGAGGTATGGCTTCTTGCCGTTGAGGATATTCTTTCCAGAGCGTGTCGGTGATCGCAAAGGAGGCCAGGCGTTATTTTAGAGCGCGCATTAATTAAAGAAAACGCTTGGTTCCACTGGGGCTCGAACCCAGGACCTTCTGCGTGTAAAGCAGACGTGATAACCACTACACTATGGAACCGCTTGGGAGCAGCCGTCCTAAAACATCATCACTTATGCTAAACTCTACCATTATTACAGCATAATGATACAGTAACGCGGAGTATATATATGGTATTTTAATATTTTAACACTATGGTGTATCTTCACATCCTTCACACTAACTGTAAATGTTGTTCAAATGGATCCAGTATAACCAGATATGTTTCGATCGAGAGCT
This sequence comes from Scorpiodoras heckelii, assembly GCA_028566435.1. NCBI lineage: Eukaryota > Metazoa > Chordata > Actinopteri > Siluriformes > Doradidae > Scorpiodoras > Scorpiodoras heckelii. The sequence goes on along the minus strand of JAOVVH010000059.1, from coordinate 397,057 downwards.
CCGTTGCGGTTCCACGTGACTGTCAACTTTAGTGAAGCAAATATGATAACATTAGTCCTCAATACATAAGCACAACGTTCACGTCCAAGCGCTACAGAACTGTCAAGAGATCGTAAACAGTAAACAGTAACAGTAAAAGCCATGTCGTGAACTGATAACTGCTCGCTCTTGCGGAAGGGAGACTATTCCGTGGTTTATAGCGTTGATATGGCGCTAATATGGGTGTCTCATTGAGGCCTGTTTCAGTTGAGTGTATTTAAGTTTGTCCGTCATCCACTTTTATGCAGTCTGTCTAATCTTGGATACAATTCATTTGACTCTTGCAGCAAAAAAAGACACTGGAGTTTCTGAGAACAAAGGATCAGAAGACTGTAAATAGGAATAAGCATTCATTAACAGATATCAAGTAATAGTCTGTTTAAAGCAACAAGTAGAAATTTGAGAAAAACATGTATGAAGCAATGTTTATATTTTTATATAAAATTGAATTTAATATAAAGGGTGCACAATACAGGACCCAATCAACCAATACAGTTAATTCATGAACATTATTATATGTTTACACTAAAATTTTGCCTATTGCTTCTGAGCTTTCCACTTCCAGGACACATTAAGTCTAAGGTGAAATGTTGAGCTGTTTTTGAGTTTGACGTTTGGGTTAAAGTCATTGAGTTTAAGTGGCCAGTCAAATGGGCTAATAACTTTAAGAGCTCAGTAATAAATACAATAATTTTGATAATGGTGGGTGTTGTTATTGCATAAGATGAACTGTTGGTTTACCAGATTCAGATGCCCTTGCAGAACTCATAGTTGATATATTGCAATTAATAATAGTCCAAACACCTCCAATGCTATTACTATTATTTAAAAAAACAAAACAAAAACGTGGGCACACAAAATGCTGTGAGTCTATTCTACTACATAACACGTATATACATAAATCAAGCGTTTTAGTAGACTACAAGACCATATTTTCGGTCTATCTGAGATGTCCATTTGGTCTAACAACAGCCTGGTTTTACAGGCAACCTACAACACGTGTACAAAACGCAGTTCACAGCTGGATCCATGGAGCTCATCAGTGGTGCACACGGATATGAGAAGTGAACTGGAGAGGATCATTTAAGAAAAATTAAACGCAAAGTGCCTCAGTGAAAGTTGCTCTTGCTGTGACCCAAGTCAGACTACATGGCCCCGTGATCGCAACATTTTAACCACTGAAAGTGAATGAACCATTTTATCAACGAGACCAAAATGTAGATATGGTTGTAACATGACCCATGAACACGGCTTGCTGTAAATAAACCAATCAGGTTCATTTCATGAGCACCGCTCACAGCAGCGTATACTCACCTGTACAGAGCCGTCAGGCTTTAGGACCCAGGAAGCGCGATTTTCTTCTCCAGCTGCTGCGGTCGAGAACTGGCGATGAGGGAAGATCGCGGCGAGAAGCCCAAAATTCACGCTGCCTTTGAATCCTTCGCCAAATCGCTCTGTTAAACCGAGACGAGAGCCACAAGCACAGAGCTGGTTTAACGGTCTCTTCGTGAGCACTTCCTGTTAAAAGGCATAGAAAAGGCGCCCGGGCCGTTTAGGTAAGTGAGGTAAGGCAGGCGGCGCAGCACCATGCGATTAACAAAGGCGCTACTGGCGAGCGAGGGGCATTAAAGGGGGCACTACGAAACGCCATGCATGGCTACGGGCAACTCCGGAAACTTTGCAGGCTGCGCAAGTGTATGAAAGTCCCGATTTAGTCTAGCACAGGGTCTGTTATCAACCAACTGCGACTAATGCTTATCTGGCATTGCCTTGCAAACTAGGGTCTACCGTTAGGTTTCAAATTTGCGTGCGGCTAATGATAGCTAATGGTCACTCATCTGCAGCCTTCGGTGGATTGGGACACACAGTGGCGTGTGTTTTCAGGCCTACAAAAGCGATGAGAGCGCCAGTCCACGGTCAAAGCGGACAGGGTGTGCTTAATTAAGGCCACTTTATCATGCTTTCTTGAGTAAGGGGACGTTTTGCATCATCTCAACCTGTCACCATCGGAAGGAGGTCTGTAATGCTGGTAGCCCGTGTCAGGCATGTCGACTGTCCCGTATCCCGCCGATCCGCCTTCACCACCACACCACCGCTCTGCGCTTAAACCTGCTGCTGCCACTACATCAGGCTGCTAAACGGAGATCCTCGTTTCGTCTGTCTGCCTGTCAGCCAGGCCGGTATCAAGGGCTGCCTTTTGTGCCCAACTTTTGACGTGAAGTCGCAGAGAGACACAGACCTGTCGCTCGTTTTCACAAACACTTCGGGGACGAAAGCTCTCAGTGCGAGTGATCTCAGCTCGGAGTGTGCAGTAGTGAGGCTGGTCAAGGCACACACACACACACACACACACACACACTTCCTTAGTGGGAAAGGTGGGAGCCTTAAACACTGCTTTCTCAGGTCTGCCCTTATTAAACCTGTCTGTTCATCAGTACATTTTACTGAAGCGTGCTGTAAACTGTTTGCACTATTGTGTGTATTCCTGTGTATGGATCAGCTATACTTTCTGTCTTTAAACAGACAAACGTGAGAGTCGGCTGTCTGTATTGAACTGTGTGCATTCACATACGGCCTGTTTTTCTCTGACTGGGCTCACACATTTGTGTAAGGAAGATTAATAGCTTATCCTCAGCTAGCTGGCATCGCATTGCTTCCTATAGCCTATTGATGTGTTTGTTGAAACACTTAGTCGATATACACCATCAGTTTATACAGCAGGTATGTGCAGATGTTTATGTCACGTGTTTGTTTATTTAATTCTCACAGATCAGTGTTCAAAACATGGTGGTGTTCAAGCTCTATCAGTTTGGGCACAACATCAGGCCCCTGTTATTGAAGATACATAGTTATGTGCTTGTCATCATGAATATGTCAGCACTGAACTCAGCCACTGGAGGTTCTGGCCCTACTTACTAACATGCTGTGGTCTGTTCTTGTGTATTTTTTTAATGAGATTGTTTGCGGGGGAAAAAGGTTTAGAAATGAGTAGGATGGTGTGGTGGCACATCAGGTAGCACTGCCTTCTGGTTTGACCCTGAGCTTTGGTTACTGTCTATAATGGAGTTTTGTCTGTTCTCTCTGTATTTGTGTGGGTTGGTTTTCAGTTTTCTGGTTTCTTCCCATCTTCCTTTCAGAAACATTCTAGTTGGTGGACTGGCAAATCCAAACTGCACCTTTTGGATTGTGAGTGAGTATGCAGATATGTGTGTGTTTCCCCATGATGGACTGGCATCCAATCCAGGGCCCACCTCAGAAGTAAATGGTTACTGACAATAAATTAATGGAAAGATACAAATGCTAAAACCCTATGCAAGGAAATGAGCCCTTTTTTCTGGTGTCTGGCCCTTAATTGTGCTGCCCCCACAAACATAAAAGTGCCATTGAGCAGTGCATTCAGTACACTGGTCAAGTTGTGGTTGTAAAGTCACACTGTGTCTGGCCAAAGTCCAAATGATGCAGTCTGTGTGAAGATGAAAGGAAAGAAAGGATGCACGACCAGGATTATTTAGGGTGTAATTGAGAGGCTGGCTACATAAGGACAGAATGCACATTTGAACAATAGGGGTTGCTGGTTACCTTGTTATGTTTTAAAAACTTTAACTATTAACTGTCATCAGATCTGATTGCTTTCAATAAGGATAATATTACTCCTGTTATTGGGACATTCAACATTACTTCAGTTTAATAGATGCTGTAAACGGAGCTATATTTTAAAATATTTAATCAAAACGAATAAAAATCTATTTGAATGTATATTTCCTGTCATAGACACCTACCAATATAGCATGTTACTTTTTAAAATTTGATTAATTACAGCAATTAGCTAAACACAGTATGTATGAAGCAAAACCACATTCTCTGTGGTCACATTAATCACCTCAGCTTTTGCCTGAGAATAATTGGGATTTAGCATAGGAGCGGGACAGAGATGGAGCCTGCCATTGTATTCTTGGGAGCCCCAGATTATATAAATTTGTGGATCATGCCTTTTTTGTACTTTTAAACTGGCTAATATTTTTGTTATTAGTTGTCCCTGTGTGAGCAGCCAATAACCATGGAGCAATGATATAAGACAATATAACAAAATAGCGTACACATAATTTAGAGGATATCTCCTGAAATTATAAGTTGTGGTTTTTTTTGGGTTTTAAATCTGTTAAAAGCAGGAGGGGGAAGAAAGACGTTGAAGATGTGCATGTGAAATCGTGAGCTGTGAACTAACATTAACACTCCGACTCACTACCAGTTTCTGTACTCAACTGTCAAACTGTCAGCTATAGTGAAGGGATCTTTAACATCTTTAACACAGGGGATGTTCTGTATTATTTGATAGAATTGTACATAGAGCACAAATAAATGAAACCTTTTTTTTTTACTTTCACAAGGCCTTTATGTTTGTGATATTAGAGTAATATTCAGTAATGTTGATGCAGAATTATGGACCATTTGTGAGGTCTAACACTGGTTATAGGCAATGGAAAAGACATTTTTTCACATAAAGTTAGTAACTGCACCTCCAAATGAAATGACCAAACTACATAAAATGGATTACAATCATTTCAGGTGCATGTAGAAGATGTATAACTTGACAATATATGCAACACTAGGATAAGTGTTAACCACTTCAGCATACATACAATAATAAACTACAAGCCATGTTCTAGTACATAAATAATTAGATAACTAAACCAATTAAGCTTTTATGTATTTTGTCTACATGCATGTTAAAGATTATAATATTATAAAACCTTCAGTAGATGTCACTTTTTTTGGAAAAGCCTGTTGTATAGAATGAGACGAGTCGGCCATGAGGTTGTAACATGCAGGCTATAGATGTGGATATGGAAGATGTATTTCTTCTGGTCGTAAGAAGTTGAAGCACAACAGTTGCACGTGGTTTTTGTGGGAGAACAAGTGAGGAAAAGTTGTTTTCTTTCGAGGCAGCGTCTGTGCGCCAGTTTCTAAAATAAACCACACAATAGTCTTTATATTAGCAGCTGTTCATCCCTGCGTGGTGACTGATGCTTTGTCGGTTGTGTGTGTGTAGAAATCGGTGTTATGGAGAGTTGCAGTGTTCAGGTTAGTCCACGGCTCGCAGCTTCGCGTACAGAGGTACACAATCAAGCAGCACCTCTTCAACTCTTTTTTTTTTCTTTTCCCGCCCGCTTTCAACAGATTTCACAAAAACGTGACCCGTAATTTGGGGAGAAATATCCTCTAAATTACGTGTGGAGTGTATTCTTATATCATATGTATTGCTTATGGGAAGCACAGCGCTTTCGTAATTTAGGCGGCGTATTTCCACTTTGTTACTTGGGGAAGGTTTTTTTTTCAGTTTAGCGCACCGTTGCGATCCCCTTTCCCCTTGAGCGGCTGGACTCGAGCGTTGCATGCCGGTAGTTGCAGTCCCTGCTCCTCCCTTCCCGGAGCCAGCAGCGCCAGGGTGTGGGGTTTCGAGTACTACAAGTCCCATACAAGCGGTCCTTCCATCTCCCCCTCTCTCCCACCAGAGCAGAGCCTGTGAGCTACAGCACGGCTTGTCTTGACGAAACCCCCTCCCACCACCTCCACCACCGCCGCCACCACCACGACCACGGACTTTCGGAACCGAAAATCGTCGATCTTAGAGAATTGCTACCACCAGGATTCAGATCCTTTCCTCTCGATGCACCCACAGCTGTGTGAATGTGGCACCGGCGGGTTGGTGTTTGTTTGTACTGTCTGACATCGTTATCTGGCTCGCTAATTACCTTTGGGAGTAATTCAGTGGACAGAGACATCGCTCCTGGGCTGTGTTATGTTCTAACACCACGGACACCCGACCGACTGCTCCGACATGGGACGAATGAAATGGCGTATCGGAGAGATTTCCGTGCGATGACACACGGCTTGTCCTTAACATTTGCAAACAGTGTAATAGAGATCGATAGTTGCTTCGAGGAGACTTTGCTGCGCAGGGATCTGAAGGTTGCAGCTTGAGCGTAGAGCACATTGCTAAGTAAGGATACGGCTCGGTTACATCGCCGGACACATGTAACACTCGGTAGTTATCTGTAACTAACACACGGTACGTGTTTAAGCAGCCGTCGGAGGGTGAACGTGGAGAGTTTCAGCCCAAAGTACGGTGTTTCCTCATGTGGCTGATTTCAGCCTCGCAATGTTGTCTGGCTTTCTGTGTCGATGGATCTCTGCGATGAGGAAGGCGTTGTAGTTGGACGACACACTCGTGGTGACCGAGAGATGCGGTCAGCTTTCTGTAGTTGTGACATTATTTTGCGTTGTAGTTTCTGGTCGGCAGGACTGCTGGCCATCGGGAGGGACGTGTCGGTAGTTTTCGCCTCCGTCGTGGCCACACGAGTGTGCAGATCAACAACACCGCTGCTTTTCTGCGCGAAGTCTTGTCGGATAGACTAATTCCCGTTCACAAGAACCACGTCGCCTTGTGTTTGTTTGCTTCACCCTTTCCGCCGTGTGCACATCAGGGGAGTTTGTTTGAATTTATTGGCCTCATTGTAAACACAACATTTCCACCTGAGAATCGGCGGCGTCTTTCTGTATTGTGTGATCGCCTAATTGTTCATCAGGATCGCTCGGGCGAGTGGACTAGAGGCAGAGTTTAAAGCAAGGGGACATTTTTATTAATCTCGCGGAAAATAATGTTTCAGTCTGTTATCTTGAGGTGAAAATCGGCGGTCTGTGTACGATATTTGCTCCCAATTCTGCATCCTGTATCCTTGTAGCGTCTCCTTTGTGTGTGTGTGTGTGTGTGTGTGTGTGTGTGTGTGTGTGTGAGAGAGAGAGAGAGAGAGAGCTGTGAGCTGTGAGCTGTGAGCTGCGCTGCCGACACACCGGGAGAGAGCGGCTTTACGAGCCGAGCTGCTGATTCTCTGCTCTGCCGTTTACAAGCCCGTCCTGCAGCCCGTATCAGAAAGAGACACGACAATCGGCTTCTCGTTGCACCTCAGCCGACTGACTCATGCGGTTAGTCTACAGCTTAATATAGCATTCACAAATGAGGCATGTCAGCAAAAGTACCGAGCTCAGGCCAGTGGAGCACCGACACCGGCGGAGCTCGCGTGGGCCGATAAACTTTCCTAATAGACACACTTGTGTCCGTTAACCAGAGTCGCTTGACCTCCGGGAGGAAGAGCGCGCGGCGCGGACACACAGCCCGTGTCCCGGAGCCGGAGACTGTAGCTCAGTACAGCAGCTCTCATCCCCCGCTCGTGTTCGTGCCCAGCTGCTTTAGATCAGGTGCACTGCTTATGTGAAGTGGTGTTGTTCTTCCAATCACTGTACTTCAGGAAAATTATTTATTGTACCAGTCAAGGATATTATCCACTGTTTGTACTGAATGGATGTCCTACTATAGGTGTGTGTGTGTGTGTGTGTGTGTGTGTTTTCATGGAAAAGCTTCTTCCTGGATTGTTTATTGGTTTGAAGCCAAGTTTCAGCCTGGCTTCCTCTTTCTTTAATTGTATGGTGACTTCTTGTAGCAATTTTTTGGGCTATAAACATCATTCCTCTCACATTTATTCCTGTCATTGGCAATCTCTACACACAACCCGTGCTTTCTTATCAAAACATATCTGATATTCTAATACTCTTTACGCTTCACAGTACTTGGTATCCTAAGGGTATTTCCCAGGAGTCTAAGTGTTGTTTTAAAAGAGCTAGAATTGGCCCCTGTGTATTAAATGTGACATGATAATGCAGGGATGGGACTATTCATGTCACCAATGTAAATAGTACTTTTAACAATTCACATTCTATTGTTTGTGCCACTGTCGAGCTTAATTAGAAGTATTTACTTTAATAGAACCCTGCCTCAAATCATTTATGGGCAGATTTCTGAGAAAATCTTTCCTAATTTAGACACTAGATCCTGGGATTTTTGTTGACATTATGTTTAAAAAAATATATCAAATTGAATGGACTTTGAGCATGAATCAGTGACTAAAAAGAATTCATTCATTCCTTCATTTAATCATTTGTTCATTCTTTCATTGATCTACCTTCAGATATCTGTCATTAGCAGCCATATTTGCTAGCCCCACTGTCATGCACGGCCTAAGCAGTTTTGTTTAAAGCATGGTCGCCTTGATCGTGTCCCCTCTGAAGGAATACAGAAAATGGATCACACTGTAAGGGAAAAATACAGTGAAAGTTGGGTCGATAGCAGAGCTGCATAAGATTTCTGACATGACGAAATGGCATGAGTTTATTTTTTTTAACTGATTGTGGTTTTCCACCTACTTTAACTGTTGCTAATTCTAACACCTTGTAGCCACTTCATGATTTAGAAGATTGTACTGTAACATGTCTGAGGTATTGTGTATCAGTTTCCCTACAAAAATGGTGGGTTCACTGTATCAGGATGCCCCTCCAATCCATTTCCCGCTGTCTCACGGAGCAAATATAGACACTTGCGTCTTGTTAGGTTTTAGTATCAAGTTAAGAAAATATAGTTCATTTTAAGACTTCAGGGGACTTCAGGTAGTTCAGGGCACCTATCTTGAAACTAATGGACAGCCTTCAAGTGATGGACAGACATCAGGAAAGATATTGACTTGATTGTAGAAATATGTGGTTATTATTTTACATACTGTGTTATATGAGACAATCTATGGTAAATATGTTGATTTCATTTTAAGTCTGAGTTTAAAGGAAATTGTGACATCTTTTGTAGGGAACCTCTCTAACAGGAAGTTTCCAGCTAGCCTCTTAGCTCTGATTCTTAACTTTACATACAGGCAAGATCTGAGACAAAGGTTCATGCAACTCCTGCCCAAGTGCCTGTGCTTCTAAAGCTTGCTATGGAAAAAGAAGTCTGTGAAGAGTTCTTAAATGCATATAAGTAATATATACTAATGACTGGTTTATCTGTTACTGAGTTAAGTAATTAAACATTAAAGTCAAACTTGTTCTAATTTTTAATCTGTGCCACACCTGTTTTTTTGTTGATCATTGGTTGGCCGTTTCTTCTCTGAAATCATTACAAGTTTGGCATATTTCTTGTTAGTTGTATTTTTTAAATACTCAAATCACTGCTTTTTCATTTAGAAATATTCATTTGAATTTTATAGTTTGGTAATGAAACCTTGGTCATCAAATTCACACAAGAATATTTTGAAAACATTGAACAGATAGGGCTCTGTGAATATATATGATAAATTTATACATTAACTGTTTTTCCTGTCCTCCTGGAAGATACAATTTATGTAGCTGTAAGAAATCTGTTGACTGCAATTAAGATGCAATAGATTTCAGAGATTAAATTTTTTTATGTCTTAGTTTGATTTTAGGTAGCCAGCTATATTATGGCAGCATGTATGAGTTACAGTGTTTTCTTTTATTAAGTGATAATATATATGAAACCCTTAATGTGATTGCAATGTAAAAAATTCTGATTAAATTTTTATTAAAATAATCATGTATTACTGAAATTTCAAATATCAGCAGGTTGTAATGTCTCAACACTGAGTTTACATATTTGCTTTCATAATCCTTTTTTAGATTAGAGTACAGACAGAAGAAACATTTTTAAATGCTGTTAATTTGGATGGTCTTAATTATGCAAAATAGTGTGTAACTCATTGTCTCCTATGGGCATGTTTTTGTTCTTTGTTAGTACTGCATGGGCTGTTCTGAATATTTGAATAACTAATATTTAATAATTTGAAGTGATTACAAAGTTTGTCTTTGTCTGACATTTTCCTTGTGTCTTTAGCTTTGTGCCATACAGAAGAAATTCTTGTAAACGTGCATCTGTTGACAGACTCAAAGGAATGCTGTGCTGAAAAAAAACGCCTATGCAGGTGATAATCATATGTGATATTTGAAGACTGCTTATTTTAATACTTGCTTATTTTTATTTAGGATTTTGATTTCTCAAACTTTCCTGTTATTTGACCAGGTGGATCCCTCACCAATGAATGTAGGGGATGGAGGCACAGTGAGGAAAGAGAGCAGTGCCCTTACACAGCTGTCAGAGAGTATGGTGGGGAATCCACAGCAGACACTGCCTCCTGAACTCAGAGGAGACGTGCCTCATGGACAGCAGAACAAGCTGAGGACATCTACAGACTGCAAAATGCCTGGTGTCTGCTCAGATGCCAGCAAGGCTAGCAAAACCAGCAATTCAAACCATTGTCCTGAAGTCCCTCCTTCCCATCTTTGCAACAATGCTGTGTTCAGCACTGATTCTTTTAGCACACCATTACCCGATAGGACAGAAGTTCCCACAGGCCAGGCTGAAGGTGCTGCTTCTTACCCAACTCAGCACTGGCCTTGTGGTAAAAAGGTTGGCTCAGAAGACTTGATGAGCTTGGTTCACAATAGTGTGACCCAAAATAAGAAAGCTCCCCATAACACTGGGCCTACCCAACCTGTTATCAGCCTTTCCCCAGGATTTCAATGTTCAACCATCTTTAAACCAGGCCAACCTGTAGCTTTCCTTCCATCTGCAAGCTTTGCTTCTTCTCTTTGTAAGATTACCTTGCCTCCAGGATTGGGCCAGATTGCCGCTCTGAGAGAAGCCACAGCTAGCCAGTTTCAAAAGGACTGTCCAGTGTCGTGTTCTGGCTCAAGTACGACTCCAAGGCTCAAAACTTACCCTTATCAGTTTTCTGTGGGTCGAGGCATTGGTGAGAAGAAACCACTGTCATCAGCATCTAAAGGCCGGTGTGAACATGTTTCTAATGCAAAGGGGTGCAAAGGTGTAGGAGAGCACAAATCTACAATTTCCCCTGCTGTTAACCCAGCTATCGCTCTCCCTGCGCAACAGGCCACACAAGCCTCAGCCCCACTGACTCATTATACTATCTCTCCCACTGCTGCCATCTGCTGTAGCTCGGCACTGGCCAACATTACCACTCAGAGCAGGCTTCTAAGCCTTGTAGAGAAATGTCCCCAATACAGAGCAATTGAAAAGACTTCTGTGGCATATTTGAAGCCGAAGACTGTATCATCTACTGAGGAACACAATGCTCTGTGTTCTCCAGAGGCGAGAGATGTACCTCTTGACTTATCTTCAAAATCCAAGCGCCAAAAAAGCATTAAGGATGTTCCAAACAGCCCGACTGCTACAAATGACCAATGCTTATTTGAGCCTCATCAAAAGAATTCCCAAGCCTCCAAAAGGCCTCAGACTTCCACTTTTGGTTCTGCCTCTACTTATGCCAATCTACCAGACACCCAACGAAATGGCTCAGCCCAGAGATCCACCTCGAGACTCAGCAATCACAATTTGGAACCCAGTGCATCCTGGGGCAAAGGCTCGTCTCAAGGGTCCTTAAACAGCCTCCCGGGGACATATGTAGGTGTAGCAAGCCCTATACTAGCCTCTACCCTGCGTAGCAAAGATGGCAAAGGGGCTGCATTTGTTGAAGATGTTCAGATATTTGCTAAGCAAGAGACCATTTCCATTATTGATCAAGGTGAACAGTTGACCTCCAGAGGAAAGAAACCACCTTTTTCAGTTAAAGGGGATAGACAAAATAAAAGTAGTAAGGAATCTGGTAGTATTTGCGCAAGTACTACCTCCCCTGGAATGCAAGAGCTTTCATCCAAGCCATTGTTTACTTCTACAAACTCGCAGTCCCCTAGGAATTCAGGTGGAAAAGCAGGGATTCCATATACACCACCAGGTAAAACATTATGGCACCCTCCACTTTATCAGGGGATGTCTTTGCAGAAGCGACCAGCTCAGAGCCAAGGTCCATCTAAGGTCAAAGGCAACCTGAATTGCGATGGCCCCTTGTTTCCCAAATGTGAACCATGCCCCACTAATATAAAGGAAGAAAAATGGGAGAAAACCCATTCCCCACTATCCAACCTGGAGTCAATAGTAAAACAGAAAGCTCTTGAGACCACTGCACTGACTGGTGAAACCTACTGTAATCTGTCAACTGTGGGATCCAGGAAGCCTGAGGTGGTCAACCTTCTCAGCAGGTCTCAGGACCCACCTGCCCAACAAACTGTGGCCACTGGCTTTACACCCTGTGGAATTTCAGAGATGCAAGACTCTACGGCAGGTAGCAATTCCCTGTTTACAGATGCAACAGCGGACAGCAAGCAGGAGGGCACAACTGTTTTTGTGCCTAAAGAGAAGTGTCATGACAAACAGGCAAAGCAATTTGAAAATTTCACAGGCCAAAAGTCAGAGCTCAGCACACCTAAGAAAAGATGTGGATCTAGTATTAAAGCTGGCAAGAAGGACAGCATGCTGGATCCAGCTCCAGAGGAGAAAACAAGAGAAGACTCTGCAGTACAGAGAGAACTCACACCTAATTCAAAGCTGGAGAGCACGTCCATCCCTCAGCACCAGACAACAGAGGCAGAAGGAGAGAAAAAAATGAATGGTGGTAAAAAAGATAGCGTTTCCAAAGGAAAAGTACCCATTACCAAACAGAAGAAACCAAGGAAGAAGGAGAAGACCTCTCCTGAAACATTAAAAAAGACTGCAACACTAAAGAAAAAACCTCGTATAAAGGAAAGTGCTACAGTATTTCAAGCCACTACCTCTAAAAAAGTAAGATATGTTTATATAAGTAATAGATTTTACAATTTATACATGTTGGTTTTCATTTGATTTCTTAAAGGGAAGTGAAACACTTTACATATTTCTGTATTGGAATATTGATGTGATGGATGTGTTTAGCAATTCTGGTGCTAATTTGTTGGTTCTTGTTATATTTTCATTATTCCTGTGAGAAGTTCATGGTTTTCTTTCAGTGTCTAACAGAAAAAAATTCAAGGATCTCAAATGTAAGAAATAATGGTCAGAGCTTTTTTTTCTGACATGCCATTTTCCAGTGACATTCAATGTCGTATTAATGAGCAGCAGAAGTAGTGGAGACAGCAAACTCAGAATAAAATGCAGCTATATGACGTTGTGCTGAGTTACAAGCAGAGACTCAGTGTAGCTAATTGGTGATCTAAGAGATGACAAACCTGATGGTGTTGACAGTGGTATTAGCATGCAAGTTGAAACTTTGAAAGCTTATATGTTTGCGCGGAATGCACAGATGATAATCTGAGAGAGCTGAACTAAATTGCTAAAGCGCTGCTGCATCAATCTCTTTAGATAGAACATGTGCTGAATCCCACTCGCACTGCTATCGGTGGGCAGTTGAACGGCATTGTAGTAGTCCATATAGACAGTTAACTCAGAATTTATTTAAAATAAAAATCTGCAAAATCAGAAATATATCGGGTCTGTCCGGAAAGTAGTGAGAATGAAATGCCACAAATAATGTAGGGCTTACGCATGGGTATGACGATAAATGGTAGGACCCATTTCAGTTGCATTCCAGCCTTTGCAGTGGCCAGACATTTGTTTTTGCAACCCTCGTTAGTGCCTCGTCACTAGAACAACACAGGCAAGTTTGGAATAACGGTACGTGATGAAATTCTGTGTGAAAATTGGTGAAAGTGCATCAGAAATTCTTGAAATGTTGAAGAAAGATTATGGACCTTTGAGCTACCCCATCATCAGCCCAAGTCTACAATTGCACAAAGTTTTCAACAGAGTGATCACAGGAGATGAATCATGGGTGTTTGAGTACAATCCTGAGACAAAAAGACAAAGTGATGAATGGCACATGACGGAATCACCTGACCCAAAGAAAGCTCATATGAGCAGATCAACAATCAAGTCACAGTTCATCATCTTTTGTGATTCTCAAGGGATCATCCTTAAAGAATTCTTATCAGGAGGCCAAACGGTAAATGGAACATTTTACTTTGGATTTCTGGAGTGTTTGATGAAGAGGTTTCGGGTGTGCGCCATCAGATAACCTCTTCGTGGATCCTCCATCATGCGCACCGAGTCACACTTCACTGGCTGTGAGAGAATTTTTGGCTGAAAATAACAGACTCTTTACTTTCCGGACAGACCTTTTATATTAAATATTGATGGGGAAAAAGTCTTTCAGAGTGGATTTTTCCTTTAACTAAATAATAATAGGCATTTAATTAACATTAACAGCAATTTTACTTAAGCCAACTTGTATTAGAGGAGAGAAGGTAGCATTCTGACATATTTGTTTTGCAACAGAAGAAGGGTACATCATCTACTGCAGACAAGAGCCCACTGAAGGAGAGCCCACTGAAGGAGAGCCCATGTCCAATCCCTGAAGGTGGGGCAAAGATACGCAAAGGAAAGAGTGCTCTGGTTAAAACAGAACAACCTGCCTGCAGCAAACCTGGTAAGAAATTTGTTTTCTGTTACAGAGAGTGGAAGTAAGTGTTCAGACATTTTGTTTTTGTTATTTGATATACAGTAGGGTGACAAAGGGAAAAACTGACATAAACTGCTTAGTAAGGTGTTGGGCCACCATATGCCTATGGATCGGGCCATTTTCACCCTGGAAGAGATTACTATTCCATCAGGATAGATATGTATCATTTTAAGAAAAAAGCAATCAGTCAGAAGACCGTTGCATTGAGTTGCAGTGACGCTTCATTCTAAGGGGACAAGTGGAGGCAAACCATGCCAGCAAAATAAAAAACAGCCCCCAGAGCATAACAGAGCCACTGGTTTTTTCTTTAATTTGTCATCCATCTGTACTGCTAGTGTATAAATCCAGTTTAAATTTACAAACATGGTGCCATTTGTCTTTGCAGTTATACCGTGATG
>JAOVVH010000059.1:350253-366139 GCA_028566435.1 Scorpiodoras heckelii | reverse complement strand
ACCTTGTAACACTAACGAGTCACATGACACCGGGGAGGGAAAATGGCTAATTGGGCACAATTTGGCCATTTTCACTTTGGGGTGTACTCAATTTTGTTGCCAGTGGCTTAGACATTAATGGCTGTGTGGTGAGTTATTTTGAGGGCACACCAAATTTACAATGTTATACAATCTGTACACTGACTACTTTACATTGTGACAAAGTGTCATATCTTCAGTGTTGTCCCATGAAACGATATAATAAAATATTTACAAAAATATGAGGGGTGTACTCACTTTTGTGAGATACTGTATTTTCTCTGCTCTCACTCAGATTCACTCTGCTCTGATACAAAATGCTGTCTCGCACTTGGATATATCTTGCTCTCACACGAACTTGCTCTTCTTTCATTTTGTGAAGCATGCGTGCTCAAGCAATGTCATCTTGCACACTTGCGAAACTTTACACTCTCGCAGTCGGATTTTCACCACTACACCACTGCCAAAAGTCGTCAGCCAATCAGAAAGAAGTATCTGATTTTGACCAATGAAATTGTTCTTGCTGCTTAACATGTCCTCTAGTGTGTATAAACTTAAATACACCATTTTATGACATTTTAGAGCACAGTATCTATTTATTTACTGACTTTAACGTATTGCAATAAAACATATGTTCTATGCATTGACCCCCCCCCCACACACACACAAATCAATAATATACAGTATGTATGCAAGGTATGTATGATATAACAAACTAAATCTATATTTATATCTAGGGGGAAAAAGTCAATACACCCTCTACATAGAACATATGTTTTATTTTTTGCAGTATGGTAAACTCAGTAAATAAATAGATTTAATTTAATATCTAAAATGTCATA
This sequence comes from Scorpiodoras heckelii, assembly GCA_028566435.1. Taxonomy (NCBI): domain Eukaryota; kingdom Metazoa; phylum Chordata; class Actinopteri; order Siluriformes; family Doradidae; genus Scorpiodoras; species Scorpiodoras heckelii. Next base: position 365,279 of record JAOVVH010000059.1, on the reverse strand, counting down.
AAATGGAAAAATGGATATAGATTTAGAATGTAAATATAAATAAATATAGATTTAGTTTGTTATATCATACATACCCCTGGGGATATTAATTACGGCCCCAGGTAATGTGATTAATTAATTAAATACATAGATTTTGTTTGTTATATTGTACAAAGTCCTGGGGAGTTTAAATATTTTATTGATTTGTGGGGGGGGGGTACATAGAACATATGTTTTATTTTTTGCAATACGTTAAAGTCAGTAAGTAAATAGATATTGTGCTCTAAAATGTTACAAAGAGCAGCAGGAACAATTTCTTGGTCAAAATTGGATACTTCTTTCTGATTGGCTGACAACTTTTGGCAGTGTTGTAGCAGTGAAAAATCAGAGTGCAAGAGCGTAAAGATTCACGAGCGTGTGGGGTGGGTTTGCTTGAGCATGCACACTTCACAAAATGAAAGAAAAGCAAGTTTGCATGAGAGCAGGATATATCTAAGCGCTAGACTGCAGTTTTGTATCAGAGCAAAGTGAATCTGAGTGAGAGCAGAGAAAATATGAGTGAGAACGTATATTTTGCACACAAGCCAAGAAAATCCATGGGTTCTACCTGAATCGTGCTCTCGTTTAAAAAATGTGCTCTCGAATTTTTGCAGTAAAATAATCAGTGGCGGCAAGTCAACAGGGTTCACTGGGGCGCTGCCCCCATCAAATTATCCAGAGAATAAATGATACTTAGACATATAAACTTATGTAAATTATATGTAGCAAAAGTATTATGAAACTAGTAATAATGGTCATTATAATTGTTTTTTTTTTTAAATCAAGAATTGTATCTTCTGAATTTTTGTGACGTTACATGTATACCGAATACTTCCTGTGTGTGGGGCTCCGGACAAATGCGCGTGTATGTGGGTCCTTAAACTTTGGGATCAACCCAATTTACAAATTCAGCAGCAGGCATGTGATCGAGGACAAGCTTACACCCAGGGCTTCTCCAGCTCTTGTTATGAAAAAAGAGTTGGCTAACTGGGTGCGATGTAAGTAATGCCTTTTATTGCTTTCCCTGTCTGCTGTTTCAAAGCCCTGGCACCGAAACATTGTGGATAACGACGGGGGTACGAGACTTAAAACATCTTTCCGAAAAATGCAAACGGCTCGAAAGTAGCCGCAGCCAACTTGACAATGCTGTGAGGCTGGGGTTTCTTGGGAAGCTTAGCATCACTCAACAGCTAGATGAAGGTTACAGGACTGGCATGAGAAGGCACAATGAAGAGGTGAAAAAAAATCGCCATGTCCTGTCTCGAATAATCGATTGTGTGAAATTTTGTAATTGAGAAATTTGCAGCACGGAAGGAAAGGAGGGCAACATTTATGTTCCAAGTTGTTCTACTGGCCAGTGTTTTAGGAACATTGCAGTGTGTTGCCTTTTTTAAGACTTGTTTAGATTGCATTTCTTTTGATTTTTCAGTTTGTTTACGCCCCCCTCAAAACTTTTAGCACCAGCCGCCATTGAAAATAACGCAATATTTAGATAGCTAAAAAACAAAGGTGATGTAATGCAGTGGTAAACATGGTCCTGTCCCAACTTTTATGGAACGTCTTGCAGGCATGAATTTTGGAATTGGTGTATATTTACCAAAAACGTACCCACAATAAAGATAATAATTTAAAACATCAAATATGTGTTTTGAGTATTTTTAATTTGATACATGTCAAAAACTATTTACCGCTTTCTGTTTTTATTGCCATTTCAAGTACTGTCCGAATATTTTTGGAATTTTTGGAACAGTAGTAGTATCTGATGTCTAAATGTTTTACTATTTAGATGGATATTAATTTTAGGACAGCTTTTTGTTAGAAAGTAAGTGTAAGGGAGCCCAGAAGTTTCTTACTGTATCTCCGTTCATATAAAGCCAATGCCAAGTACGGCAGTAAATGGTGCATTTAGGTGTCACTTTTGTGGCTACTTCACACTGTCCATAGAGTCCATAACCTTTTACTTTTACAGTTAATGTGCAGGTGGGAAACTGACGTGCACTCAACAGTACAAATACATCTGGATTCAGTTAGATTCAGCACCATATTCTGTGCTGTGCAAGAAGTTATAATATCTAATAACTGAATGTAACATGCTTGGAAGTTTTTGCTTAAGCTACTATGTTTTTTCCCTTTTTTTTTGCATAAAGGAAGTGGTGCTGTATTGCTTGGAGAAGGATGTGAGAGAAGTGAACCGCCGGGACAATGCTGGCTACACAGCACTGCATGAGGCATGCGCTCGTGGCTGGACGCACATTGTGCAGGTGCTGCTGAAGCATGGTGCCGATGTCAACTGTAGTGCACAAGATGGAACACGGTGAGCAAAAAGAACACACCACCAGCAGTGAGCCTCTCCAATGCATTTTGAATTTTAAAAGCCGTCATCTGTACTTTACACATCTATTTCTGTGTCCTAAAGGTGTAGATGTGTAGTGTTGTGGCATGTCATGTTAAGACCTCATTGTTTCATTTTGAAAATAATTTCAGTGCACACCAGCCATGTTACTGTTGCTTTACAGCCACAAGAGATTCCAGCTCTTGCATTGTTTTAGGTAAACCATTTGGTAGTTACGTCTGGCAGATCACTCTGTACAAAAAAAAACAAAGAAGATGGTGAGTTAATGGAGCTTAGATCATTATTAATAAACAGCATCTCTGCATTCCCATTTCAAGCTCATCTGAAATGGACTGATGCACAGTGGAATCATGTAATGTGGTCTGATGAGTGAACCTTACAGATTTTTCTTTAGATGTTTTTAGAAATAATAGTCCTTATGTTCTCCTGGCCAAAGTTGAAAAGTCAGGGTCTGTTATAGTATGGGGGTGAGTTAGTGCCCATGGCATAGGTAAATTGCACATCTCTGAAGGCACCATTAATGCTGAGAGATACACTACATGGCCAAATGTATGCTGGCAGGTCAGCACCTGCTGTGGTGGCGTATTGAGCAGACTTCCTCGTTGTGTTCTTATCTTCTGTTACATAATGGTGTATAGCAATGTTGAGTTACAAAATGAGATACATTTTAAAGGTCACTAGCAAAGTAGTGAACAACAGGTGAGTGTAAATCATTAGTAAACAGGTGAGTGATGTCTTTGTGGCTGAGAGGGGGCCTGATTCAATGAAGGTTTCCAGTAGCTCTCAAACTCCATCAATTATTAAACATTAATCCAGTTTACAGATTAACTGGCATTAACAATGCATAAAATAGCCATGCAGCCAAATATAAATTTACTTTGTCATAACTGATAAGCAAATGTTGGAGTTGCCTAAAACAGATTAAAATTGAAGCACCCTGCTGCTGAAACCCAGCTCAAATGTGCCCAGTGTGAATGGAAGTGAGACTTGACACAAAGCTTATGTTGAGCAATCGGTGTGAATCTGGAGTAAGGTTTCTTGATTTTGTGCATGTAATGAACACAGGACCCAAGCTAACTCTGATGCTGTGAATCTTTGTAGCCCCATTCATGATGCAGTTGCAGCTGATAACCTGGCGGCAGTGTGGATGCTGTTAAACCATGGCGCAGATCCGACACTGGCCACCTACTCTGGCCAAACAGCTGTTAAATTAGCCCAAAGTCCCAGCATGAAAACCTTCCTCAAAGGTAACATTTATCCATTGTTTTAATCTCAGTTCATTTTGTTTGTACCTGAATAACCCATCAGTTCTTCTTGAAATTGATAACTTACTGAACCTCGATATATTTGTTATTTATTCTGAACATGGCATATGGTATATTGGTATATGGAATATTCTTTGTCTCTGTTTATGTTTAAAATTAACCAGATATCTGGATATTAAGACTCTTACTCGATATTTGGGATTCATAAACATGCTGTGTCTTTATTTTTTGGCGCATTTACATTAATGAAGTGTCTGACGACTTGAATGTAATTCCGTCTCTTATTATGATGCACAGCTTTACACATGCACATGTATACAGATGACACAAGCACAAGAGACTTTCACTTGACTTAGACTTGCATCTCTGCCCATATGACACACTGAAATTCATGTTTGTAATAGACTGTAAAATGCTGTTATATGCTGTAAATTCACTCAGGAAAAAAATGGAATGCCTTTTGAGGCCATTATGAAATATATCAATGTGACAGTATTAATTCATTAATAGTATCGTCCCTTTTAAGTCACACAGAGGATATTTAAAGAGGCTTTGTTTTTTTAATGGATGATGTTAGCTTAAAGTGAGCCCTAAATGTGGCTGATTAATTCTCAGTCAGCTTATTCTTTAAATTGTGACTGTGTTTTCTTTACAGGAGTGTGCATTGAACAGAAATATTAGTATTATTTTACTAATTAAAATAGCACATTTAAAGTGTGATAAAATAGGCTACATCTCACACACGTCACAATTTCATGAGCTCAGTTTAGTACCTAGTGGGAACATTAATTTGTCTGCACAGTTAACTGTTGGTACACAATCTAAAAAATAAGATGTTAGATAGTAGGATGTGCTGGATCAAGTGCTATTTTATAAGCTTCCACATAATGAAGGTAGAAGTCATATTATTACATTAAACCAATTAGGACTGTCACAACTAGGAATTATATGTGCAGCAATTTATTTCTTGTATCCTAGACTCCTTTTCAATGGTTGCCATCATCTCCTTTAATTTTTCATTTTTAAGTCATCTCTCACTTTTGTTATACAGTATTACATTACAATTGAAAAATAAATAAAAAATACTTCTATGGTCCACATTATTTAGGCTTGATTTGTTTTTCATAAGCAAGTGCTTGTGTTTAAAAGCACAAAGAAATGAAAACAAGGTAAACATAGCAGATGAATGCTTGGTCAGTTAATCCTTCATAGCAGAGGACTCAGTTGAGCTGAAAGGACGGTTACAGCAACTCACATAACCACTCTGTATAACCATGGTGAGCAGAAAACCATCTCAGAACACACTACGTCAAACCTTATGGCAGATGGATTACAAGAGCTGAAAACCACTTTGGGTTTGACTCCTGTCAGGCAAGAACAGGAATCTGAGGCTACAGTACAGGCTCACAGATTTTTTTTCCACCCCTCACCTATGCAGTTTTGAATGATTTTCTGCATTGCACTGCTGCAACATTATTGGCTGATTGGATCATTGCATGAATGAGCAGGTTTACAGAAGTATGTGTTAAAGTGGCCCAGCGATTGTAGAATTATATCGGAGTGAGTACGTTGGAGAATTATATAAAAAAATGAAAAAGCAAAATAACATTTGATTCTGTTTTGTTTCTTTTGTGCTTTATGTATTTACTAGTGCTGTCAAATTAATGTGTTAACGAACGCGTTAAAGAATTAATCGCGATAAAAAAAATTTATGCCACTGAACATTTTACCACGCCGCCATCAGTGAACACAAACATTCTGAAATTGACTGTTATGTTACTTGTTTTAGGCTGCATTCCAATCGCAAGTGTCCCTAAGCTATATCCCTGCTCCCTACACACACAGAATCCCAAGGGCTCTTCATAGGGAACTCGGTCACTAAAATGGCTCTATTTGAAAATCCCTGCAATGTCATCAACAGCGGACAGCTGATCACACTGGCTGTGTTCTACAAGACAGCACTTGGCTGTATTTAGCATTATAACACTGTAATGAAAACCGCAATAATAAAATTAATTGCACGAAATTTTATGCGTTACAGCACTAGTATTTACTATTTATGTAGTGACACAGAGCAGCTTTACAGAAATCTGAATGTGGATTTAGATCCCTAATGAACAAGCCAGAATGAACAGAATCGATAAGAAGAAAACTTGAGAGGAACCACACTCAAAAGGGAACCCATGTTCTTCTGGTGACACTGTATAGTGCAATCTTATGCAAATTATTATACAAATAGGACCAGCTATAGGAATCTTAAGGCTATTCACATGGGACCAGGGTGGGCCAGGCAGGTCCAGAGGACAGAGGGAGTCAGGATCAGGCAGCAGCATCCTATCAGGCAGCAGGAGTAACATGTATAGCTTGACAGAGAGAGCTGGATCTAAAGCTGTTTTTTAAGCTGAAAAATGATGGTGGAGGTCATACTGCTAAACTAAACCAGTGATTCAAACTATACATGCAGGAATAAATTGTCAGCGTAGCCTATTTGTGTGGGTTTTTTTTAATGGTTGCTGTCTTTAAATTCCTAAGTCATTGTATTAGTCTATTTAATTTTTATTTGTTTGTGGGTTTTAGGTTGCACCATATTACATTTTAAAAGGTCTACATGATCTATCCATGCTTTTTGGGCTACTGATCAGAAGGTTGTGTGATAAAATCCCAACAGTAATAGTCTGCCATTGGTGGGCCCTAGTGGGTCCTATTAAAGTGTCTCTATGTTACTTAATAATTCCTTTACTGGGCTGGACAATAACGTTACCCTGTACACATCTCACTCCTCTCAGAGTACTTCAATGACCTAGAAGGACGCCCTGATCAGGATCCAAATCTGCAGTGGGATTTTTACAGCAGCTCCATGTTTGGTAGGAGACTTCATAAATGCATAAGTCAGAATTTACATTGAATTGGTGGGAGCTCAGATGAATTGCCTGTCTGTGTAACAATTCTTAACTGGATGTCCAATAGGGGGAGCATTAGCACATTCAACTCACAGGGATATGTTGTCATTCTGTTATATCTGTGAATGATTTTTAGAGACTGATCAGGAGGCTTGCTGGGACTTCCTGCTGTCTCAACCTGAAGAGGAAGACAAGGAAGAATGGAGAGAGCAGGGAAATGAACAAGACACAGACTGTCTTGTGTTTGAGTTCTCCTCTGAACCCTTATTACCCTGCTACCATGTACAAGTCTCATTAACACAGGGGTGAGTGATCACAGCACTTGATTTTAACACTGTTATGCATTCCGCATGTCTCTTTATATTAAGCCTATATCTCCACGCTTCCAGTTTTTGCAACTGGTTTCTGCTGATGGATGTATTGAAGCGCCTGAAGGTCTCAGCTCGCATCTTCCGAGCACGGTACCCTCAGTTTGAGGTGGTGAGCCTCACAAGGGCTGAGCTTTGGAGGCAGGTGAACGTTAGCCAGACATGCATGGCCCGAGATGAGCTGCGACCCGTCGATGAGGAGGACGAAGAAGAGGCAGTTGAGTTGGTGTGCTGCGTACCAGAGCTACAGGGACTGCTAGGGTCATCTATCCAGCTGCTACAAGAAGATGACAGTGATGATCAGAGGTCAGAGGTCAGAGGCAGCCTCTGCAACCGATAGCAGTGTCCTGAGATGAGTGAATAGGTGTCCACAGGCATTTGGCAAATTCTCCTTTTTTCCTGGTAGTTGCACTGCTACTAAAACCAGCACTTTGTACGTACACTATCTGCCAAAAATGGCTCCTTGAAAACAGAAGAACACACCCTTCTCCCAAAATACCTTCCTTCACAGCAGCAGAAGAGGCCTTGTTAGGTTGACTCGCCTTGGAAGGGAGGACTAGCAAAGCGGACAACGTCAGTTTCTGTTAACAACCTGTAGGTATTTTTCACTGTCCAGTAACTTCTCTCAAATCTTTTTATATGTATAAACCTATAAGTAAATGTAAATATATATGTATATATTGATATCAGGGTGAGCCCAGTTTGGTTGTAATTTATCACTGATACGTTTTCATGTTTGTTTATTCCTGAGGTTATGTGAATAATTTTGAAAGGGTGCCCAAGGTATGTTTCTTTTTTGTTTTATCTTTGTGAACTTGGAGGTTTATGGCCAGCTCATTGTGGCAGGAAGGACTCTGGGACAGATGGTTCCTCTAGTAAATCTGTGAGAGTCTCCCTCTCTCTCTCTCTCTCTCTCTCTCTCTCTCTCTCTCTCCTGTCCCTCTCTCTCTGTCTCTCTCTCTCTCTCTTTCTCTATCCCTCTCTCTCGCTTGCTGTCTCTGTTTCGCACTCTCTCTGTGAGGACCCCTAACCCAGAGCATATGTCGATCGGCCCTGCCCTCCTTTACCTCACTGTACCTCGGCTCACGTTGCCACCACAGCTCTGCTTCCAACACCTCAACTAGCTGCATTAATTTCATTTGGTTTCTTTGCAGTGTAGCATCAATGGATTGTTCGTTCATATTTATAAAGCCCAGTTAATTCTGATTTTCAAGACAAGGTAGAGACTTGCCCATGAACAAGGAGTTTCAATTTATGTTCTGTTTACAAATCCTAAAGAGACTGTTGGGCATCAAAGTATGAAGGTCATCATGTAAGCAAGATAAAAAAGCAAACCTGTGGAATGTTTTTTTTTTGTTGTTGTTGTTTTTTTTTGAGGATTTTTCTAGGGACTGTGTTCTGGATGATGTCCAGCACCTTGTTCAGTTCAAGGTCATGAGAGGAGACATCTCTTACTTAGCCTGTTTTCCCCAGTGTACCCTGTTCCAGCGAGCATTGTGGTGCATGGTGTGTTTTATTTACATGAGTTGACTGTTTGTGTTTAATTTAATAGTCATTAATATATTTGACTTTTTGTGTATCAGACAAATGATATATGAAAGTTGCTTTGTATGGTTGGTGCTTTATTTGAAATGTACAATTAATGATCCCTTTACCCTACGGATGTTGTGTTCTCCTTCACTCCAAACAGTGTTTTAACAAGCAAAAGTACAGTTTTATTGTACTGGTGCTAAGATAGATTTTGTGTTGACAATCATTGACCTTTTTTTGAACTGAAACCAATAAATACTATTTAACCGGAGTGAGAAATGTAAAGAGAGAGTTTAGTTTCATTACCAATGGAGGTCCACCAAGCTGTGAAGAGAGTATTTGATTTTGAAGGTTTTTGTCTGTGTGATACGAAAAAGGGTATATGTTTATCTGATTCCTTTTTTAAAAACCCGACCAGAATAAAGCATGATTGTCAAGTTTGGCTTGTAATGTTCAGTGCAATTTACCAGCATTGCTCAGTTCTCAGGTCTTATAGTTATATATAGAATCATTTCTTAGTGAACTAAGGTTATATACATTCACTGGTTGTGGTTTACACATTGCTGAATGAAGGTTTAGACACACCATATGAAGCTGGACATGAATAATTACATGCCATTACAAACAAGAATATATAGGAAAAAACATTTTTCACTGATTAATGTACATTTGTAGTGCATATAATAATGCCCCCCCCAATCAAACTGTTGATGTATAGAAATAGCTGAAAGTGAGCAGCTGACTAAAGTCATAGGTTAAGTGGTATAAGTTGAGTGTATAGATTGAGTCTAAAATATCTGCTTAATGGATGGAACAAAAATTGGGTCCTGAGGTTACAATTCTGTCGGGGGCAAGCAGCCACTTGTGATTTAGCCATGGACTCAGCTGTTGAGAAACTGCCCCAGTGCTTCCACACTATGAGCAAAGAGACTGGGCAAAGTTACAAAAGTAGAGACGTAAGCACAGTCTGAGGACAGAGGTCAGACATAACCAATTGTATTCAAAACATTTCACACTAATTTTTTCTACACAAACGGTACATATGGCAAAAATGACTGATACTCCTAAAATATTTATATTCTTCTGTTAATGCAAACAAGTTGCTATTGAAATATGTAAATTATATTTCATCTGCCCTCAGTACCCAATATTTCTGTTGTTGCCTTTCACCATGTGTCCTGTTTTCCTGGGTTATAAATATGAAGTTGTTCATATAAAATCTGTCATTCATCACCATGTCAAAGAAATAAGATCTGTTTTTGACCTGAACATATGATGCTTTGTGTGTGTGCATGTGCGCACGTGTGTGCAGTTGTAGTCGGAAGTTTACATAAACTTATCATGGACCTGAATGTCATAGCCATGTTGGGCTTTATATGATTTCTTTGAACTGTTCCTTTCCTGAGGCAGGATGAGTATACAACACACATCCTTAATAGAAAAAAGAGCAAGAATTCGGTGCACGAGGTATACAAGGTCTGTCTAAAAAGTAAAGAGAATGAAATTTCCCTGCTCTGTAGGGTTTACGAAAGGGGATGGTGGTTTAAGGTCAGTTAGAGTGGGATCTCAAATAAATAGCAGGACCTGTATCAGTTGCATTCTAGCCTTCGCAGTGCCTGGACAGTTGTTTTTGTGAAACCCTGCTGAATCACTTGAACTATGCAAGTGAGTTTGGAGCAAAAATTGGTTCGTTTAACAGGAGAGCCTGATTTCCTGAACAGAGTGTTTACAGGAGATGAATCATGGGTGTTCAAATATGATCCTGAGACAAAAAGACAAACTGCTGAATGGCACATGGCTAAAAAAAATCAGCTCACTGTTCATCTTTTTTGATTCTCAAGGGATCGTCCACAAAGAATTCATGCCAGAAGACCAAGATTAAAACATGTTTGAAAGGCCACCACTTCAGCACAGTAAAGAACATCCATAGAGCTGTGACTGAGACTCTGAACACCCTCACAGTTGACAATTTCAAGCTACAATGGCAGAGGCATTTGGAGCCTTGTATACGTTCACAAGAATCATATTTTGAAGGTTTGAACTTTTTCAATAAATACATTTTTTTAATAACTCTCATTACTTTCCGGAAAGAACTCATTTGTATATAAACACACACTGATCAGGCATAAATTTATGACCACCTCCTTTTCTCTATGCTCATTGTCCATTTTCTCAGTTCCACTTACCATAGAGCTGCACTTTGTAGTTCTACAATTATAAACTGTAGTCCATCTGTTTCACTACATACTTTGTTAGTCCCCTTTATTCTGTTCTCTAATGGTCAGGACCAGCACAGATCAGGTACTATTTGGGTGGTGGATCATTCTAAGCACTGCAGTGACACTGATGTGGTGGTGGTGTGTTAGTGTGTGTTGTACACTGTGTTCACTTACTGTGCACACAGGTGTTTAAAACTCCAGCAGCACTACTGTGTCTGATCCACTCACACCAGTACCACATCAGTGTCACTGCAGTGCTGAGAATGATCCAGAGAAAAGGAGGTGGTCATAAGGTTATGCCTGATCAGTCTATACTTACATAATAAACAAATTTTGGGCAATAACAAACATTTTCACATGTCTGAAACAGTTGGAAATGTGCCAGGAATTAGAGACATGTTCTGTTTCCCCACACAGTGAGGGTGATGGTGAAAGGGGGAAAAAAGTTCAAAGACCATGGCGTTAGAAATGCACAGTGGACTTGTTTCTTATGGTTGTCAAGTCTCAAAATATAATGTTAAACATTTCTTCCATAAAAAGATCTTTGGTGTTCCATCTCACAATATGTAGTGCCTGTTTTTCAGAAAACACCAACATTAGAATTCCAACATGAATGTGATGTGATTGTGGTGAGATGAGACCAAAATCAAACCTTTTGGTTATGCACACATACAGTACGTTTGTCAATAATGGAGGACTCCATGAAAGCAAAAGTGCTCAATACCCACTGAGAATAAGGATATGAATCATTGGTGCTTTGTGGCTGTTTTGTGAAGTGGTTCAGGGGCTCTTGTGAAATATTATGCCGAGTATCAGTGATTTAGCCATAGACAGAGCTTTCAACAAGGTGATAAGCAAAACATACAAATAAACACCGAAGTGGTTAAAAAAACACACAGACACACACAATATAGTAATTTCCACAGTAATTTCCCATGACTATTTCAGTGTCTGGATTTGAACCCTACTGAAAGCTTGTGGTCTAAACTGAAGTCCAAATAAACAAGCCTACAAATATAAAGGAGCTTAAAAGGTTCTGCATGGAGTGGACCAAGATCCCTTTATGAATGTCGCCAACTTTGTTATATATCACGGGAATTGGCAGTGTTTTGAATAAAATGTACCACTTAAATTAAAAAAAAAGAAAAAGCATATCTTTGTGGGAGAGAATGAGAGTGAGGAGACAGGTTGGGGGAACTCAAACACTATTTTTATTCTCTGATAAAAGATTCCATCTTTTCAGCCTTGAACTTGGATACAGCTCTCTCTGGACACGTCTCTCTCTCTGCCACGGCTCTTTCTGCATCCCTCTTTAATCCCTTGTTCACTACACATGCACCCACACACACACTCACGCGCACAAACACACACACAAACACACAAAAACATACACAGTGAGAGAGACAAGGCAATTAGGGCAGGAAATGAGCAGGTGCGGTTGCTTACCTTTTCTGCTGCTCCCAGCTCCGTCTCCCATTGCCAGATCCTGCCAGATCCCGCACCCGCTGCCACATACCCCCACCGCCCAACTCAGGCCAGGAAGCCATCCAGCATCTGGTTCTCCCTTTTTAGTGAGATCAGTCAATGGTGACATTGATCTCATCTGAATAGTGACATTCGAATAGTTTGGTATAAAGTGGCGATAATACCCAGCCAGCCCTAAGAACTGTCTCACCTCCTTTTTGGTCCTGGATTGTGGTCAGGCCGCAATCACCATGGTTTTTTCAATTTGGGGCCACACCTGCCCATGACACAGCTGGAAGCCCACGAATTGCTGTAAACCGAACGGTGTGGAGAATGCCATTTTTTTCTCTGGACATGGGAGTCAAGGGAATCTGCCAATATCCATTAGTTAAGTCCAGTGTCGAATAAAAAGGAGCTGTGCCTAACTGATCAAGCAGTTCGTCAGTGCGAGGCATGGGATTTAGAATTTAGACAATTTATAACAATTTAGACACCATGTTGACTTTACAATAATCCACACAGAAGCGGACCGACCCGTCTAACTTGGGAACCAAGACAACGGGGCCGTTCCACTCACTGTGTGATTCCTCGATATCGAGCACAGCCTTGACCTCTTCCCTGACCACCTGTTTTTTATGTTCAGGGAGACGATAGGGGCGACTACGGACCACTACCCTGGGGGCATCTCAATGTGGTGTTCTATGAGGTCAGTGCGCCCTGGCAAAGCTGAGAACACGTCAGAGAACTCCCTCTGGATTTGCGCAACATCAGCGGCCTGGGAGGAGGAGAGGTAGCTGTCAATCAGGACTGGAATAAACTCCTTTGCCAATTTAAAATTTAGTTGTGGTCCCAGCTCATGCTTCTCAGGAAGGAACCACCATCGCCACCATCACCACCTCCCTCCACAGTTTAAGGAGGTTGATGTGGAAAATTTTGGATTGTGTGTGACATAAAAGTGGTCTGTCTCTTTCAGGATCCTGACCCGGTAGATCACGCTAAAGAGTGCTGTCACAACACTGCATGCTGAGATGTTGCGAAGCAGCACTGCTTCCGGGTATCCCATTGCATAGTCCACAAGGACTAACACAAAGCATTAGCCGCATGCTGACTGTTCTAATGGCCTGACAAGGTCCATTCCAATTCTCTCAAACGTGACCTTGATTAATGGAAGGGGGCACAGGGGCACTTTTGGGGTGGCTGGTGGAGTCACCAGCTGATATTTGCAACATGCCGTAAACCACCTGCAAACATTCCTGTGAATGCCTGGCCAATAGAAGCGGGCCATGAGACAGAAATGTGTTTTATCCTGTCCTAAATGTCCCAACATAAGGTATTAATGAGCTGCCTGAAATAACATATCCCGGCGGCTCTTAGGCACCAACAATTTGGTGGTAATCTCATGTATGTAAGCATCCTGCATCACTCTACATAGCCTATCTTTGATAATCAAAAAGTATGATTAGGATAGTGCAGTATCAGGAAGAACCTTTTGACCAACGATTACTCTCACTTGGTCAAAGGCATGATGCAGCGCCTCGTCGCGTGTCTGCTATAAAGGGAAATCCCCAACAGGGAATTACCAGAGGTAGGGGGGAGTAGGCCCCACCTCTTCCTTCATGTCAGTCTGACTCTGAGCGGATGTTGACGAGGGGAACCCCGTTTCTCCCGTCAGCTGTGCTCCGTTTGTGCAGGACAAATCTGCACAATTTCCCCTCAACAGTTTATTAAATCCTGGCCATTTGTACCCAGAATTAGTGGATGGGAGAGGTGGGGACTAACTGCCACCTCAATGCTATGCTTTACTCCCCTGAATAATATTGTGATGGGAACTACAGGATATTCGTGAATATCCCTTTGCACACATTTAACCTTCACCTTCCCGTTCACCCATTGTGCATTTTTCCATGCCCTGCCTTGAACCAAGCTTTGGTGAATCACAGTTTGACTGCATCCTGAATCCACCAAGGCCTGGTGTGTACCTCCTTGCACACTTACCGGTACTCTGTATGTTCCATCACAGGGCACTGGTCCTGGAAGTGCCCAGGGTCCCCGCAGCTCCAGCAGTCTGGCCCATACTTCCTACCAGCACCCATGGGGTTGGGCTCCCAAACCTGTGGGACAGACATTGGAGCTACAGGGGAGGGTCGGGGAATCGCAGTCGCAGATGCGCAGGGTCAGTTTTGGGGGAGTTGGACCCCACTACCGTGGCACCAGAACCAGGGGAGAAGCGGAGGAGCGAAGTGTGAGTGAGAGAGAGAAGAGAGAGGAGAGAGAGGAGAGATGGTGGGGGATTACTCCATCCCTGGAAATGCCGATGTATGGTCCTCTGCCAATGTGACAGCCTCCTCCAGCAATGCCGGGCAGTGGCACTGGAATCCAGCATGCTGGCAGCCGGCAGCTCGAGGCAGGACTCTGCATCATCCTGGGGGCTCATCTTGGGTAGCGTCAGGGGAGGCGTGGATGCTGAGGCTGCTGTGATGGGTGCTGGACCACCTGTCTTGTGCAGCAGTGCAACTGGAACCAGCATTTGTGGTCTTCCCGCAGCAAGTGGAATGCATCCGCTTGGGCTTGCTGCATGGCTGCGAGGGAGAGGACAAGGCTGCTCAGGGGCAAGGACTCCACGTTGGCATTCTGTGGATCTCCCGGGTTTTCAGCACTAGTGTGGGAGAGAATGAGAGTCGGGAGACAGGTTGGGGGAACTCAAACACAATTTTTATTCTCTAATAAAAAATTGCAGCTTTTCAGCCTTGAACTTGGATACAGCTCTCTCTGGACATGGCTCTGTCTGCACCCCTCTTTAATCCCTTGTTCACTACACAGACACACACACAAACACACAGACAGACAGACAGACAGAGAGAGAGAGAGAGAGAGAGAGAGAGAGAGAGAGAGAGAGAGAGAGAGAGAGA
>JAOVVH010000059.1:312755-326640 GCA_028566435.1 Scorpiodoras heckelii | reverse complement strand
TGGGATATTGAGCTGGTCAGTTAAGTAGCAGCGGGGTTGTTAATCAGTTTCAGCTGCTTTGGTGTTAATGAAATTAACAACAGGTGCACTAAAAGGGCAACACTGAGACGACCCCCAAAACAGGAATGGTTTCACTGATAGCAGCAGGACCGGTATCTGCTCCTTTTTGCAAGGAGGAGCAGGATGTGCACTGCCAGAGCCCCACAAAATGACCTCCAGCAGGCCACCAGTGTGAATGTGTCTGACCAGACAATCAGAAACAAGCTTCATGAGGGTAGCCTGAGGGCCTGATGTCCTATAGTGGGCCCTGTGCTCACTGCCCAGGACCATAGAGCTCGATTAGCATTTGCCATAGAACACCAGAATTGGCAGATCTGCCACTGGCACCCTCTGCTTTTCACAGATGAGAGCAGGTTTCCTGCTTTCCTGAGCACGTGACAGATGTGACAGGGTCTGGAGCTGCCTTGGAGAATGTTATGTCACCCTCAACATCATTCAGCATGACCGGTTTGGTGGTGGGTCAGTGATGGATAATGTCGGACATTTTGTCTTTCAGACGTAACTGTGACGAGTACTGGGAGAGTTAATCAGAGAGAGAGAAAGGAGAGAGAGAGCAAGAGAGATGTAGACAGGGAGCAGCCAGAGCAGCCATCAGCAACACCAAACCGATTAGCTAACAACTTTTTAATCAGGCCATCGGCCGGTTCATGCTACAAATAGACAGATTCAGGGCTCCGTGTACCAATGTATTCACATCGTTCAAGTCAAAACCTTAAACAAAAAAACCCCCAAAAAGATTTCCGATTCAGATTGGTTATTTTTTTACACCCCTATTGTCTGTTCAGGAAATTTGGCTCGATCCAATTTCAATCCAACTTTTGCTCCAAACTCACTTCTGTTGTTCCAGTGATGAGGCACTTCAGCAGGGTTTCACAAAAAGGCACTGTGAAGGTTAGAATGCAACTAAAATGGGTCCTACTGTTTATCTGAGATCCCACACTTAACTGACCTTGAACCACCATCCCCATTGCATAAGTACACCCTACAGAGCATGGGAATTTCATTCACATTACTTTCCAGACAGACATCACAGTATATCGTATTGTATACTTACAATGTTTGCTAGCTGGCTAAAGGCAGCTCAATCAATCATGACTCAAAGCTCGTAAACCATTTTCTTACAATAGTAAAATCAATATAATTGTGCAAATGACATGACTACAATTTAGCATTTTACATATTAATTATTAATGCTGTACTTACATCTTTGCAATAGCATTTGCTGTTCCATCTTAAATTGAATTTCAGTTAATAGCTCTCACTGTGCAGTTCATTGTGTGGTCATGGTGGTCAGGGGCCATAGTGATGCATGGAATGAGCCATAAGCTTACTTGAAAATATCACAGGTTCAGGCTGGTTGAGTCAAAAACTGACAGAGTGGTGCTGTGCGTTCCAGCAACAAGGGCATCCAGCGAGCTCACTTTCAGCTCCGCTAGTCATGTGCATGAAGTGTGTCAAAATATTTTAAACTCAGGAAGTGTGAATTCCATTCTTTTTCTACACAGTGCAGCCAAACACTAGGCTAAAAAACAATAGAGACTTGTAGCCTATTTTTATTACTTTTCTAAGTTCACCATTAAGATGTGAATGATGCATTGTGTGTGTGTGTGTGTGTGTGTGTGTGTGTGTGAGAGAGAGAGAGAGAGAGAGAGAGATTGTTCATGTCTTTAATGAAGGGTTACTCTTTTCAACAAGTATACATTCCTGGAGGCTGGACCAGCTCCAAATGGGAGGGGCAGAACTCCAAGTGGGAGGGCATAACACCAAATGGAGGGGCAGAACTCGGAGTGCTTCACAATTGGTTGTTGAGAAGTTCAGTAGGTTTTCTGTGACCCTGGGCTGGTGTTCCTGCTAGGTCACTGTAAACTTTATTATCTTCATCTTGATCATGGTCCAAACTCACAGATTGCGATGTGCATTTATTTATCTAAAACACATTTAGTGGACTAGATCTGAGTTTGATCCACAGCTTAATCAGTTCTTCCTTCATCTTAAGATGTTGTGTTTACTGTCTGTAAGGCCAAACGAATATCCATTTGTGTTACTTCACACCAATCTGGAGGTTTTCCAGCCTGCAGTAACACCCATCTCGTTTTTAGTGGTTGCTGGTCAGTAGAGGGTGCTGGGACAAAGCCCCTTCAAGTTGTCCAGAGAAGAAAATCCACTTAAACATGTTAAACATAAGTGAATTATATATTGCAAAATAATTATGAAATAAACTATTTAGTCATGTGGTGCACATAGTAGTCATGTTAGCATTTGTTAAAGAGGACATATGATGAAAAAATTCACTTTTTAAGGTTTTGCATACACACAGTCGGGTCTCTGGAGTGCCTACCAACCCGCAAAATTTGAAACATGAAAATCCAGTCAGTTCTTTATACACTTCCTATTTCAGAAATCTTGGGATTAAGCAATCTGCTCAGCATCTGTATAGCATGTTACATCACAAAAAAAAATCAGTGGAATAATACTGTCCTGCCATCTGAATATCTCCACCTTACTGCATGAGGATCTCCACCCATGACTTGAGAATCACATTTGTCAAGGGACGTCATTTGTTTTTATCTCTCCTGAGCCAAGGACGTGTTACAGCATCATGTCAAAGCTATGGAAAATGAATGGCAAATGCACTGTTGTCTACTGTACAGACCAACACACATCAATACATTGGCTCCCAGCCTCAGAGGACAAGAGCTGTGTGGATACAATTTATTTTTGATGGCAAAGTCCTAGCTGCAGTTGTCAAATATCTGTTTGTGTGTGCTAACCACTTTAAGCCTGATTGCTTCTCCATCCTGGGTCAGTAAAATCCAGGACTGGCAACAAGACTTTACCTAGAAGAGGGATCAATTCCAGCTGTCCTTGCAAAACCACAGATGAGGAAAATGTAAGTATTTTAAAATAATTCTACTATGTGTTTCTTTTGCTGTTTAGCACTAGCTGACAATAACACCTACTGCGTCAAATGTGCATTCATGTCAGCTACTGCACATAATAATTTTATTGATAAGCTCCCAGAATGATCAAGTTTGATTGGATCACTATCTAACCCCACAGAACTTGGGGTTAGATGGCAGCTTTATATCCCAAAGCACCCTCATGTCTGTGTTACCTTCTGGCTCTCCCTTTTAGTTATGGTGTCATAGCTTAGTCTTTCCCGAGTCCCTGCTTGCACTCTGCACACAATGTACATTTCCTCAATCAGTTTCATGAAAGAGCATACCTTATAATCATTCGCTGCTGCTGAGGATGCCCACATATGGACAGCCTAAAGATCACCGTAATGGACATGAATTTAAATCATGAATTTCTAACTGCAATTGATATAAACAACCTTCGTATGAAGGCTAGGACTGTAATTGCCATCATTCAACACTCCATCAGTCTGATATGGATTGAGGGAGGAGAAGTGGAATACCAGGGTTGCTCGCATGGCATGTGGCCCAGTTCAAAGCACTCAGGGTGCCCCAGACCCCCACTGGGCTGGACTGGACTGGAGATTTGGGATTTTAGACATTTTAGACAAAAAAATGTAATGTTTGTATGTCAGTTAAGAAAGTAATAGAAGCAACAGAACCCTTTTCAGGCAAAAACCATAATCAAGGCTGCTGAGTTTTGCATGCAAATACATACATATTCATATATACATACATTCAAATACAGTATGTATGTATACACACACACACACTATATGGACAAAAGTATTTGGACAAAACTTTTAATCATCGAATTCAGGTGTTTCATGGAGTCACATTGCCACAGGTGTATAAAATCAAGTACCTAGCCACGCAGTCTGTCTTGACAAACATTTGTGAAAGAATGGGTCATTCTAAAGAGCTCAGTGAATTCGAGTGTGGTAACATTTTGGACAATTGTATGCCTCGAACTTTGTGGGAACAGTTTGGGGAAGGCCCTTTTCTGTTCCTGCATGACTGTGCCCCAGAGCACAAATCAAGGTCCATAAAGCACAGTTGGGTGAGTTTGGTGTGGAAGAACTTGACTGGCCCACACAAAACCCTGATCTGAACCCCATCAAACATCTTTGGGATGATCTAGAATGGAGATTGCGAGGCAGGCCCTCTTGTCACAAATGCTCTTCTGGATGAATGGGCAAAAAATCCAGCAGACACACTGAAAATCTTGTAGAAACCTTCTCAGAAGAGTGGAAGGTGTTACAGCAGTAAAGGGGGAACCAACTCCATATTAATGCCTGTGGATGTAGAATGGAGTGTCATAAAAGCTCCTGTAGGTGTAATGTGTAGGTGTCCGAATACTTTTGTCCATATAGTGTGTAATGTGTAGGTTCCAAATTCTTTATAGTGTATATGTTTTATAAAAACACAACTTTTTAATACTTGAGTGCATTTCAAAGTAAAACGTTTTTAAACTTTGACATAGTTTTGGCTACTTCCACTTTTAATTGAGCATACTTTTGACACAGTATGCTGTCTATACTTTCACTTAAGTATAATTTATCAGACCTTTGTTCCACCACTTCAGCAAAAAAAACAACCAAAAAAAAACAACAAAAAAAAAAACAGTGGGACGTGAAAGCACACACAAATGAGCGCACACAAAAACTTTTTTTCGGGCTTGTTTCTACTGCTTGCTGAAATGCCAGCTGTTGTGCAGTTTGACAGTTTAACATAAATATACTGTTGTTATAGTCTCTTGACGGAAATGCGTAATCTTCTGGAGCCCTTCAGCGCAGTGAATCAATTGAATCAAAACTCGCTTTGAGTCCTGAGTCGATTCTTCCAGTCAAAGCCGTGGTGGTGAAGCTACGTGCGCTTTAATGCCCATCACTGGACCTACTGGTATCATCCCGCACTGCCTCGCTTTCTCCAGCACAGGTCTGCACTTCATCCCGAGAAGCCTTCAGTCTTTCTTTCCGGACTGGTTTCTTTTCTTCTCACTGGCACCATTAACGAGAGGATATGAAGAAATGCTCCGCTCTTCTGCTTTTGCAGCTGTCTGCGGTGTATCATACTCTGGGACTGAACTATGAAGGTAAGTTACCGAGCGAACGCATGATTTTCATCGATGGCAGAAAAATGTGAGAAAATGTGCAAATAAACTGATCTAATTATAATAAAAGCAACTAAAACAGTGATCAGGCTGTAGTGGGCTTGCTCATCCCCCCTCATGCCTTCTGTAAAGGGAAATACTTTTACTGCCTTAATGCGATATGAAAACCAGCTGTGCTTTTTTTCCTCCTTTTTTTTTCCAAATCTGCTGATTTGACAAAATGTAGGAGGATTAAATGCTTTCTTACCAAACTGTTTAACACATAAGGACCCTGAGAGGTCTGTGAATGTGATCATCTGACTTCCTTCACTTCTTTATGGAAACAATTGAATCCATTTGTTTCTCCTACATATACACAACACCGTGAGATATTCTTCAGGAAATGCCTCTGTCTCTGCATCTTAGTGCTTAAATCACTGAGTAAAGATATAAGGGAGAAATGGCATTTAAAAGCTGTTAGGATGCACCCATTGAATTGCTCTGAAACAGTACATTTTACTTTATCCCTCTGTATCACAATTAGAAAGCTATGACCTGCATGTCATTTCATGTCTGTGGGCAGATCTCTTGACTTCTGACAGTAAAGTGTTAATAGAAGCTACTGTACAACATCATTGGTCCTTTTGTAGTCTTTGTAACAATACCTCCTGTATTATTTAGAGCTCAACCCTTTATAATTAGTGACTCCTATCTGGCTGAATTGCTGCGTGTGGACATGCACACCAGATGTGACCAATCCCTGTTAACCCTTCAAAACAATAAAGTAAAGACCACATGGATGAAACCATAACAAATAAAGACTGTAATAATACATATTTAAATATTGTACTGTCATAATTCATATCACTATAACTACAAATGGATTAAGTCTAAGGTTTTTGGTTAAGGTAGATCGTTGCCATGGTTTGAGTCTCAATGATCTAGACTGTGTCAGAGTCTTGGTATGTTAGAAACTCTCAGTCATCAGACCACTGCATGTTTCCAGTCCCATTGAGAACATGGAAAACTGGCAGAGTCCTCATGCTGAGACCACTGAAAAAGTGTTTGTCCAACCTCCAGCTTTCTGGGTCTGTTTAGCAGAGGCAACATCTGTAAACTATCCACAACTATCTTTTTATTGTCTTGAACAAAAATCCCCAGCGATTCAGCAATACTCAGGCATAAGTAAGCAGAATTTTTTGAAACTCAAAATCCATCCCCACACTGGTGCCTTCAAAGCCACATCCCCAAAACACATGCAGGTGAGTGCCAGTGCAAGGTCAGGAGCTTACTGAATTAATGGGCTACATTATTGACAGCTGCTGGAATTACAACGTGTTCAAAATGGGTTCTGACTAAAAGAAATCACTGACCTTGTTTTTAAGTTTAGCTTCCAAAACATGCACATTCACATATGTTCTTTTAAAATTTGTGAGATCAACCAACTGCATTTTTAAATAAGCTATGCATACACAGGCCGAGATTGGTAGAATAATAAGGCTGGAAAGATTGGCGGCTCTGTTGTACTGGTCATGGTGGTGGTGGCGGCGGGGTGGGAGGACCATTTTGCTGGAATGTTTTGGGTCCTCTTGTCTCCTTATAGTAAAGGGTCATTTTAAATCAATACAAAGTTATTCTGATTGATCACCTTCATCCTGTGAGGAAACATTTCTATCCTGATGGAAGTGGTCTCTTCCAGAATAACACTTTATCCATGAGGTATGAGGAATGAATAGTTTGACAAGAAATAAAATAATGTCACCTGATCTCAACCCAAACCTATGAGAGATTTTGGACCAATATATTCAACAGTGCTCTGCACCACCATCATTAAAACACCCATTAAGTTATTATCTTTTGGAATAATGGTGTTCATCCTTCCAGTACAATCCCAGCAGATTCTATGCCAAACTGCATCAAAGCTGTTCCACTGGCTGGAGGTGGCCTACCATCTTACTAAGACACTTTATGTTATTTTTTCCATTTTCTTTGCAGGCTGTTTATACTTAAGAGAGACAAAAAATAGTTTTAGTGTCTAAGATGAGGCATGTAAAATACAGATTCTCTCTATTTTTTGTGAAAGATTGATTAAAGACAAATAAATTTCCCTTTTGCTTTCTTTGCCCAAATATACACTGTTGTATATACTAACCCTTTAGCTGTGTTAAAAAGTTTCTGTGAAGGATATTACTGTGTTTGGATTTGATTTATTTTATTGCCACTGTTAGGCATGATATTAATTTTACTTATTTGACTGAACTTGGTTTATTTACAGAATATACCAGTCTGCTCAGAAAAGTGAGTTTTGGTAGTGCTGTTAGGGTTTAAGTCCAAACTAAGCCCTTTGTCTAGGCAATCTTCCAAATTTCCCCTCAATACCAGAGCAAGATGCCAAAACTGTACTTCCTGTATTGACTTGTACTATGTCCACAGTGTTTTCTGTCTCACTCATGCAGGGGCAAGGGGTGCTGGAGCCTATTCCAGCGCTTATTAGGAGGAAACACCCAGGACAGGTTGCCAGGCCATCACAGGGCAGACACACAGAAACAAACATTCACTCACATCTCACATGTAGGGGCAGTTTAGTATCTCCCGTTTGCCTGACTGCATGTCTTTGGACTATGGGAGGAAACCCACACAGACACAGGGAGAACATGCAAACTCCACAACGAAAGGACTTTGGTCACCCAGGAATCAAGCCCAGGCTCTTCTTGCTGTGAGGCAGCAGTGTTACCTACTATGCCAGTGTTTTCACTTATTCAAACTTCAAAGTACAGCTTTACCAAACAGTAAACAAACAGGGTCAACTGTGAGATTTTCTATGGAGTAGGCAGGAAACAGTGAGTATTAGTCTTGGGTTCTGATGACTTAATAGGCACTGAATAAATGGCAAGCGTTGAATACAGGAAATGAATGAATACAGGAAAAATGTTAAAAATTAAATATGTGCATCCTGCCACGAGGCAACATTTGGAAACATAATGTAAAATAAACAACAACAACAACAAAAAAATAATAATAAAAATGAAGATTTTATATGATCTTATGTTAGAATGAGTTTTACCGTGACACTTTCAGTCTCAGGAAGTGAATGACATCTTGCAGTTTAGAATTGAGCAGGATAGAATTAGTCATTTCAGATATCATTTGTATTTTTACTATTCATTTCTTAACTATTTGACCATTTCTGAACCTCTGAAAAACCCAAGCATACAGAATGTTGGTATAAATGAACAGTCTGTGTCTTTATTTTGCTTCAGGGTATTGCACTCAGAAGAATCTCCTAAACACAGAGAACCTTGATTTTATCACCCATTGTGGTTTTTCTGCCATAGTCACTGTTTCACTCTTACCTTAAATATTATTTACCCACAGGCTCAGGGGACATGTATCCTACCAGCAACAATGAGGTGGTGTATGAGGAGACATATTACACTCCAGAGTTGGACTATAAGTGTAAGTAACAGCTGTAAAAATCATGTAAATACAAAAAACAATTAGATTAAATTGGTTATGTTCAGACAATTCAAACTAAATTGAACTAAATTGATTAAATGGAATAAAACTATGAACAAATGCATGACCTTTATAAATACAAAAGTGATTTATTCTCAGTCATGCTTCTGCCCACACACACCCACCATCAGTAGTGGCTCATGACCAAAGAATTTAGTGGGGCAGGATGATGATGATAACAAAATAGCCTCAAACAAAATCATGTTGAGAGGCTATCAGACTTGACTTATGCTATACGTTTTAAACATAGAGCTAATATAATAAACCAGTGGTGTCAGGTTTCAGGAAAATCTTCAGTCCAACTATATCATAAAAGACACATACACACAAAACCCCCTGAAACTAGCCCCAAAATTCAGACACTGAAAAACAGAGACCACTTTTCTTATTATTATAAACTATATTATTATTGTGTGGGAAACAAGGTTTCTAATGTACAGAAATGGTCCGTTCCATAATCCCCATTTCCCCCTTCCAATCTGCAATATAAGCTCCCCAGACAAAAAACTAGTCACCTTGTGTGTTTAAGGTGGTAGTAACTTCAGGATCCTGCAGATGGCATTGCATGATGGCATGATTGGGCTATGAATACCTGCAGGGTGTGCAGGATTCATAGATTGAGAAGAGGTGGTACAATGCAGTGAATGTCTCCTTCAATGTGTTGAAAATGGGTTGCAAAGCAGATGTTAATGATTGGCAAAAAGGAGCGATTGCATTTATAGGCCATAGCGGGAAGCAAGAGGTTGAATTTGCAGGTGTATTGAAGCGTAAGGTCATACTGGTCTACCAGCAGTGGCAAAAAATCCCAGTCTACTAGAAATT
Organism: Scorpiodoras heckelii; assembly: GCA_028566435.1. Lineage (NCBI taxonomy): Eukaryota > Metazoa > Chordata > Actinopteri > Siluriformes > Doradidae > Scorpiodoras > Scorpiodoras heckelii. Next base: position 317,232 of record JAOVVH010000059.1, on the reverse strand, counting down.
CTCATCAGAATTGTGGCCGAAAGACAAAATTGAGGGACAGGGACTGCAGGTGTGTTTCACGTCTTACAGGCAAGAATTGCTTCTAGAAGTCACTGCAGGTCCTTCACAACCAATTTCTGAAAGAACACCGCAGGGAACTGCATACCATAAACATCTGGAGCAGAGTGGCATGCAAGAGGCCTTTGCTCATTTCTGCTCAAAAAGTTGCCTGGTACAGTGGGCGAAGAGACACAAAACTGTGAGTGTTCATGACTGGAAACGTTATCTGGTCAGATAAATCTCATTTCTGCCTGTATGTGAATGATGCTAGGTGTCATGCTCATCATAGACCTCAGGAGGCCTTCAATGAGGACTGTGTGCAAGATGTGGTTCAAGCTGGAGGAGGCTGTGTGATGTTCTGGGGGTGTTTTAATTATATAGAATTAGGTCCTTTGGTTGATGTGACAGTAAATTTGAACCACCCTGCTGGACAACCAGGTTTTGCCTTTTGCACATCATCTTACTAAGGAATATAACATTCCTATCCCTGTATTTGAAGATGACAATTCTCGCATTCACAGGGCTGCAGATGTGACTGTTTGGTATGATGAACATTCAGGAGCGTTCACACATCTGGACTGGCCCACAAAATCCTCACATGTGAATCCTCCAGGGAAGGCCATGAATTCTGGCTGAACTGCGTAATTCTTTGATGCAAGTATGACTGAACATTGATGTCGCCTACATCCAGAAACTTGTCCAGTCCAGCTGTTTTTCACGCTTGTGGAGGTATTACATGCTATTAGGTACGTTTTAGTCACAGGTGACTCATTTTTTTGTCTGGTGAGTATATCTTACAGGAGAAATGGTTCTATGCATCATAGACACAGTGCCTGCACTGACACTTTGCCCTTGTAGAAACTGATTAGCTTTCATTCCAGTTATTTGTTATAAAACAAGATCTTGCCAGCTGCTGGATATTTTTAAACTAGCCCAGTTTGGCATAAGGACAGTGACCCTGGTGAGCATTTAACATATTGTCCTGTCTGTTTCTCCTCCTCCACCAAAAAATGTTCATAGGGTGAGCATGGGGCAGCATGATTCCTGTCCCAGTGGAACACTATTAGCGCTTCCCATTTTTGACCACTAAGTGCAATAATAACTCTATGAAAGCTAAGTGGCACAGTGAGCACATCTAATGTGGAAAAGTGAGCAAATGAATTTAACATCTGCTTTCATCTGTCAAATAACAACATTTTAATAATTTGTCACTCAAAAAAGGTAATGAGTATTTCAGCACAATTGAAAACATATGGAGTTACCACCTATTCCTATGGATATGTTTCCACTGCCTGCCATCAAGACAATCCTCCAAGTATACTGTATGAAAAGAGCTAAATTGCTAATAATTAATATAAGAATGTATAGTATATTGGGTATTTAAAAATACACTTTTCAATTATATTACTATAAAAGATACCCAGGGTCAATAGGACATATAGACAGAACAGTAGGATAAACAATACTGACCTGATTGAATGCATAACAGAGCACTCATTTGTATTTGCTCTTTTTCTGGCAGATCCCAACTGGTGTCCAACACTTAAACTACACAATGGCCACATGAGATGTTCCTCCCCACGTGGTGGGAACTATCGGAATACGTTAGGTACACGGTGTGCACTGTCCTGTGAGCGGGGATATAAACTTCTGGGCCAAACATCTGTACAGTGCACGACCAGCCGCCGCTGGTCAGGAACGGCTTACTGCAGAAGTAAGTCATAATATCTGTAATGTTCTTCTTCTGTCAGTGTTGTGACAATAATATCAGTTTCCAGTTACGGTATATACAAGCCACATACTTATCAGTCCTCATGACATCAGAGTTCTGTTTCTAGCTCTGTTGCCATTTCTGGCATTTGTTAAGCAGAGTCCAATAAAGATTAGATTTGTTCCATCAGCATGCTTCTCTCCATGATTAACTTCTGCTCTCCATTGTCATATTTCCTCTGTAATCAATGGAACTGACTTCACACCCAACATTCTCTTTAAGAACACCTTCAGTGTCCCCCAGGCCTCTTGGAGGTCTCTCAACGTCTGGTCTCTTTTTCAGTTGAGCACTGTGATTTTCTCAGTTTCTTTAATGAGACAATTAGCAAAATCTATGTCACTCCACAGTCTCCCCTTAACAAAAAAATAAATAAATTATATGCTTCTTTTAGCACCAGAGGAATGGTGTCAAACAATATTTCTGGATCTGTCTCTAAATGTTATGTATCTTTCTGCTTGCTTAATCTTGCCCATTCCTGTCCTGAAGAATTCTGTATTTGTTGGCTCTGCTCATATCTCTCATTTCATTAACACATCATTTGATTCAGGTTTTGTCCCTACTGTCCTTAAAAATGCAACGGTCACACTCCTTTACTCTGCCTTACCTAAAACTATTGGCCACAAAAGGCCACTAATTAAAGATGTCTTTTTCTTTCCTTTCCTTTGTAACATTCTGACCACAAAAGATTTTAAGACTTTGGTTTATGCTTTTATCATCACTCATCTTGCTTACTGCAGTTGCCTTTTCATTGGGATCCTAGCTATAAGCTATACCATGCAACACTGGCTACCCAATTTCAGTCCATGTCCAGTACAATCTCCTGCTTATGACTTATAAATAAGTGTGTAACATAATGCACATTATCTGTATTTGTATCTGTATAGTGCCAAAATATGTGTATCTGTTTTCATGTTTGGATTTAAACTGGAGGTGAACCAGGTGGCATCTGGACCTTTCTGGAAAGCTTGCAATCTTCTGTCTAATGTGACTTGACTGTTGCAAAACAAATTTCTTTCCCAAATCAAAAAAGTTGACCAAGTTGACAGCAGCCATGTACTGATATTTTATCAGGTTTATTTTAGCTTTTAGGCTCAATACATTCCAGAAAGCTCAGAAACGTTCGCTCAACACATTATAAGAATCTGTTATAAAACTAGGATGCATTTACAGACCTGCTGCAAGTCAAAATGGGATCCCATTTAGGTGCCATTTCATTCTAATGCCTGTGTGATTTTAGGAAACCCACCTACCAGTTTAAATACATCGCTGCAAATCCTTTTCAGTCAGTGAAGTGTGAAGCGTGGAACTCATACGCATCACCAGACACTGGGTCTCTTCCCTGCTAATGCTCTGCCTTTACTGCAGCCGTCTTCATGTCCTGCTTGATCTTAAGGCATTTTGCATTCAGAAAGTGAAATGCATGTTCAACCTGCTCAACTGAAACAGGTCAGGCAGTTGACTTGGTCACTGCAGAGCAGGTTGTACAGAAATATAGCAGAAAAGTGGTTTTATTTTGGAGCTTAAACCAAATCTTCCCGTAATATCAGGCTAATAAACCTCTTTTTAAGTTCTGTGAGGAGGGTTGCCAGGTTCCATGTATAATGTCTGCATACTGCAGATGCATACTGCAAATCAAAAATGCTCAAATAGTACTACCTTGTTCCTCCAACAAAAGATTGCCAAAGAAAAGAAAAATGTGCCTACCTTCTCTTATACCTTTTTGTGCATTTTTGAGATGTGTTAAAGGTGGGCAGTTTGCTCCCCACAAGCGGTTCGTTAGATCTCAACATTAAAATATAGGCTGTCATGTTTTCTTTCTTTCTAAGAAAAAAAACCCCGAATACTCTGCCATTACTTATCGCAAAGTTTACATTATCCAGTTGAAGACAGGTCTGTTTTTTAATGTCTTAGCACCTAAACTTAGGACCATTAACTTAATGCCTTAATCTCTCCAGGACTGTTTTTCCATCTCTGCTTTTGAAAGCTGAGCTACAGACTGTTCTTAACACTTCATCTTCTAGCTGGAGTGTTTTTCTCCCATGTAAATCCTGTATATATCTTAGTTGAATTATTTTTTTTGTAAACATGAGTATTTTTTTCTGGTCAGTGTTGTAAAGCTGTCTGCTTCCTCTGTAAATTAACCTTGGGTTTTAGAAGGCAATATATAGTACGATAGATCATGTACGATAATAAAGAAACAAACATCAATGTTTATTTTGTCTGATTCTCTCAGTGGTGCGTTGCCATGTGCTTCCTTACATCCAGCATGGTACCTACAGCTGTAGCAGGAGCTTTTTGGTTCAATCCAGGTGTGACTACTCCTGCTCTCAAGGCTACCAGATTGAAGGGGACCGTTATCGTGTTTGCCAGGAAGGGGGTCACTGGAGTGGAGCAGAGCCCACTTGTGCAGGTACATATGGCCCAGTTGGATAGTTTTACCCTTATATGCTGTTGGATAGTTTTACCCTTATATGCTGTTTTTTTAAACTAACAGTGAGAATATTTATGCTGCTACCTGAGTTGAACTGTGTATGGACAATTAATGCCTGCAGTATATAATATATATATATATATATATATATATATATACATATACAGGGGTTGGACAATGAAACTGAAACACCTGTCATTTTAGTGTGGGAGGTTTCATGGCTAAATTGGACCAGC
>JAOVVH010000059.1:291803-304166 GCA_028566435.1 Scorpiodoras heckelii | reverse complement strand
ACACACACACACACACACACACACACACACACACACACACACACACACACACACACACACACACACACAGAGTTATGCAAGAGTAATGATTTCTGGTTCTTCCCAATAATTTTATATTTAAGATGTTTTGCCAGAATATTTGTTTAGAGAAATGCACTTTTGCTTGAGTAAAGAACTTATGTAGTACCTCTGGGCTTTTCTCCAGCTGCCTTTGTCTCTGTGACATACTTTAGAGAAATCACCAGTTCTCCTTTGTACTGGGAAAATGCTGATCTTGTCAAAGAGCTGCCTGCCTGCATGCAGAGAAAGGATAACCACTTAAAACTGCAAATTAAATCAGATCCAAAATTGTAATATAATACTTCTATAACATAATATAACATGAGTGAACTGCACTGGATTGGACCATTACACAACTGTTCCACTACCTTTCCTCTCAGGGCCACAAACTCCTCTTGGCCCGAGTCAATGTCATGGCAGTCCAGTGGTATTTCCACCTCCCCGAGGAAAGCATTGCGCCCAAAACGGTCATAATGCCACACCGAGAGCTGGAGGGTACGAGACATCAGCTGGGAGCGACTGATGGAGTACTAGAAAAAAAATGGATAAGACAATTAATTAATACACAATGTACTGAGATTGAATAAACAAGAACATTAATGCATTAATAGGCAGTCATAAGTCATTGAATAAGCAAAATAGTAAATGCGGCATTTTAAAAGAGAAGTCATGGAACATATTTCCTTCAAAAGTACGAATTTACCACAACATATGAATAAAGCAGTACCTTTAATGTCTCACTGTAGCTGGGGTTGATGGTGTTACGTTTGATAGCAGTTTTCTTCTTGCTCTGACGAGATTTGTCTGGGAGAAGGTAACTTTTGACATATCTACAGTGGGGGACAAAAACAGCTGGAAATCATCACTGTGTGGTTTATAGTACAGAATTTGAATACATGTACAACTGTTCTTTTCCTCACAAGCTGCTTGTGGTTCAAAGTGGACGTGCACTTTGAACCACTATTAAAATGGTTTCTTAATATGATGAGTTAAAATTGTGCAGCATCCTAAAGTTAATTTAAAAGAGTAATATCCTCATCAGAGGAAGAGGAGCAGAGGAGAACAGAGGAAACTGGAAATAGCACTGCTTGACTTACAGTGGAGATTTGACAATTCCCCTTTGGATGAACTGTTAACTTCCTTGGAGGCAATACTGACAAATATTGCTAGGCAACAAAAGTATGAGCTCAGAAATAAGCTGAATCTCTACCTAACTTTTAAGAAACAGGTCCTATAACCAAAGTCAGTCTGGGATTATGAACCTAAAAAGGATTCCTAAATATACAAACAATGACATATATAAAAAATAGATTTGTAGTGCTTTCTATAAACAATTATGTGCTTCTCAATTTAAGGCAGACTCAATGGAAAATATGACCATCATCTTTTCTAAATTAGACCTTCTTTCATAGACATCCTAGTATCATCTCTACATAAATGATTCAGAACTCATTCGAGCTGGGATCATCCCTGCCATCTCTATTCTTTAATCTGGGTTTGTTTGAGGGAGATGCTCTTTGCACAGTTTTAGGCGATTATTAAATAATATCTCATCATCTTATTATACATTATATTGCCAAAAGTATTCGCTCGTCTGCCTTCACATGAACTTGAGTGACATCCCATTCTTAATCCATAGGGTTTAATATGATGTTGGCCCACCCTTTGCAGCTATAACAGCTTCAACTCTTCTGGGAATTCTTTCCACAAGGTTTAGGAGTGTGTTTATGGGAATTTTTGACCATTCTTCCAGAAGTGCATTTGTGAGGTCACTGATGATGCATGAGAAGGCCTGGCTCACAGTCTCCGCTCTAATTCATCCCAAAGGTGTTCTATCAGGTTGAGGTCAGGACAGTCAAGTTCTTCCACACCAAACTCGCTCATCCATGTCTGTATGGACCTTGATTTGTGCACTGGTGTGCAGTCATGTTGGAATAGGAAGGAGCCATCTCTAAACTGTTCCCACAAAGTTGGGAGCATGAAATTGTCCAAAATCTCTTGGCATGCTGAAGCATTAAGAGTTCCTTTCACTGGAACAACGACACCATAATCCCCCCTCCACGAAACTTTACACTTGGCACAGTGCAGTCAGACAAGTACCATTCTCCTGGCAACCACCAAACCCAGACTCATCCATCAGATTGCCAGACGGAGAAGAATGATTCACCACTCTAGAGAACACGTCTCCACTGCTCTAGAGTCCAGTGGCGGCCTGTTTTACATCTGACGCTTTGCATTGCGCTTGGTGATATAAGGCTTGGATGCAGTTGCTCTGCCATGTAAACCCATTCCATGAAGCTCTATGTACTGTGCTTTAGCTAATCTGAAGGCCACATGAAGTTTGGAGGTCTGTAGTGACTGACTCTGCAGAAAGTTGGTGACCTCTGTGCACTATGTGCCTCAGCATCCGCTGACCCTGTTCTGTCATTTTATGTAGGCTACCACTTTGTGGCCGAGTTGCTGTCGTTTCCAGTGGCTTCCACTTTTTTATAATACCCCTGACAGTTGACTGTGGAATATTTAGTAGTGAGGAAATTTCATGACTGGGCGTGTTGCACAGGCAGCATCCTATCACGTTACCGTGCTGGAATTCACTGAGATCCTGAGAGAGACCCATTCTTTCACAAATGTTTGTAGAAGCAGTCTGCATACCTAGGTGTTTGATTTTATACACCTGTGGCCATGGAAGTGATTGGAATTCAATGATTTGGATGAGTGAGAGAATACTTCTGGCAATATAGTGTATCAGCATGTATCTTTGTATAGTCTAGAAGTGTTGGTTGTCTCCTATGGAGAGGAATTCGAGCCAAACAGAAAAGCAGTTGCCACAGTGACAAAACGTGAAATGCAATACACAAAATGTATTGTTTTTCCATAGTGACATTCAGAATACATGCCAAAATGAAAAACAACACCACTATTACATTGTTTTCCACATCGCTTGTCCTCTTTACTGAAAAGCAACACATGAGGATTTACATTTTCAAAATGACACGCTGTCACAATTAAATTCAATACACCTCGAAATGTAATCAAGGCACAACTGTAGGCCTATTGCTGTCCACCGTGAGGCTCACTGAAGTGCAAAGCACGTGTGATTGCTTTTAAACACTGATATGCGGAAAACGTCCCAAAATGAAAAGTAAAACATCCATTACATTTGATTTAATTACACTCAATCTCTTAACAGAGAAACAATGTGTGTGGATTTGCTTTTAAAGAATGAAATGCTGAATTCGTGTCAGAATTGAACACAGACCACCTTAAAATGCATTCAGCTGAACTGCACTGTATTCCTCTGTGTGGCGCTGTGAAAGTGCCTAAATAAAACGCAAAGCGAGTGATTGTATTTTGTCAAGGAGCAGTGTGGTACTCATGCCATGGTGAAATGTAATCACTGTCAAATCACTCTACAGAATTTGGGGCATGGCTGAGAAACCAGTCAGAAGAAATCGCTTGTAGCTGTACCATAATCCAGAGAAAATGTCTTTTCGTGACAGAGTAAAAGAGGAAATAAATGCTACAAATTGAGGATGGTGCAGTTACAGATGACTATATGCTTTTCAAAGTTGAGTGGCTTTTAGAGAGCATTTTGTTCCCATTACTCCAATTTATTTGATTAACAGCATAAAATGTATATGAACTTGCTAGAAAGAAACCTCTTTATTAAAATCATCAGAGCCATCAGTAGTGGTCAACGCTTACGGGTTGCACTTCTTTCTGGCAGGGTCAGCATAAGCCAGCCCTCTGCACTCTTTGACCAGGACCAAGAGACTCTGCATGCTCTCATCATAGCGGAGGGAGAAGACAATGTCCCCACAGACGTCCACTACATCGTAATCCCCTGCCTCACTGTACACACTCATCATACTGCCCAGAGAGCTCTGCAAAAAGGTAAACACATTCTTGAATGAGTTGGAATTTAAGTAAAAGGACTTGCTTAATTAACAATTAACATGGTGTTTTACACTGGAGCCCCGCAGGCTGGTGGTGATGTCACCCACAGTCCTTCTGTGAATGCTGACCAAATTATCAATATCCTCTTCCTCCTCCTCTTCATCCTGCAGGAATATGCCATGTGAAGTTCTGCATGTATGCCAAAGCAATATTTTTGAGGCATCCCATGAGACAGACTGCTTATGTAGGTCAGTCAGAAAAGAAAACTCACTATGTTTAGACCTGGAACTGACTTGCTTCTGTCTCCCATGGACGCTGCACTGTTCTCAGTCACATCATAACGTACATCCATTACAGAGGCTGGCTTAAAATCTAAGTAAACAAAACAGTAGTTTCTAAATATTTTCAGTCTGTACATCTTTGCAATAATTCAATTCAGTTCCATTTTATTTCTAAAGCACTTTTAACATACAATCCAGAGATAACATTTAACTTGTACACATTTTAGTTAAAATTTGGTCAGTTCAGAAATTTAATTGTGTTTATTAGTAAAGCAGCAGAACCTTTAAAATAACAGAATTGTAGAAATAGTAGAACTGATAAAAAAAAGTAACTGATAAGATTTGTTTTAATGGTCTGAAATTAGGCAAGCCCAATTAAATGTATCCTTAATCTGGGTGTGAATGAAATACATTACCTGATATTTTGTGCACTCTTCTAACACTCTTCTTGAAAAGGCCATCAACATCATTCAAAGACTCCGGGCATATATTAATTTGATGAACTAAAGATGACTTAAAAAATGAAAAGAGAGATTATTTCAGCAGGAATATACAGTACTGTGCAAAAGTCTCAGGCACCCTATTGTTTTTAGGTACAATATTTGTTGTTGATTTTTTTTGTTCTGTATTATTGAGTCAGTAAAAAAGATTTGTATGTCAGTAATGAAAGCAACACATTACATATCAGACCTCTTTTCAGACAAAAAAAAAACAACATAATGAAGGCTGCTGGGTTTTGCAGCAAAAAAAAAGAAGTAAGTATGACAGTCAAACTCTCCAGAAGAGCTGTGGCAGATTCTCCAAGCCACTCAGTAAAACTTACCAGCTAATTACTGTACAGTACAATGCAGAAGTCTTAGGCACATGCAAAGATTCCTGTAAAGCAAAGATGCCTTTGAAAATAATGAAGATGTTTCTACATAAAAGAAAACACTATAAAGTGCAGAAAACAGCAATAAACGAAAGGGAAGCCAATATTTGCTGTTCCTTTTTCTTAAACAGTGTTTCCAGGTACAATGTGTGCAGTTTTATAAGGAAATTAGATTATAAGTTTTACTGAGCGTCTTGGAGAATCTGCCACAGGTCTTCTGGAGACTTTGATTGTCACACTTCCTTTTTTTTTCATGCAAACCCAGCAGCCTTCATTATGTTTTTTTGTTTTAAAGGGGTCTGTTATGTAATGTGTTGCTTTTGTAACTGACATACAAACATTTTGTGTAACATTTAATTTTTTGTTGGAAAAGTAACATTTGGAAATATAAAATATTTTTGAACTAACTCAGTTATGCAGAACTAAAAAACATATAACAAATAATAACAAATAGGGTGCCTGAGACTCTTCCACAGTACTGTAGGTAAGATGTAAACTAATACAGTGCAGTAAAATCAGGTTCCAGAAGGTCACAGTAATGTCCCTTTCAGTATCCCTTTCCCTTTCTAACCGCACCACCGCAATGCACTTAATAAGAAGCTGAGACAGGAGAGTTACATCAGGAAAAAAAGAACACACTAAAGTGTTATGCTGTGGCCATCTATGAGTACTAACTTCAAAGGATGGAAAAGTGAGGCATGTTTGTCCACTTACTGTCTCTGTGTCCACAGAGGATCCAGAATGACTGTGGGTTTTAGTGGGAGGGCACACACTTGACGCAGCGGAAACTGTTCCACTCAACCTGTTTGCCACCTCGTTCCTAAATTCAGAAGGGTTTCTGTTTAATGTGCTCAGACATAACTACACAGTTTTTATAGTAATACTTGTCCAGTCATTAAGTAAACCTGCACCTCTGTTTCGATGTAGTACTGGAGATGGAGTCAGTGTCAGCATGGTTACTGCTGAGGCTGGCGTTCTCTGACACGTCTGTGTCGCTCTGCTGCAGATGATCACTGGATGGGCCGAGAACAGATGCAATGCTATTCTTTTTTTTTTTACACTGAATACATTTGGCTTTGAGATCAAAAGATGTATATATGAGATGATGGATCAGAATTTCAGCTTGCATCTCCTGATATTTACATCCACATAAATTATACAGCTAAGAATTAGGCACTTTTTTGGTAAAACACACCCATTTTTAAAGTGATCAAAAGTATTGGAACATGTGACTGGCAGGTGTTTCATACTGCTCAGGTGTGCCCGGTTCAGTTGACTGTTTAAGCAATTTATAATATTGAATTATACTCTTGGACTCTTGATTTGAGTCCTGAGTTTTACCTGTGAAGAATGTATTTGTTGATAAAAAGGTAAAAGCATCTTGATGACCAAAGATCTGTTTATGGGAAAGAAGCAAGGGAGAGACGGAAAAGTGATCAGAGCCACTGCATAAGCATTAGGCGTAGCCAGTACAACAATTTGGAATATCCTGAAAGAACTAAACTACTGGTGTACTAACAGCCAGACATGGAACAGGTTGGTCAAAAAAAAACACTGTCAGAGCTGTGAAGAAAAACCCCAAAACAAGAGTCAGTGACATCACCAACACCCTTCACAGGGCAGAGGTGAAGTTATTGCAATCCACTGTTTAAAGAAGACTTCAAGAGTAGATGTATAGAAACCATACCACATTATGTAAACCCCTCATCAGCAGGAAGTATCCGATGACCAGACTGGAATTGACAAAGAAATATAGAGATGAGCCACAAAAGATCCAAAGTAATGGAAAAGCCAAAGTGTAGAGAAAGAAAGGATCTGCTCATTATCCAAAACATGCAAGCTCATCAGTCAAGCACGATGGAGGTAGTGTCTTGGCGTTGGCCTGTGTGGCTGCTTCTGGAATAGACTTCTGGAATGTAACTCAGAATTTACAGAGAAATGCATACAATCAAATTGGGAGGAACTATCATGCAGCAAGACAATGACCCAAAATGCAGTGCCAACACAACAAAGGACATTGTGAGGGGAGAAAAAGTGGAAGATTTTAGACTGGCAAAGTCAATCACCATACCTTAACCCACCTGAGCATGCATTTCACTTCCTGAAGAGGAGACTGGAGGAATAAAAACCACAACAAACAACAACCGAAACAAGCAGCAGTACAGGCCATAAAAGCATCACAAAAGAAAATGCAACAGTTCAGTGATGTCAGTGAGTCATCAACTTGATGTAGTTATTGTAAGCAAGGGATTATAGAACTAAATAGCAAGCATTGTTTACAGCAAGATGATAAGTTCCAATACTTTTGCTCACCAAATGTTGTGTGGTCTGCCACCAAAAGTATTGTATATTGTGTGACACATATAGATGTAAGTACGAGGAAATGAAAGCTGAAATCCTGATATGTTGTCTAATTCATCTTTGAACCCAAACCTAAATGTCAGTGTACAGCAAAAACAAAACCATTGGGCTTGCTCGTCCAATACTTTAGGAGAGGTCTGTCTGTCTGACCATCACATCCATATGTGGGCTTATCACAAACTGAAGCACACTGTCGCATAAATATTTCCCTTCGCTGAAACTAAGGGGCTCTGTTCCAGAGTGATGACAATGCCCATCTGATGAACGATATTCATAAAGGAGGACAATAATTGTTTAATTTGACTGTATGTATGCAGTACAATATTGTGTAAATGTTAAACTATTTTATTTATTCACAATTTCATTTCTTGTTTTAGAGTATGTCTGTGTCTAATTTCTCTAGATAAATTAGGTCTGAATGTGCTAAAGTGGTTACGCCAAAACCTACCTGCAATGAGCCATTGTGGCTGCAGGTTTTCATACCGACCAAGCTGGAGTCACACCTACTAGCTGATTGGAGGCTGACTTATTAAACAGGTGGAATCCGGTGAGGCTCCTCATTGGCTGAAATGAAAACCTGAAGCCACACCAGCTGTTTTTAATTCTGCAATAGATTCTGACCTCCATATTCTGTACTAGCTAACTCATGACTATGTCTTGAAGTGTTCTTTTTTTGTGCCGTTATTATTTAATAATCCTGTCCTATATATTGAAATCATGCCCCTGTTTTCAAGCGGTGGACTTACCTTTTGTTTTCCAGAGCAAGATCCTTCAGTCTGGGCCGTGGTACTGGTAAAGTCTGGCTGGAGTTCAGCTCTGAACTGTTCAACAGCACCTCCCCTGTAGTTTCACGCTTGTTTGCTGGGATGGCATCATGCCAGTTTCAAGCAGAGGAACTTATTAGTCTTACACTGTTGTTTAACGTATTGTATCTGTATGCATATAACATATTATTTAACATAAGTTTTCCACTAACCACTGAATGGCTTTTTGGCAAGATTAAATATTGCAGTTCAACACATTATTGCTCTTTTTCATGCTCTGTCTCTAGTATAGTGAAAGCACCCCCGGTTGTCTGGTATCTGTTTCCTGCACTTACTTGGAGGCCGCTTCCTGAGTGAAGCTCGCACTATGTCATGTCCAGGAGCTGTGGAAAAACGGTTAATCTTCTGATCATAGAACCAGTCGCCTGTACACTTCTTTAAGTCGCTGAGAAGGAACACCAAAAAAGTACTTCTATTAAACATTAACCTGTTCCACTGGGCCTAATTTTCCAGAGAGACACAGTAGGAGTTTATACTCACGCCTCTTTGACACACACACTGCATAGCCAGAAGCCTTTGGCTTGGACAGAGCGACAGTTTAGGCACACTTGGTGTTTGCACACTGGGCACTTGTCAGAGCTGGCAGCTAGACGACCCAGGGGCTCCTGACAGCGTCCACAGCTGTTCTCGCTGTACTTGCCATTGCTGCGCTTTGCTCCCTTCCTCCGGATGTCCAATAACTCAGATTTCAGCTTCCTGCAGATCATAATTTTACAGTTATGTCTATCACACTACAGTCAGTGCACCTTCTAAATGATTTGATTTATAGGCCCAGACCTGGGTTTGTGTTTTGCCCAACCTTACTAAAATTTATTCAGTGGAAATCCCCAAAACAACGAGAGACCAACATAACTAACTAAAATGATACTTAGTAGAAGTGAAGGGTGTCAAAAAACTCTTGAAAATGTTTGAGTTGTAAAACAATATTCACAACAAGACTGATGTACATATTTATTGGAAGGTGCAATTTTCCCTACGTCAGTAGTGTCTCCACCACTTTGCTTTTGTTTGGTGCCTGTATATTTCTGACCCTATTTTTCAGTCACGTTCACATTTTATTTACCACCATCATTCATTTCAGCACAATTAAAAATGATCTCTATACACATTTTACATATTTTCAGGTTTGAATTAGTAGAAGAAGGAGAATTAATTAAGCTGCAAGTGTTCAAAAATGTTCAAATCTTGCTTTTTCCACATGTATGCAAGTGTGCAAATACCTCAACACATTTCATTACAGTCATAGACAGCAACAGTTTAGATTAGTAGATTAGTAAAAGCACAGAGATGCACAGGGCCTGAGATTCTGGAGCCTCTTGCATAAGACACTGTAGTGAAAATGCAGCACTCACTTCACCCGCCGTTCCTCGAGCCGTCTCAGCTCTTCGTCCCGATGCAGCACCGCTAAGATCAGCTCCCTCTCCGAGTCCGTCAAGAAGGACATGTTGATGGTCTCCATGGCTTGCACCATCTCAACCTGTCTAAACTTCCTGTTAAGACGCCAGCAGACAGAAAGACAGATGGGAAGAAAGAAAGATGGGAAGTAAGACAAAAAGACAGGAAGGAAGCCAGGAAGGAAGAAACAAAGACGGGACAAAAAAAAGGATGACAGGAAGGAAGACAGGAAGAAAGAGACAGGAAGAAAGAAAGACAGAAAGAAAGGAAGACAAAGGATGTAAGCAAGAAACATGGGGAGCAAAAAAGGCAGACTTGAAGGAAGGAAGAAAGATGGGAAGAAAGAAAGACATGAAGACAGGAAGAAAGATGGGAAGAAAGAAATGAAGGAAAACAAAGGAAAAAGACAGACAAGAAGAAAAAAGGAAGACAGGAATAAAGAAGGACAGGAAGAAAGAAAGACAGGAAGAAAGGAAGACAGAAAGGAAGTAAGGAAAGAAGACGGGGAGCAAAAAAGGAAGACGGGAAGGAAGACAGGAAGAAAGATGGGAAGGAAAGAAGAAAGATAGGAAGGAAGAAAAAAGATGGAAAGAAAGAGACATGACAGGAAAGAAGATGGGAAGGAAGATGGGTAGAAAGAAAGGAAGGAAAAAAGACAGACAAGAAGAAAAAAAGGAAGACATGGAGGAAGACAGGAAGAAAGAAAAATGGGAAGGAAGGATTGGGGGCATTCAGAGCAGAACTCTTTCAAACCTTCATATATAACTGCAACAGCATAAGAAGGGTAGACATTTAAGACCTCGCCATCTGTTGGTTACATTAAACTTAAGACTATTATTTAAAACTGTAGTTTACAAGCAGATTTAGATGAAGACATCAAAATAGAGACACGGTGCTGAATTTACAGCGCAGTGAAACACAGGCTTGTTGTTTGCTTTTAGAAATGCACCACACGTTTCTTAGCCTGGAACGGACAACTCTTCATTCTGGTGAACCTCATTTCACGTGTGCTGAAAGTCGCAGGTACTAAAACCTAAAGTCAACACAATACCGCAAATGTCAACAGAACTGACACGCGCCACTTTGCACTAGAAGGTGACTGAGTGCGCATGCGCGTCCATGTGATTTATACAAACAGTGGATGTTTGGAAAAAGGGCAGATACACTATGGACACGGTGCACAACTGACAAACAGAGCAAGTGTTTCTTTTTCTCAGCCGCTCTTTGAAGAGGGGCTTTTTCATGCTTTTAAAATATAGTATTGTATCCATTTATGTTTTGGCTGGAAACTTGAATTTGGCTGGCAAACTCGCGGGATATTTACATATTGTGGTTGGAAATGTCAAACGGGTTAAAAAGCCACCAAGTTCTCACAGGCAGCGTGATTAGGAGCATGGGAACTGCTCCACCGTCCACTGCTCCTGAAAAACACTCCTTAAAATACCCCGAAATGTGTCCTGCTTAGTCTTTAAACATACAGCAGCAGAGAAACAGCAGAGAAACTGGCGCAGGCAGAGCAATGAGAGAAGGAAAAGCAAACATCCCTGCGTTCCCACCCTGTAAAGACACAAGCTCGGGTGGAGCGCTTTGGTTAACATTTATTTAATGATGTCGCTTTGTGTGGTTAATAATCACTACCCAGCTCAATCATACACTTCTCTGGGCTTCAGGAACCAAAGTGTGAAGAAAGGAGCAAAAAAAAAAAAAAACCGTTAAAAGAATGAATAGGAACTGGTTTGAGGCACGAGCGCGTATCCGATAACATGATTAATGCCCAGGCTCTGCTCATTGTTTATTAAACCCTTAAGGAAAGGTGAGAGAGGCTGAGAATAAACACAAACCAGCACAAAGTCTCGACACATTGCTCAGTGATGAAGCGTAAATCTTTTGGCACTGGAATTGAACCCTTAAACCAATTGACTTAAGATGAATTTAAAGATTAAAGGCACCACTACGGGATGTTAAACAGAAATAAAGCACTTGGTATACAAAGGCATGTGGCATATAAGCGACACGGACGACCACGTGATCAAATTCGTGTTGAGTTCATCCGTTTGTACATGTACAAGTCCGCTGTAGTAATCTCACATGCTGGTGCAGTTAAAACGTCAGAGGAAAAGCGCAACGAAAACCCACGCTGGTCAAATGTAATCACAGCGATGGAGGATAAAAACGTAGGCAGCCTGCTTTAAATTATGGCAACAAATACACGCGTGATGATACGTTTCAAAAGCATCAAGTCTTTTAACTGTATTTAACTTACCGCCGTTTGCTGAGGTGTTTATGTGCTGCAGCTTCCTTACGAACTCGACACTCAGGGGAAAGAACAGTGACTGTGCAATGCCGGAAGATGGGAAAACTTCCTAACACACACACACACACACACACACACACACACACACCCGCAGGTGCAACTCAGCTGAGCGTCAACATCCGTGTTTTTTGTTTAGATTCTCAGGTGAGCTCTGGTCCCACAACTGATTAATTGCTTAAGCAGTCAAATGTAAAATACTCAGTCTAATGTAAATATCAAACACACTTCACTCTGTTGGTTGTCTGAGTTGTCTATTGTCGCTACAGTTTCCTCTCTCTCTCTCTCTCTCTCTCTCTCTCTCTCTCTCTCTCTCTCTCACTCACTCACTCACACACACACACACACACACACACACACACA
>JAOVVH010000059.1:265477-275671 GCA_028566435.1 Scorpiodoras heckelii | reverse complement strand
CTGGTCCAGTTTAGCCATGAAACCTCCCACACTAAAATGACAGGTGTTTCAGTTTCATTGTCTAACCCCTGTATGTCTAGGAGAAGATGCACCATCTTGCAAACACTGCAATTCATTATTATTAATAAAACATATCTTAATAGAATACCCTGCCATCTATGATATCAGAAACAACTACTATAAAGACAGCAATATGAAAGAACTCTTTCAAAGAAATCCACCTAAGAAGATTTTGGACTTCTTAGACTATCTAAAGTTAAAAGGTTAAATTTAAGATGTAAATCTACCCTTTACTTTATTTTCAACTAGAATGCCAGTGCCAGGTGTATAGCTTAACTGTGCTGGATTGGCAATAAACCATAACTACCCTGTCCTGGTTATAAAGAGTGCTTATTTGAGTTTTTATGGACTTCGTGTCCTAGTCATCCTCCTTTGATCTCTCTTATCAACAAGGTGTTTCAGCCTGCAGAGCCTTTGCTCACAGGATGTTATTTGTTTTTCTGCACCATTTTTTGTATACTCTATATTCTGAAATCTTCAAACCAGCCCATCTGGTACTAACAACTATGCCACAGTTAAAGTCAGAGAAATCAGTTTCCCCCCCATGCTGATGTTTGATGTGAACATGACCTGAAGCGCTTTACTCTATCTGCATGATTTTTGCATGTACAGGTGTTCCTAATAAAGTGACTGGTGAGAGTATGTTTCAGTTAACCCAGAGGAATAAAGAAACCAGCAGTTATATTAAGATGCAACTTGTTGGATATTTATCTTGTATAACTAGACGACCAGTTATATCAGGCAGTTGCGTATATCGATCATGTAGTTGCATATTACACAAGATACATTTGCACACAGTTGTCATGATTGTATTGTGTTTTATATATTTTTAGATATTTTATTAACTATGTGTAGGGATACTTTTCCTCATATGTAGCATACTGCACTCTGAATCTCAGTGTACTTGTATAAAGACAGTAAAGGCACTTGTACGTAGCTGACAGTCAGCTGTTGTGGAACTGGCTGAGAAGTGGCCATGTCAGTGTCACAGTGAGTGCTAAACATCTGCATTTATTTTGCTGCTTAAGTGCCTGACGGACTCAACCTGGACTCCTCAATATAGAGCTACGCAATTTGTCCAAGCCATGTAACAAAAAAACCAACAAAAAAAAAACAGATTACCACTAAGATTCTGTGAGTGTGATGTTTAGATCAGCACCGACTTCTCAGAAATATCTACAGTAAGGTGGTTTTTATACCCAAACATAATTCATGATTTAAATAGGTGATTGTTCATTGTCTTCAACAGGCAGATCACTAGACTCCTAAACATAGGGTATTTTTCTTTTTAAAGTCGACTCCTCATTTACAGGAGGAATTCAAGAGCAGTATTATTTACTGAAGGAGACGTCCTTCTTCACAGTAGCATGACTTCTGGATGTTTACAGAGGGTAAAAAAAATCTTCATATACAACATGACAAAATTTCTATTTTATACACCAGTCAAACCATTACTGAGCCTATACTGTGTCACAAATGTGTGCTGGTGTTGATGTTTTAATCTCTACAAATTGTACTTGAAATCAACATATTTGATTAGATTTTTGTGAGAGTTGTTTGTTTATTAATGTATTATTTGGTTAAAGTGGAACATTTCTACCACATACACTGAAGTACCAGGAAAAACTGGTACAGGAACCTATGCAAAATACGCCGCAACGCCACCTATGCATGTCATTGGTTGCATCCGACATATAAAGCGACAGACATCTATGGAAGCTTCTAGAGCTGTTCTCGTTGTGAGTGGCAATTTATCACGATTTTGTGATTTTCAACACAGTTTAATAGTTGGAGCTCATGAGATTGCATTTCCGAGGTAGAAGCAAAGTTTGGATTTTCACCTATGAGCAGTTCAAGGGTGTACCGTGACTACAAGAATTCCAGCAAAACCTCGAACTTACTGCAGCAGTGTGGCCATAAAAAGACTCTGGGTGAACGTGACCAGTGTCGGCTGGCAAGAATTGTTTCACGTGATAAGCGTGCAACACTGCCTCAAGTCAGAATTCAATGCTGGGGCCTCAACAAACATCAGTGTGAGGACTGTGCAACGTTCCCTCCAAAATCTTGTGGGGGACCTGCCAAGTATTAACTAGTTCAATGATCTAGACACTTCCACTGTCCTTGTTTCATGATTCCTCCAAATGCATTAAAAAAAAACCTGGTGTGTCTTATTAAGTGTAGGGTTTCTGGTTCTGAGTGCTACAGGAGTTACAGTACTGGAGTGCCCTGGATGAAAGAATCTTTTTAAGCTCACATGTACTGTATATCAGATGTACACAGAAGTCTGCTGTCAGATTCGGATGTGGTGTCATCACACAACACAGAGTATTTTCCAGGATAAGACTCAATAACTAATAGATTATGAGTATTAGTGAAAAATTAGTGAATATTTAAAAACGTTTTGAGAAAATGAATGTTTTTTTTTTTTAGAACTAATCTCTATCAATCTCTATCATTTACATTCTTGTCTACAATCCAGGACCGAGTTGTTAAGGTTTCTTCAGTTTTCCATAATTTTACATATTGGAATTTGGAGACTCCTCCCACATCAGACGATCGAGTCATGATGGCAAGGGCGTGGCCAAAATTAGCTGAGCAGGTGAGTTTACTTTTTACAGCTCTGACTAAAACTGGCTTCTGGCTTTTGACTGAAGAAAGAAACCTGTTTGTTCTCTCGCTTTTGTTTCCACAGATGCATGCACCAGTGGAGGACTGAGCTTCATCAGGACACATTTCTCATTTGTGTGTAGAACAACTACATGACTGACGGTCCTGGTGTCAACATATGTTCATTTCAGCATGTTTATACTTGCAATATTTATATCTTGTTACACTGTACACACGATCGTGTATAATAAATATACACCATATATTGTACAGTAAAATACACAGCAGTTTGAGTTGTACAGAAATAAACAATAGGTGACAGTCAACAATTATTAAAAGGTTTATTGACAACCTTGAGCTGGCTTACATATTGAGACGAGACAACTTTTATATTGTGGATCAGGTGAATTCTGTTTGTGTAAATCTACTGGATTAAACAAAATTAAAATAAGGACCCAGTGTCGGATCTGCATAACTATAAAACTACGACATGTTTCAGAACAGACTTCTTAAAAATCTGTTATTTTTATCAAAAGAGTGGATGTTGAGACATGCTCTTGGGGATTTGGTTTGCTGTGTAAATGATTCATAAGAAGAAACAGTTATGGAGGAGCCTACGTACTCCACCATGCATGAAGCAAACATATTGGCACTAAGATATGTTGGTCTTGGAAGTGATTCTGGAAAAAAAATAAGGTGAGACTGAGATAAAACGTATGACTGTGGCCATATTGAGGAAAAACACTAGAAAATAGAAATCTAAAGCTAATGAAATTTTGCTAGAAATTGCAAATCTGGTTAAAAGACAGATTCTATATAGACCGACTCTCACTGCTTTATCATGTGGTGATTAGATACATGTGGGACTTGCCCCTGCAGCTGAAGGAGCTTGTACGATTACATGTTCTGTTGGTCTATTTGCATTTAGAAATAAATACATGACCTGGGTTCATATGGATTAATAATGGTTATCAAATATCTAAAAATTTCTGGTACCATTTGTTACAACAGATGTGTATTCTTTCCCGCACACCCAGATTCTGGTGCTGCAACCTCCCGGACCCGCAATAAGCAAACTGCTACAAGTTTGTTATAAATACAGTATGTATATTTACCACACTTTCTGTTGGCAAAAATCATTATTCGTGATTAGAAATATTAAAAGTGATCACGGTTTCACAATAAAGACATAAAACCAGAAGAAATGTAAGCATTCCACTGCTGTCATGTACCTTTAAGCACAACTTTGTCCAAAACAAAGAAAACCCACTGACGGAGTGGATGAGACACTTTACATGTGTTTTGCATTAGACATGCTCTGCCATGGCCTGGTGTCCTATCACGGCTGTGTTCCCAACCCTCATCCAGTTTTGCCATGACAAACTCTGAATCCGCTGCTACCTTTACCAGGATGAAGCAGCTTCCGAAGATGACGATGAATTTAAAAAGATATACAGTGATATCCAACAACCACTGTAGTAACATAAACGGGTGTGTCTACTAATTTCATGTGAGAGCAGGATGTCTAGGTAGAGGATGCCATGATAAAAAGCTTTTTTCCATTCAGATAACAGACACTGATCGCCCCAAATATTGTTCTCAGTGAAGGGAATCTGGTTGTTTTGAATCAGCAGATGGAACAGTCTCTGTTAGCAAAAGTAAACTGCAGCCGTCATAGCTACGTACTTTTTCATTTGCGATTAATATTGTGTTTGTAGGTTGCTGCGGGTTCTAATGGTCAAATTTAGTGAGATAACATTACTTGCTAGTTGAAATAGTTAACATATTCCTCAGTTCAAGTGTTAATCTTATACTCCCCTCCGAAAGCACGGGGACGACAAACCTAATTCTACTCTTTTTGCTATAGGGTGAAGACGTTAGGGTTCGAGATCAAAAGATGAATACGAGACGACACATAAAGATTTCAACTTTCATTTCCTGGTATTTACATCTAGATGTGTTAAACCACTTCAGACAAGACACCCGAGGTGGTGCTGGTGTTGGGGGGGGTTGGGGGTGAGGTCTGGTGGTTGACTTGGGTTAAGGTCTGGTGGTTGACTTGGCCAGTCTAAAACCTTCCACTTTTGTCTCCTGATAAAGTCCTTTGTTGTGTTGTCGGTGTGTTTTGGCTCACTGTCTTACTGCATGATGAAGTTCCTCACAATAAGATTGTAAATTGGCAGGCAGAATGTTTCTGTAGGTTTCTGAATCATTCTGCTGTTTCATCATCAGTAAAGATTAGTGAGCTCTTTCCAGAAGCAGCCATGCAAACCCATGGCTTTTCCATTAATTTGGTAGAGGTTAATCTTGTTTTCAAAATGTTTATGGCTCATCCTTGTGATAACTTCACCCCTGCCTTGTGGAGGTTGTTGGTGATGTCACTGATATTGTTGGCTGACTTGTTCCATGTCTTCTTGTTGGTGGACCAGGGCGTTCTTTCTTATTCAAAACATCCCAAACTGTTGCATTTTCCTTCTTTTCTCAGCTTCCAAGCAGCTTGCTTTTCTCCCTTAGACAGCTCCCTGGTCTTCATGTTGGTTTATCCTTTATAACAACAAATGCAATCATCACAGGCAAATCCCAGGACTTAAACCAAGTGTAGATATGCAGAGCTAGTAACTGTTAAGTCAAGCAGTGTAACAGGGCACACCTGGCCAACATCAAACACCTGTCAGTCACATGTTCCAACATTTTTGATCACTTCATAAATGAACTAATTCAAACAAAAGGTGCCGTGTTCTAAGTAGTTTAACACATAGCAGATGTAAATCTCAGGAAATGAAAGCTGAAATTCTGATCTATTGTCTAATAATTGTCTTCTGATCTTAAGCCTAAATGTCCTCAGTGTATAGCAAAAACAAAAAAATGGCCTTGCTGTTCCAATACAGTTGGAGGAGACAGTATTTTTAAAAAAGCTTATTCTGGTTCTGTCTAAGCTGAGAAGTTAGACAGTAGTGCTGGGCGGTGTGACCAAAAACGTGTATCATGTTGTTGTTGTTTTTTTTTGCATGACTGGGCGTTTACATAGGTTTATAGTGGCTTACTGTCAGGAGAATATAAAAAACATTATAACATCATCATGTATATGTTGCACACTTGAATACAGACTTGGTATTCTGTAAAAAAAAAAAAGTAGATATGGCAGAAGGAAATAATCTGGGGCTTCATTTGATTTGTGATCAGTCGAGTAACATGAAGCAAATGCAGTATGTTGATACCCATGGTGACATTGAACAGCCAATCAGAAGCTCCCTTTGGCGCATGTTCTCCATAGCAATGTGAGATGCCATCTTACGTTTCACTGGCAGGTCTCCGAGATGTGTTTCGTTTATACCACCCGTATTTCAATAAGTTACACCTTTCTGCACAAGGACTGGATGGTGGCCCCAACTATTTCTATTCTGACTGGGAGACAGGGGTGAAGTTTTTGGGTTCATAGGAACTAAAAACAGCAGGACCATGAGCAGCCAGAGCGCCTGAAATGACCCGGTCACAGCGAACCCTAGAGACTGGCAACATGGTGGCTGGCGGTGAAGAGGCTTCAGACAGAGCCATCACCTCTGTAGTGCTCTTCCTGGCAAAATAGTACTTACGTGGCTGAAACTTCGGTTTTATGAGTATGGATAGTTTGCTGTTGGTTAAACAGTCCCAGCAACTGTTTAAGTTATGCACCGGTATGGCGTATATGAAACATTTATATTGTACGAGAAAATCAAATCGGTATACCAGATGAGCCGTTATACCACCCAGCACTACTAGACAGTGATTAGGATTCGGATAATGTGTCTAGTGACACTGTAGGATGCTGAACGCACACTTTCTGACATTAAAGTTTAACAGTAACAGTTCTTTGCAAAGTGGCCCACACCCCCTGTAAAAACGCAGGCGTATGATTCTAGCCTTTGCGATAGCTATGATGTTCTGTTCAGTACGACTGAGTGCGTATCCTGTTATGTCTGAGGTGGCTGAGGAAGAGGTGGGGATGGGGGAGGGTCAGATTCTGTTCTGCTGCGCTTCATTGGCAAATCGTGATCATGTGCCTTCCTTATGTGTCTGTACAAGTCCCCAGACTGCGTGTAACTCCGGTAACAGTAACGACATTCATAAGGTCGCTCCCGTGTGTGCACTATGGCATGCCTCCTCAGTGTATAAGCACAAGAAAATGTCTTTCCACAGGTGGCACACGTAGGCACGTCTTCTACATAATTCCCAAGAGAGTCGTGATATTCCTCAAAGTAGATAGTCTGCTGCTCTGGTTGCTGGGAAGCTGCTGTAAAAAGGGTTGACGGGAAGCTGGGTGTGTCCGAAGAGGCAGCACTAGGACCCTGGGGTGAAAAAGGGAAGGAGATCGGCTCTTGGTGAGTATGTGAGAGCTGCATTAATGAGTGTGGAGAGATGAAGTGAGCGTTGGTGATCTCGACATCATTAGTGCTCTCATAATTCTCGCGTTCCTCTAGATCAGCATCTCTCCTTCGCTCTCTGGCTCTAACAGGTGTGTCTTCCACGTCTTCTGGCTCTTCGTCGGAGATTACAATGGCCTCCACCTTCACTTTTGCTGTCTCTTCACTACCATCTGCTCTACCTGCTGAAGACAGCGGCGTGGGGGAACATGACTGTGAGCGCGGCTGTTCATTTAAAACTCTGGCAGGATGTCTAACTGATGTCTCATCAGTTAAACTCTGTCCACTCTGCTGAATCGACACGAGTTTTTTGGTTCGACCAGGATGATTCGTGGCAACCGTAAAGACGTTGCTTATTTCGTGACCAGAGTCTCTATTTCGGCTGTGTTCCACAGGAACCAGAACCATAACAGTGGATGCACTGGGCATACTTTCAGCGCCTGTCTGAACTGGCTCTGTGCTGCTGCAAGGACTTGAAAGCATAGACTCCATGTTAGCGGCTGCTGATATGCCAGCTCTGGCAGGTCCAGGAGAGGAGCTACACAAGCCTGATCCAGACTCATTTCCTGCTGGAAGAGAGTCCATGCCTGGCTGTGTAGTGTCTGCCATGTCTGGACTTCCCACATTAATGCAATGAGGACCTCCTGCACTGGTTTCTGCTTTAGTGTCGATATGAAACGCTGACTGCTGGCTTGGCTGAGGACACTGCGTTACCGAGGGAGACGAGGCTGGATGTGACGCCGAAACCCCGACAGCTTCTTGTCCACCTTCCACCGTTTCCCTTCGGCCACTTGTCTTGCCTTCCCTAGACGATCCGTTAAACATCGCTCCCTCTCCCCCAGTCTCACTTCCTCCCTCTTCCGCTCTGGTGCTGTCCGCCTCAGCCAGTCCCCGACCCTGCAGTCTTTTCTTACAGACTCGCACCACGTCGTTCATGTGCAAGAAACTGGCCGCAGCCAGAACGTCTTCTGGAGGCGGGTGTGCTGCCAGCTGTAACACTCCCTCATACATGAAATCCAAGAGCAACCCGAATGCCGGAGGGGTCACGATGTCCCCGTTAATGGTGACGGTGTCTGTCTCTGGGCCTCCGTTTACTGTAGACGTGCCGCCCGCCGGATGTTCAGAGTAGAACATGTGGAAGAACGGTGAGCAGGAGGCCAGCACGGCGCGATGAGCCAGGAAACGAGTGGGACCGACTCTGACTGTGCAGTCACACAGGAATCCCTGCAGACGCTGAGAGCGCAGACTGGCCAAGAGCTGCTGACTGTGACCTGGGAACTCCATGGCGAGCTGCAGGAAGTGAGATAGAGATCGGTAAACGTGTTTCACCCAGGAGGATAAACTACAGCTGAACACGAGACATTGAACCCCAGACCTCAGATGAAGAACTCGGTGCAAATCAAGTTACAGCAAGGTTTCCGGTGTATACAGACCCTCAGACCACAAACATCATCATGAACTTAGTCAAGCCATTTTCCTGAGAACGTTCACAGGAGAGGAGAGGGTCACTTCCATCACTACACCTGAAGAAGAAGAAGAAGAAGAAGAAGAAGAAGAAGAGGGAGGAGGAGGAGGAGCAGCAGCACAGAAGCATTAGTTAGGAAACCTCTGGGGATTTCCAACAGGTCGGCTGCTTGATGTATGTGTTACAGACCGAACTCACCGTCCAGAGTGTATCTGTTAACAGATCACGTATTGGCAAAATAAAAACGGAAACAGCTCCAGTAGCTAATAATGCCGTGAAAACAAAACAAAACAACTGAACACTAGCTAACTAACCTTAGCTAACATCAAAGCAAGAAAACTCAGCAGCGTTAGTTAACTAAAACAATGCCTGATACCCATTACTTGTATACAAGAAGAGAATATTGCCAACACAATGGCATAGTGTTTCCTTTAACTGCAAAATATAATCAGAATTTGTTGTCGAAATAAAATATAAACAGTTGCGCGAACAGATCGAGGATTTCTGTTAAGATCCGAAACCTACGAAGAATCACGGCTCCGCTAACGCAGCTGTTGTTCCTCGGCTGAATCCCTAATAGCCCTGAGCTCCCTACATAGGTGCACTAAGTAGGGCAGAAGATACTGGCTTTCTACACCGCGTTTAGTGCACTGGGTCGTAACTAGAGCGGTTAGGATTGGACCGAGCTCAAGTCTACCGCCTATGGGTTGGACACGAAACCAGTCCGCCGTTGTTAAAGCTCCGTGTAGCACAAACGAAATAATAATTGTTCCCGAGATACCAAAATCTTCGACATAGTTTGATCATTTTTTTTGTTAAATAAATGGAAACATATTTAAGACTATAATTATTTTAATAGCGAAAACACACAATAAATAGTTACCGTGTAGATATAAAACTTTCCGCTGTTTTGTTAGTCGCTGCTATTCTTTCAGCGCGGAGCTGCTTTTAAGTTGAAGTGTTGGACGAGTTGGTTTGTGTGCTGGCTTCACTGCGCCGCTCAAACCCGGAGCCGGTCAGCGGTCGGCGGCGCGCTCGGTTCAGAAATGGAGGAAAGCGAGAGAGCAGCGGAGAGTGAAGTCGGTTCGGGTCGCTGTGACCAAACTAAAGCAAGTTTAAGCGCGGCTGAGCAGCACAGCGCAGGCGGAAATGATGACTCGGATATCGGTAAGAAACTGGACATCAGTTCGGATCAGTTCGACCCGCTGCTCGCCTTGTACTCTCCAGCGGTTCCTCTGCCGTTCCCTAACGTCAGGTGCTTCAACAACCTGGCGGAATACGAGAGCTTCATGAAAGGAGGCCGTGGAAGAGCGAAGGCTGAAAACGTGCAGAAAAAGATCCGGAAAGGGAAAAGGGGGGAGACTGATCCCGAGAGAATAGAGAGGCTGAAAAAGCTCATGGTGAAAACTGCGCCGGAAGAAGAAGAAGAAGAAGGAGGAGTGAAGAAACCTGCTGCAAAACACAAAGCTGCAAGAAATGTTCTCACGCGGATGCCGTGTATGAGATCTCCTTTCTGAACCGCAGTGTGTCATAATGTAAACAACAAACAAACAAACACAGTGTTAAACAAACCTTTGTCTCTCTCTCTCTCTCTCTCTCTCTCTCTCTCTCTCTCTGTCTCTCTCTCTGTCTCTCTCTCTGTCTCTCTCTCTGTCTCTCTCT
>JAOVVH010000059.1:235356-250193 GCA_028566435.1 Scorpiodoras heckelii | reverse complement strand
GGTACTCCGGTTTCCTCCCACAGTCCAAAGACATGCATGTTAGGTTGATCGGTCACTCTAAAATTGCCCATAGGTGTGAATGTGTGCGTGTGTGTTGGCCATGCGATGGACTGTCGACCTGTCCATGGTGTACTCTGCCTTTGCCCGATGACGCTGCGATTGGGTCCAGCCCCCCGTGACCCCGACTAGCGGGATAAAGTGGAAGATAATGAATGAAATCTGAAGTTGCATAACAGCTTGAGGATACTTGGCTCAGACCTGAGCTAAGGGTTACCATTTGTGTGGATGTTTTCCCTGTGTCCACAAGAGTTTGCTTACACGTTCACTCCCAAAAAACATGTAGTAGTTGGACTGGGTACCGACAACTGCCACAAACGTGAATGAGTGTGCAAGCCAATGTATGCATAGTGCCATACAATGGACTGGCATCCCATAGTCAGGGCAAATTCCTGGGATAGTCTTAATAATTATCTATTTAGTTTTTTACTTCAGTTTTGTTGGATGAAATGTGACATTAAATAAAGAAAAGGAGATACCATGATTTAACCTTGATGTCTAGCTTTATGTTACAAAAACTTGTTTTTTATATTCACTGTAAAATACTTTCAAATTACTTATGACATTGTTTCACTTTGCTCTATGAATCCCCTAAAAGGAAAAAAGACTGGCTGTTTGCTTGTTTTCTGCACACACAAACTGACCCTGTTTCTTGTTGGATTTAATGAAATGTGGTTAGAAAACTGATGCTGAGAGACAGAAGCAGCTGTTTGACTGATGTATATTAGGAAAGTCGAGAAGAAGATAGGAATAAATGGGAACAACACATCTGCTCAGCACTCCACCTCCACAAGGGACCACTCTAACATCTGGTCCTGGTAACTAACTGCGCCAGCGGACAGAGGCTACCGGAAAGGCCATCTGGTGCACTTTGTGCGCGCGCGCACACACGCACACACACACAGCCTTCAAAACCATGAGGCCATGTAATGACACTGCTATTCATCTTCTTCCTCAAGCATCCTCACTTTACTTAAGCAATTGCTCAGAACTACCTTAAAACAATCTACTCAACAGTTCTTGCTACCCAACTCATCAAATTAGTCATTTAAAACAATACTCAATGACTGCAAATACTATGATTTAAGGCACATGAACTACGAATATGGGACTTAGTAAAGCATTATTTTCCACTGAGAACTGCTGTTTAATTTACATCCTCCCACTAAGATATTTTTATTGAAGGATATTAAATATAATAATGTGTGTGTGAGATAACCTGTGGAAGCTTTCTTTATGGGTGTAGAATCTGCCATGAACAAGTCCACCAGACCACCACTGGGCTGAGTTGTACCTGAGACAGTTGGCTGATACAAGAAAATGAGGCACAATTAAAAAAAATCCATAGCAATCACTATATGCCATTAAACAATTGTGTGTAACTTTATATTAAATTAAATCCATGGTTTCAAGCTTCTCATATCAGAGCATATATCAATGTATATTATTTGATTTTATTATTTAACAGTTTGTTTCCATGGTTCCTGACTTCACATGAACTATTGCATGTTACTAATGCTATACGGTAATTAACAATTACGAAGGGCTTCACTTAAATTAATTCTTCATGCTATATTACCTTGGTGGTATTTGTGTTTGCGGCAGCTTTATCTCCAGTGTAATGGGCAGCTGCCCCCAGGTCTATGGTTTTTGATGGGGTGGCTCCTTTCTTTCGCGTGGCAGTAGTCTCGGTGGCCTGAACAATCTGCACACTTTTGGTTGTCACGGTCTCTTCTTCATCTTTGAATTCACTCCTGCCTGACTGCCTGTTTCTGAAATCTCTATTTCTTTCCTCCTCCGTCTCACTTGAAGAGGAAAACAAGTGCAGTTGTAACTGTCTGCATACACTCTCTCTGTGTGCACAGATTTCACTGTAGACAAATACACTAAACACTAAAACCCAATACAACTGCATCTGGTGACAACAATTAGACAAAAAGTGAAAGACTTCATAAGACATGCTTCCATTTTAACATTTGTAAGTGAAAGTGCAAATTGTGGTTTTCACATTGTCTGCAATTATGTAAATAATCATGAAATCCGAATGGCATGCAGCAAAATTATGAAACGAAAAAAATTCACAAAACTTCATATAAGCTGTCACTATCCCAGAGCTGTGTAATCAAATGCCAACTCTATAGAAAAATCCTATGTTTCAATGTTCTTACAGTTATAGTAGAATGACTGGAACCGAAGTTTATGACAGTTTAAGACACCTAATCCAACTCCTGAAAGTCTTAACATTTACCACATGAACTGGCTGATGTGTGCTGGTAGCAGGACCAAGCGTTTGAGGCATCTATGAGTCTTATCTTAGGTAGATTCGGTCAGTTCTGTTCTGCTTGTGGGTTAGAACAGAACATAAAGAGGGTTTGACCCCAGCTGTGGCACTGACCTGAATCTGTCCGGCGAGTCATCTCTGTCTTTCTTGCGGAACGTGTTTATAGTGTTGTTGATTGTGCTGCCAATCTTGTCACCGATCTCTCCCAGTTTGTCACTAAATGGGAAAGCGCCTTTATTGTTCTCCCAGTCATCATCCCACCTGGAGTGTGATTCGTACCTGTCACCACCTACAAAAGACAGAAAAGGAGAAGATTAATGTATTAACAGTCAGTACAAAGACAGACAAACTCAGTTGCAAAACTTACAAGCAAAACTTGTTTTACAAATTTTGTACTGTAATAGCTGAGTCATGTAAAAGGCCAAAGCTAAAAGCCAAGCATGGGAACTGTTCTGTCATTAGCTGCACAGTCCACATTGCTACAACATCCCCCAGACTCAGCGGACAGAAGAGCTGACTGGATAAAGCTTATTTTTGATGGCAACGTCTAAACCACAGTCAACAAAAACCAGTACGTGTGTGCTAATACCGTTGTGCCTGACTGTTTTTAACCTGGGTCAGTACAATGCACGACTGAGGGCACAATACCAGCTGCCTATGGCAAAAGTATAGAGCAGAGAAATGTAAGTTTTTACATTTAAATTTGCATTCTGCTTTGTGTTTCTTTTGCCATTTAACACTAGCTAATGCTAACAGCTGGAGTAACATATCTGATGTAATTTTCTAGAATGACACACTCAGTAATCTTAGAAGTACTAGGAAAAATTCTTTATCATTCAGGGATGTTGTGGGAATAATAAAATTCAAGTTTTTACAATTTCTTTTGACAATGATAATTTTACACGAGTGATCAGTTTGTGTAAGCCTAACGCCGATACACTCTAGCATCTAGCAGAAGCTACAGCCTAACTACTGAGATTCAAAGTAACGGGGGACAAAACATTTTCTGTACTCCACGTAGATCATAAACCACTCAATATAAAATCAACTCATTGAAATCGGCTGAGAAATATAAACGTTATAATTCTAGCATCCGCCCAATTTAAACGTATCCAATTCCCACCTATCTGTGTTTCTCCATGTCACACGACAAGCTGCCAGTCAGGGAGGGTGTGGCTATCACATGTTTCCTCCAAGACATGTGACGCCAGCCGCCGGCTCTTTTTGAACTGCTGCTTATGCAACCTCCAGGAGCGGTGAAACACACTTGAAACACCCGCATCCACCTTCTGTATGTATGAGCTCACAGCCACCCGTGATTGGCCAGTGTTGCTCTGACTTGGAAGAGAGCGTTTGTTGCCACTCCCACTCTGACAGCATTGTCAATGTTGTGCCCCAAGCTCCCGGCTATGGGCCACTATAGCATTGCCCGGACTCAAACTAGCGATCTCCAGCTGATAGGGCGAACGCTTTGCTGTTGTGCCAATCTGGAGACTCAGTGCTAGCATTTTTAATCCAGAAAAAAAACACAGCTCCTCCATTTACTTGTATTTGTCTACAAACCAGTCTTGCCCCATTCAACAAGGCAGACATGCTGATGTACAGTCCAGTGGCCACTGTGGAAACAGGCACATGTACCAAGTGTTTTGAAAATACAGGTTTAGATAGGACGAGAAGGGTATTGTGTTTGTTGCTCCTTGTGGTACTTCAAGCAAAGAATATTGCAGACATTTCATTAAGACCCCAGGGAACTGTGTTAACTTGTGGAAAGGGGTAAGCCATTTTTAACCAAATCACTTCACTTGATTTTGCATGATTTTATACATTTATATATCGCATACATGGAAAATTGCATGAATGAGAAGGTATACAGGTGTTCCTAATAAAATGAGTATACACAAAAATCATTTTGAATACTGTGACAGGAACAGAATCTACAGAATAGGGCAGAGTACTTCATATGTACATATACTGTAAATGCTTGGCTTCTCAAATGTAGATAGTGTACCAGACAAACTACTAATTATATTTAAAGACAAAAACAAGTGCAAAACATACCAGTACTGGGCAAATATATAGTCATCGACGTAGGTTTAACATTCACACTTTACAGTGGGAGAAAATATTATTGGTATTTTTAATGCTATGGTGTAACACTGCCCATTACGTAGTTGGACTCATTAGATCACACTCGCACCCTTTCATTTAAATGTAAAATTAGGACCACTATATTATTATTTAAAAATACAGAAACAACCAAACTTTACTCAGGTTAAAAATGAAATACTGCATATTAAAAAGAAGGATCACAGATACATGGGACATTAAAGCAGTAACATCAAATATCTAAATGTGTACCGTCATGTGGTAAGAACAATGAGTCATTCTGGCTTTCGCAATGAAGCCAGAGTTCACTCACATCAGGCAAAACAAGCATCCTGGGAGGAAGAGAGAATGGGAGAAGAAAGAAGACAGAGAACCACCATGGAATCACACATGATAAACAACTCCCCAGTCATAGCCCATCCAACTACATGCGAGTCCCTGCTGAGCCTGAGTGACTGAGTATGAGTGAGAGAGAGAAAACAGAGGAAATCTTTTCTGAGAGCAGGACTCACCGTATCTGAAGTCCCCCATGCTATCAGAGGACACGCCGATATATTTGTCCCTGTTTTTCTTGGCCTTCTTCCTCTCCTCTCTCAGCCTGTCATCATCTTGCACAAACTCCACCATCTCTTTCACCTTCTGCCGCACGTTCACGCCTTGGTCCTTCCCATTCTCATCTGCAAAAATGACCTCTTGCTGACTTTAATCTCTATAAGACAGTGCCTCCTCCTGTGCAACCCAACATCTATGCATAGCATCAATCTGATGTACGAAAGCATCATGAGGCAGAATTCAGTCAAAACATGTTTGCATTTGGACTGAACCTGAAATTACACCACAACATTTGGATGCACAGGAAATCTTGTGCTGAAATGTTGGGTAACTATGGTGATTGGCTAGGAAGGAGATCAGGTTTGGGTTGTGGGAATGTTTCAGTCTCCTGAAAGTCTTTATCAAGATCAGTGCAACCACAAGGCCACAGAATTACTTTTTCTAATGTCATTTGAGTGCCTACACCAACAGAAAACAGTTACATCAGTTCCTGTCTTTTACTATAGGCACAAGTGGCACAGTATTAAAGTAAAGGCATTTGTAATATGTGGAATATTTATTAAATAATAAACAGAATACCCTGTATGTACCCTGCATGTGCAGCAGGAATCTGATGGCAGAAATCACCTTCATTTAAAAAGACAGTTTGCAACATAAATAAATGAAGAATAAACATTTTATTTACTATGACAAATAATACCAAAATAGTGTATCACCTACAGCAACCCTGAAAAACCCATGGTGTGGGCATCTATCATTCTTTTGATTGTAAAATCTTGTTGCTTATCATGTTACAGATTTCTAGAAATGTTCACATAACAGATCCTGATGGAAACACACAATAACTCTTTTTCCATGCAAGTTAAATGTGAAATGATTTTATAATGTGCTAATTTGTAAAGTTGGTTGTAGTGATTCAAGAGCGAGAAACACACTGTAGCACAATGAACTAAAGCTGCTGACCCACCTATACAGTGATAACTCTCAATGGAGCGTAGGTCATACAGGTGCTCTCGTGTGCTGGTGACCACCCGCTCGGAGCCGTTTCGCACCAGGTAACCCAGCAGCAGTAAGGACTGAAAAAACATTATGGTTCAATGAAAAAGACAAAAATAAAAAGCACCAAAGATTTTGTGATTGATGTAAATGTTTTATGCTAATACATGCAAATCAAAAAGCACTAAAGAGGCAGAGTACAGTCAAATGTTTTCTCCAGTGTTAGAGGTTACATTTGTCTGCAAAATCACAGACAGATCTGATCAGGCCCCTGTAGAGCTTGCTAAAAAAGGGTTTTGTGCTTGAATTTTCTCAGATGAGGTAAAAGAAAACAGTTACAATTCCAATCCAATTTGTATGAAGGAACTACCCCAAGTCTATGCGTAAAACTAATCCCACCCAAATAAAGCTTTAGTGATATCCCCTCATATCCATAATCATCACTATCCTGAAAAACATTCAATCATAACATTTACCTTGTAAACTCTCCGCCAGTTTTTCTTGTTGTCCTTCAGCATTCGGTACCACAGCATGTTCATTACATCTGGAAACTGCTCATACATGAACGTAGATCTATGCATATACACAGAAAGCAGTGAAGCTCTGAGCTTATTCAAGGACAATGTGCAGATAATATCAGAGCAGAAGCAGATCACTACAAACATCAAAACACAATACTGACAAAGGTTTTTGGACATGTGTCCTGATATGTGCTTGTTGAACATCCCATTATAGATTTAGTGTCCCACTGCAGTTACAACTGCGGGGGGTGGGGGGTGGCTCTTAATTTCAGTGAAGGGAATTCTACACTATACAGAGACACTACACAATTCTGTGCTTCCAAATTTGTGACACAAGTTTGGGAGACAACAGCATATGGGTGTGATGGTCGGGTGTCCACATACTTTTGGCCATATAGTGTACTTCTTACTTACTTAGCTATCTCTCCCATTAGCTGTCCAGAGGGTCCCCAAGGGTCATCGTTTGTGGCCTCTCGAACTTTAGATTCAATTTCTGAATAGTTCATAACAACATTGGTTCTGGAAAAGAAGAGCACATGAACCAGCAAACATTTAATCATTAATTATAATTATGAGATTCTGAAGAACAACTCAAATGAGGAGAGTGCCTTTATGGCAATTGACCAGGAAAAAAAAGAATATGCCCCCTCTACATGTAATTCCTTCTCTTATAACCCCTGGCAAAAATTATGGAATCACCACACATAGAGGATATTCCCCAGCATTTTTTTTAACTTCATAGGATATAAAAATAAGACAGATATGACACAAAACAATAATGTTTAATAGGTGTGCAAATACTGACTACACTGTTCCCAGTTTTGAGAATAAATTCCATCATGAACTTTAAGGACTGATGAGCATGGTCACTTTCAGGATGACTCTGCACCCATTCACAGGGCATGAGGGCTCACTAAAGGGCTTGATGAAATAAAAAAAAAAAGATGTAAATCATATGCTATGGTCTTCACACTCATCAGATCTGAAACAAGTTAAACACCGATGAGAGATTTTGGAGTCATGTGTTAGACAGCGCTCTCCACCACCACCATCAAAACACCAACTGAGGGAACATCGTTAGGGGGAACAGTGTTCATCACTCCACTTACTTGAACCTATGCTAAGACACATGAAGCTGTTCAGGTGGATTGCGCCTGCCCAAAAGCTTACTAACACACTTTACACAGGTTTTTCCACTTCATTTGTCCCCTGTCTATATATGATGTGACTTTACTCTGCCTGCCCCAAATGACGAGACTCCACTGTATCACATGCTGCCACTAAAACAAAACACATACTGTCCTGGGCTTACTTTAACTCTACGAGAAAGAAATGGCACAGCACCATGCATATTTAACATCAGCTTATATTTGCCTGGATTCATTTCCAAAATGTTTATTTGAATTTCATGCAATATTTTAATACTTGTCTCTATGAGGTCACTGCCCAATAAGCTCCAGAGAAACTCCTCCCATTTTCATAGGTAGATTTATGCAATGGGAAAGCAACACACACACACTGCCAGCATACAGACAGTCCTGGGTTTGTATCTGTTGTGGTGTAGCGGTGGAGAAAAACTAAACAGAATCTGACAGACCTGGTAAAACTTCTCCTTTTCTAAGTATTACCAGTGTCCGTTACCTTGAATATACCGGTTAGCCAGTCATGCTGAATCACACAACATTGCAGACGATGCAACAAACAGCCCAAAACCTCCTTCATCGAAACTGCAACTGCACAAATCTCCCCCCTCACCACCACCACAGCCTGTTCTTCCTGCTAGGTTTACTTGCAGGAAACAGAAATGCTGCTTAAACATCATTACATTATGCTAATAACGGACAATGCTACAGCAGTTAAGTAATTAATGTATGTGTATTCACGTAGCTCATGAAAAGGGCAGGTCCATGAAGTCCTACACATAGGCTGTTATCTGAAACCTGTTAAGCACTAAAGGGACATGAATGACACTAAAAAAGCAGTCTGGTTCTGCAAGAGGTGACAGCTGAAAAATTAGGTGGGGCTGCAGAAAATTCAGAGCAAACAGGTTCACTGGAAGTGTGAATCAAAAGAACATCCCACGAAGACCTGCAGCACTCTATATAACCTATGATCTCCGAAAACAGGCTGTGTTTTAGGAGACAAAGACCTCACTATGGCTTCTCCAGAGAGCAAACTAAAATATAATTATACATACAATTACACACTGCCTAACCCTCAGCCTGGTTTCATTGAGAAGTCTGCAGTACGAAGATGAACACTGAGCAACCTGGCTTTTTTTTTTTTTTTACCACAAGCATGAAGTCCTAGGAAATCACAACTGTAGCACAATCAATCTACAAGAATAAACACTTTTAAGTGTAAACAGGCTAACGCAGGCCATTGCTTAAAATGCCTATTTTCAAAGACAATCTTTTTTTTAGCCCATTTTCTGCTGCCTTTGCTCTTTTGACAGACCCAGATCTGTTAGTCTGATACACACTGCCGCATTTACTTTATTTCCTGCTGAAAGTGGCTTTGACGAGATGTGTCAACTTCCCTACTGTCAAGACTCATATCATGCTTCATCATATAACTGCTGTTCGGCAATACATACATTCTTATAGAGCTTCCTGTAACGCTCTGACTTGGAGAAAAGAAAAAAAATAAAATAAAAAAAAGGACAACTTTTTCTGCTAGACTTCACTTGAACATGTGCACATTCAGACAGAGTGCAGCATGCTGTAAAAATCACACAGCAGGGAATAAGTCAGGAGAAGATTTAAGAAAACCTAAATAAAATTCCTTCAGTTTTCTA
Source organism: Scorpiodoras heckelii (assembly GCA_028566435.1). Lineage (NCBI taxonomy): Eukaryota > Metazoa > Chordata > Actinopteri > Siluriformes > Doradidae > Scorpiodoras > Scorpiodoras heckelii. The sequence goes on along the minus strand of JAOVVH010000059.1, from coordinate 240,883 downwards.
AACTGACAAGAGTACAAAGGAAACAGACAGACAGAGCAAGGCCGAGGTTTTACTTTTTATACAGGGCTGGGAGGGTTACTTTAAAAATGTATTCCAATACAGTTACTAATTACCTGTTAAAATGCCATCAGGGACCTAATCCAAGTATCACAATATTAAAGTAATTTATATTGATAACGTGATATTCACCGATCAGGCATAACATTATGACCACCTCCTTTTCTCTACACTCATTATCCATTTTCTCAGTTCCACTTACCATACAGCTGCACTTTATACTTCTACAATTACAGACTGTAGTCCATCTGTTTCTCTACATACGTTGTTAGTCCGCTTTACTCTGTTCTCTAATGGTCAGGACCCCCACAGGACCAACACTCACTGGTGTGAGTGGATCAGACAAGGCAGAGAAAAGGAGGTCATAAGGTTATGCCTGATCGGTGTAGTAACATGATTAATTTCTGTTACTTTTGGTCATATTGTCCCTCTTTTCTGCTTCAAATACAAAATAACGATGAAATTTCCACCCAATGAAAGCATTTTTTTTCACTAGAGGCCATGATGATAATCTGACATCTCTAACCCTAACTGTGGTTTCACTAGAGACCAGCGAGCTGATGTGACACCGGTGAAGTGTTGGAACGTGTGCGCACGTGTGTCGTAGCAAAGCGTTCTTTAGTTTAAATTAGTCTAATTAATTTGCATGATTTGTGATGAATTAATTAAAATGTATTGCATATATCAATACTTGCCATGAGATGCATTTCAAAAATACTTCGGTTCAGATGGATTTTGGGAGTCTTACTCAGTTTGTGTCTGAACACCTGTCGGAGTGTGGCTTGATGGGGTTTCTCACGGTAACTGTACTCACTGCTAAGTGCTTTGTGCTGAGGTGTTATTTCAGGCTTGAACTGCTCCTTACTCGAACTAAAATTCCTTACTGCAGAAACTGCACAGAGCAGTGCAGATACCAGTAGCTCCATATAAGAGTTTTTTAATTGTGAATTTTGCATTCACTGGGCCAAGCGACATTTTGTCATCTGCTTCTATCATGTTTACAAAACTACCATGGATGACTGTATTCATGTTCAAATTGTGTTATGCACAGTGATGTATGCGGTCGAGGGGCATCACAGAGTGTGAATAAACTGTGAATTTTTTTGACGTGTAATTTTTCCTGTATATATGTTTTTAAACTGCAGTCCTGCTAATAATCCCAGTTTTTACTAAATATATCAGTAATCTGGTTATGTCTTTTTTCCTGTAACTTTAACAGCGCACAGTTACATTTTTTCTTATCCTAATTGAATATCTATTTATTAATGGTATTCCATGTATTTTTTCTATTGCACAAAAACAATTGCTTTTATTCAGTTTACAACCAGCTGCATCTTCCAAACAACAATACATGCAAAGTCAGAGAAGTCGTGCCATTAAGTGTTTCAAAATAAAATAAAGCTGTCATAGTTCATGTCTGAGATCTAAAAAATGTATATCACTGCAAGACAGCTAGCAATCTGTAGTTTAACATGATAAATATGTCAAATTATAAATGACAGTAACAAAACTTTCTACAAATGTTGCTATAAATCCAGCTGTTTACAAACCTCGCCTAACCACTTTGTTGTTTGTTACTCTAACACACCTAATCCAACAAATCCAAGCATCCACATTCCCTTCTCATTTCATGTGGGTGTTTTAGTGCAGGAACACCCTTCATTTGTGTGAGACGGAGGCACTACAGAACCACTGCATCACTGGTTCATTCATTTATTCCAGTCAGGACTGTAGCAGATGTAGAGTTTATCCTGGGAGCACTAGGTGTGAGGTGGGAATACCCCCTGTATTTTACACTACAGTGTAGTTGATTCATCTATGGGCATGTAATTGGGAGGGGGCAGAACCCCACCCAGAAGAGTCAGAGTCAGGGTCAGGGTCTGAGTCAGAGTCAAGGTAATGGTCAGAGTCAAGATAATGATCAGAGTCAGATTCAGAGTCAGGGTCTGGGCCAGAGTCAGGGCCAGAGTCAGGGCCAGGGCCAGGGTCAGGGTCAGAGTCTGATTCAGTTTCAGAGTCAGGGCCAGGGTCTGAGTCAGAGTCAAGGTAATGGTCAGAGTCAGATTCGGAGTCAGGGTCAGAGTCTGATTCAGTTTTAGAGTCAGAGTTTGAGTCAGACTGAGATTCAGGGTCAGGGTCCGAGTCAGATTCAGAGTCAGCATCAGAGTCTCTGAGCTGTGAGGTGAGATGCCACTATAATATACATGTCAAAGAAAACGTTTATGACTGTAAGCTTGTAAATAACTTTCCCCACTCCCCCAGCAGATAAGACTATATAGTTCTTCAAAATTACTGCCAAAAACAATAAGGCCATTTTCGTTTTCACTCATTTTACGTAGTAATAATAGAAATATCAATGTTTTATTTTTATATCCATGTTTAGGGAAGGAAGCCCGAAAGTAGGCCACGTTCACAGGCCAGGTTTTTCCACACAGGCTACATTATAATGTTTGTAAATGATACACAAGTCTCGTGTATAACTAACGTTAATGTGTGTGACTGAAATTAGGACTCATCAGCTCAACTGGAAGTGTCCGTGAACGAACAAAACAAGCCGGTACACAGAGTCCCTTCCCTCCTACTGTGTGGGGTGTTAGAAACTCAGTGACAGTACAAACTTAGGGCTTAGAAACTAAGATCGGATACAACCGATTCCGTTTACACGTGACTTGGCAACACCCGAGACAAACCCTGTGCCAAACCGGTTCTAAATAATCGATTATCTCCCGACTTCAGCAACCTTGTATTTTTGATCAACAGTTTCACATTAACACAGCTAACATAACTAACTATAACTATAACTAAGTTATCTCAACCCGGGTCTATGTGGCAACATGATGATTTTATGAGCCCGTCATGTCCAATCACTCCAATAAACCCCATTCAAAACTCGGAATTAGCTTGCTAAACTCCCTGCATTTGGTTCCTATAGGCACCTTAGCGTCGATACATTCTTGCTAATGCTAGTTACCTACTTAGCGAATGTATGTAATAGGGTGATGTGTGAAGTGAGCACTTTTTTATGAAAAACAATTAACCCGGGACATAAGACCTGGCCTCGAGTTATATCGTCAACAAGCCACAGCCAGCGACCCACCTGGGCAGCGACCCACTATCTCGACAGCTAAGTAGCTAAACTAGCCACTAAGGTCAAGACACTTGCCGCCTCAGTTAGCTAAGCTAACGCTAACTAGCCTGCTACTATCAAAAAGTGCGACGTGACGTCAGGGAGTGAGTACGTGTCTCTTCGAACAGGTACAACTACGGAGCCTCGACAGAACAGCGGGATTATCGTCGAAAATAAAAAACAATACTTACGCTTTATCAACCAGTTCTCTAACTTTCCACATATTCAACATCTTGGCTCAGTGGATTAAGGCGTTCCGTCGCGCTAAAACGTCTTCCAGCCCCTTTAATCCGACAGTTGTGAAAGTCCAGCTGTCGCGAAACCAAAACCTTCAACTCTCCAAACTAGTTTCAGGCTGCGCGAGTGTCAGTGGGCCGGCCAGGTTACCACGGTGATCTTCCTGCTACGTCACATACGTACATTGCGTAAAGTACGCGAGCAGCGACTCGTCCGTGTTGAATGAAATCATGTGACACGAGACATTTTGAGCAAATAAATTTACCGCACAATCACCCGGTACAGGTTTAGCAGTACAAAGGGAAACGTGATTAAACCTTTTCGAGCATACTGTAGATTTGTGCATGATTTAGCTGTCGAATATCAGAAATCTACGAACTTAATAAATTAACCAGTGAACATCTTTGTACAATGAACGTGGATTAAAGTTCATTCATCAGCTGCACCAATGTGTAAACATTAATGAATAAGTATTTTTTAAAATTCTGTTTCAGCTAAAATCAGTTCTAGTTAGCTACTCATTTAGATCAGAATAAAATCTAAACCATAAAAAATAAAACCATCTGACATATGCCTGCGATTTTGAAAATGTAACCACCTCAGGTGCAAGATCTACATTTACTGTTAGAATAAAACCAAAGGTTGGATCAACAGTTAGATCTGGTCTGACAGCTGCCTACTACAAATTGCATTAATTGCAACATCTATTATAATATTAAAGACTTCATGAATTGATGCCACATTGTGCTACTGTTTCAAGTAGCAGAAGCTGAGTCCACAAGTTACCATTTGCTTGACTGGTTAAACAGCATTCGAAGAGTGCCTTTATCACCGACAGGATTACTGCACTGGACATTTCACTGCGCGTGTCACTCGTAAATAATTCCATCTCATAGATCCAAACAGATCTAGACTACTAGATCTACTACAGTAGTGTCAGTGACATCATCAGAGGACATAGAAAATGGCACTTTTTCAGGAATATAATTTTTTGACTTGAAATTTGAAAGCTTGCCAGATGAAGATGAAAAGGACAAAAGGAAGCCGATTTCACCAGGAGCACCTTTAATGGCAATGTACAATGGGGTATAAAATATATAGCCAATGGACTATAAAGTGAGCGTGGCTTCTTTGGGATCTGTTTCCTCTAGCGGAGCAAAAATAAAGAAAACATTTGGTCATATTGTGTCAGAAAGATTATTTACAATTTTGATATTGATTTCTTGCTTATAGAACAGCCATATGAAAGCAATATCACACTCACAAGGGTGCGGTTATACAGAATATCAGCACATCTGTGATTACCTGCGGCTGAATCACAGCCATTCTGATAATGCTTAATCATTAACCTATGGATTAAATGCAATCAATTTCTTTGTTTTTGTTTATTTAGTATTTTCAAAGTTTGCTGCAGTTACATGAATAAAGTGCTATTTACATATGTAACTGTGATTCTCTGAATAGACACCCAGCATTGTTCAGTGTGTAACACCTGCATACCTTCTTGTGCAGAGTATTTCCAGTAGAAGCAATTAATGATGTATGATGTAGAATTTGCAATAAATACTGCCAAGATTTCCCAAGAACCTTCTCACTGAGCCCTCACATGATTCTTAATGACAAGAAACCCTGTTAGTAATCTGGGGTTTCATAGATCACAGTTACAGACAGCATTGTGCAAAAGTCAGAGTCCACCCTTTTGTTTTCAATCAAATTGCCATGCAGTATGATAGGAAAATCTACAGTACATTAATACCATTTTCAGTTAAACAGCTGTGCAGTTTATGCAGGTCAATACTAAAGACCAATATTAGAATTTTATTTTTAAAGCTTTTGTACTTTCATTTAAAGGTTTTTCCTTTTTTTGTTAAATACATTTTCCCATCCTTATTGTTCATATACACTGCTCAAAAAAAATAAAGGGAACACTTAAACAACACATCCTAGATCTGAATGAATGAAATATTCTCACTGAATACTTTGTTCTGTACAAAGTTGAATGTGCTGACAACAAAATCACACAAAAATTATCAATGGAAATCAAATTTATTAACCAATGGAGGCCTGGATTTGGAGTCACACACAAAATTAAAGTGGAAAAACACA
>JAOVVH010000059.1:205288-218225 GCA_028566435.1 Scorpiodoras heckelii | reverse complement strand
GACATGCATGTTAGGTTGATTGGTCAGTCTAAATTGCCCGTAGGTGTGAATGTGTGCGTGAGTGTGTGTTGGCCATGTGATGGACTGGTGACCTGCCCATGGTGTACCCTGCCTTTGCCCGACGACACTGGGATTGGCTCCAGCCCCCCCCATGACCCCGACTAGCATGACATTTTGTAATTTCAAAATACTGGACACTAAACAAACTGAGCTGAGATTTGAAACATTATGTGTGATGCTCATGCTACATAATATGAAAGACGGGGTTAGTGCTGATTTCTGACAAGCATAGTTTGAAAACTATACCAAGTATGCATATAAAATCAGTGTACAAATTATGCAAATAATTATACAATTGAAAATATTTTTGTGCATGTAGTGCCACAAGGCCATTCAAAATCATTCCTCGGCTCAATATTAATTTGCCCTTTTTTGAGAGACAAACAAGCTCCAGTGCTGACTGCCATTGTAGAAAAGCATTCTAGTCTCCTGGTACACAATATCATCATCCCCCACAATGCACTGCTTCACCCTGTGCCCTTGACTTTCTCTCCAGTCCATAGACTGAGCCAATCAGTTGTCTCCTCCTGGGACAAAACCTCATTAACTGCTCACGGAAAGATATTCTCTGTTTAATTGCCCCTCTTAACAGACCCAAGGAGCATGGAGGAGTGGCAGCTGTACACCCGCAAAACACACAACCACACACACACACACACACACACACACACACACACACACACACGGACATATGCACATATGCACACATGCACACAAAGTCAATTTCCAGCTTTCAAACTTACACAAATATGACACACACAAAGTACCTCTCAGCAATATCAAAATATTGATGCTGTCTCTCACTTTACCCAGCATTATTTTACTGACACCCTCTCATTCCACCCACACACATGCCTCTAGCACATGCACCATATACACTGTTGGCCTATCTCCTGGCCTGAGGCTCTGTGGCTGACTCTGACTCTATTCTCCCCCTCTGTGGGAAAATGGGAAGTACTGAGTCGCCGTGGTGGTGTTGGAGGGTGGGAAGTTGTATATTCACATGGGAATGCCGATGAACTAAAGCACCTGCTAACCTTGACCTTCCCATGGTTAGAGAGAGGGGCTTCATCTGACACATGTACGCGGGGACAAGCTCTACCATGAAACAAGATAACAAACATAAGTAACAAAGTTAAAGCTCCCATCTACAATAAAAAAGCATAACAATTTGAGGAACCTCTGTTCTATGTAATATATTGTAATAAATGAACGTATAAGATACAACAAGGGTTCTGAAGGGTTTTGCAGCCAGGAACTTCTTTAACTATAAAAATAAAACACCACAGACTTCCTCAATACAGGTTTGTTTTATTAACATTCAACTATTAAAATATTGAGATACACATTATTAAATGTGTGTAATATTTTGACTGTTTATTGAATATGCACATTTGTATTCCTGGACTTTCTACTCATAGAACACATTTTATTAAAATTTATTAGATTCAAGTTGAAGAGGTTTTTTTGGAGATTCGTGTGCAGGAAGGCTTTATCAACAACACACAGTCCAATATGTAAAACACGATCCGATAGGTGATATAGTAAATGTCAGAACACAATTAGCCAGAGGGCTAGTCCAAATAGTAGTCAGGTACCTTACCTTTTCTGGAAGTTTGTTGTGAGAGATTGGTCTAAGATGTCTTTTGCAGTGACCGAGGAACATTCCTTGGACCATACCCCTGCTAAGCCACAAGGTACAACCCCAAGACTTGAAATTGAGCACCCTTCAAATAAGATGAGACCAGTGGAGAAATAGAAAAGTCGAGTGCTGTGTTAGATGAAGGAGGATGAGGAATAGGCAATGCCTCTAACAGGCCAGCAGCTAAATGACTGGAGGTTCTGGAAAGTTCACACAAAAATGCATGACTGGAAATTTCACTTTACATCTTGGTTGAGAAACAGCCATCAGAATTTATTACTCATGAAGGTGATGGCTTGTTTGTAAACCTGGATGTCCTGAGCTGGGTGATGTGTGGACCCAGCGAACACTATGAATTCTCCTAGACTGAGATGCAGAAAATTTATTTGGTGTACAGTAGGTGCAAGTTCTTCTCTTTGTACCTTAGTGATAATTTCCATCATTTCCCAAAGAATGTATGAGAGAAGATGCTGTAATGATCCCACACAGACAGACGGAGTCAAATTGCAGTAAGTTTTATTCTTCGCAGAGAGCAATAAAAAAAACACAATAAGCGTGAGCACAGGGCGTTTGAAACAAAAAGGCAAAAGGCACAGAAATAACTAAACCAAAGATCCAAAAAATGCTCAGAAGTCTCTCAAACAGGGTGTGGGATGAATGGGGAGAAGACACACGCTCTGGCTTCCAAAAACTGCGAAAAAAAGGAGAAAAACAAGAAACATGAGAAAAACAGGAAAACAGAAGCAAAGGACAAAAAACAGAAATAGATAGAAAATACACAAAAATGGAGGCAAACAGTACTTATCTCGAATGGGAATTTGGCAGAAACAAATGCGTGAAGGCAAGACTTCCTTGTTGAGCCGTGCTGGGTCTTCTTTTCTTTGCCCTTTTATTGTCCCCAGCCCGGATCCTAGGCTGATTATGCTCATCACGATCAGGTGTAGTTCGTTGACGTTCCAGTGCGGAAGTTGTAGTCTCTGGCTGTAGTCCTATTTGAGGGCGTTTTTGGCACCCTCTCGTGGTAGCGGACGTAGCAGAACCCCCCCTCCAAGGGGCTAGCTCCAGGAGCCTTATTTCTCTTTCTAGGCCGACCCGGCTTTCTTGGTGCTAACTTGTGTGTATATCTGGCGTGGAAGTAGTGGATGAGGAGTGGGTCCAAGATGTCCTTAGCGGCTACCCAGGAGTTATCCTCTGGGCCATACCCCTCCCAGGCCACCAGGTACTGGATCTCCCCTTGTCGCTTCCTAGAATCAATAATTTGCTTAACTGTATATATGTCTGGCTCTGACCTGGGCAATCTGTTGGAGGGCATCGTTGCCTCCCCCTCCTCAGCTAGGGGTCCTGACTGGACAGGCTTGAGTCTGCTCACGTGGAAAGTGGGGTGGACCTTGCTATGATGTGGCATCTGCACCCTGTAAGAGACATCATACATTTTTTTTATAATGGGAAAGGGGCCAATGTACCTGGGACTGAGTTTCTTATTCTCCAGAGGGTTTACAAGCGCTTTGGTTGAGACCCAGACTCGGTCTCCTAGTTGGTACACTGGTGTGGCTCCTCTCCTCCTGTAAGCTGTAATAAAGGCAGTTTCCCTCAGATTGCATCCCCTGTGCAGGCCCACATCCTTATCTTTACTGAAAACCTCTACAGTGATGGAATACAGTGCCGGGATGTAAACTCCAACTTCCACTATGAGATGGTGGGATTGTGAATGGTTGATGGGATTTAATGATTATGAAGGAAATGTGAACATGAAGGTTTTTGCTGCTTCTTTTCCATTCTCCAAGGCTTCACCATCTATAACATGGATGCTAAGGGGTCATTTCACATGGGTGTGTGACTTCATCCATGAAGTCATTTGTGTAATGGCCTTCATCCAATGCTCAACTGCTTCCAAGTAAAGGTTGTGGGTGGATAAGCTTGTGGGTTATTTTGGATGAACTTCCGCAACATGCGTATTGGATAAACCTTTTATTATTTATTGCTCAAAGTGGTATCCAAGTTGGGTTTCAAAGTTAAGGTAAAATACACAGAATTAATGCTTTAGTAAAGTGTGAAATGAAAAGTTGTCAAAGAATTTGTTCCACATTTCCCCTTCCTGTTACCATGCTAAATGAGTGTACCATTTGGAATTACCAAATAATAATAATAATAATAATAATAATAATAATAATATAATAATAATAATGGCTCTTATTCAAATCTTATGAAAAGCAGTTCTTTGAGCAGATTTGTTCCAGTCACTCTATGTGGTAAGTGTGTGAAAAGCGAGCGAATACTATGTTTTCCCTTTATCAAGAAATAAGAGTTGTGTCTCTTCCTGAAACAGGTTGATTGAACACTTCCTAGAATGCCTGATCAACCTGTTGAGTGCTGCTGGGTGTATTAAACGTCTGTGAGCATACTGAATGCTTGTCTAGTAAGTATTTCTAGTGTTATTTTGTTGATGTGCCAGGACTAGAGCAAGGGTGAGCTAACATGGTGGAAGCATTGCATGAGAAACCCTTTGTATTTACCCAAGGCCCTTTGTTTTGCTGCATTTTAACTTCTGAGTGTTTTTATGTTATTTTGTATTTCATCATACCCCAAAGCCAGGGTTGGTTGTTGCCGTTTCTGTAGTCTCTGCTGGTCCATTCAGGAAAGTCCATGTGTATACTCAAATGCTTGTACATAGCAACAACATCCCATAAAAATGCAGACAAGACTCTTCACTCTGAAGCTCTCCATCAGCCCATTGGTCTTTGCCATATAAATATACAGATGGATCACTCCACACTCCACAAAGTGGTCAAACAGGACTCTATGCTCCCTTTCTTGTCCTTCCTTCACACAGTGAACAATATCAGAATCATCTGCAGGTTTTAGCTAAGTTGACTCCAGTTAGGACCTACAGTCACACTAGAAGTTTAACAGGGTGGAAGAAAAAAAAATTCTTCCTCAGACAAGCTTCTGTGTTGCTCACTACCTATTCAAACACACTCTTCCACAGCCTCACACTGTGGTCTTCTAGTAAAGTAGTGTGTCCCATGAGATAATAGTGGAACACCTGCATTTTCCCCAGTCTCCTTTAGCACTTGTGGATGGGTAGTGTTAAAAGCATGGAAATTTTAGAAAACACCAGTCCTATTCCTATACTGTCCCCTTTTTGGTACTGGGACAAGGGGTTGTGTTTTTCACTGTACAGTGATTTAATCTAGATGGAGACTGTGGTGGAACCTGCTGTAGCACTCCCTACAAGTTATACTGTAGTATTCATCATTCCATGCACACTGTTGACTCTGATGATAAATGGGCATCAATAATCCCGATGGTGGTGCTAACAGGGAAAATGGTGTGTGGGAGTGTGTGGGAGTGTGAGCAGATATGCAGCAATCATTTGTGTAATTCAGGTTAAGGACACATACAGTATATGCTGTATCCTTGCTTATATTATTTGAATATGATTAGTATATACTTTAACTAGTACTCCTATAACTTTACTTAGTTAACCATAACTTTAATTTATAGTTTTGTTCTGTATTAAATGTTATTATTTGCAAACCTTATTTCCAGAAAAGTTGGGACACTTTCTACAAATACAATGAAAATTGAAATCTGGAATTTTGTTAATTCACTTGAAGCTTTATTGAAAAGACAAAAGAACAAAGAAAAGATTTTCAGTGTTTTCTTGCAATCTTGCACTGTATTTGAACTGACTGAAAATTCTCTCATGAAGTTTGGCACAAAGTGGTGAACCATGAACCATCCTTGCTTGCGAAGATTAAGCCTTCACTGGATGCTCCTTTTATACTCAGTATGGATGACCTCACCTGTTACCAGTTAAACTGCTAATTGTGGATCCTTCAAGGGTTACTTGTATATCCTTTACAGTCTTATTTTTACTATGTCCCAACTCTTTCTGAGTGTGTTGTAGACATCAGTTTCTAAATTTGTTTATATTTAACAAATAGAATTAAATTGATAATTGAAAATTCTTTTCTTGTCCTTTTATCTGTTAAGTAAAGGTTCAAGTGAATTAACAAATTACAGATTTAGTTTTTATTGCATTTTTAGAAAGTGTTCTGGGATTTTCTACAAGCCAAACAATAAAAGGTTCTGCCTGTATGGAGACACAATTTCCCCTCCCTTCTTGTCCCTGTTTTTTGTCTTTTGACACTAAAGAAGTTTTAATGGATATGCCATGTAGGTTATCAGCCCCAGTCCACCCTTCGGAGGCTAATGTGGGTAAATTAGATTTTTAAATGTTGATTCTAGCTATTGGTGGCCTGCTACCAGAACATACATAGAAAGGTCATTATTTAACTAGCACAACACATTTAACACTACCTAATCATGTCTACTTAACAAGCAGCTAGCTATCTGATGCTACCTAGGTAAAATCTCTCTCTTTCTCTCTCTCTCTCTCTCTCTCTCTCTCTCTCTCTCTCTCTCTCTCTCTCTCTGCAATTGCTATCTCTCCGCAGCTTTAGTGGTGGTGGATTTTGGAAATGTTGGGTGTAACAAATCACAGTAGCACAGTGGCTTGTACCAACTACTGTAAATTAGAACAACTGATGGCAGTTTATGGCCCTGTGGAAGGTAAAATGCAGAAGATGTCTATTTATTAATCTCATGCTCTCTAGACAGCAAAGGCGCCTTTTATGACCACTCATTAAATATCAACAATTTTACATGTCAGTCTGAATAGACCAAACATTTTCTGGTGTGTTTGAAAGTAAATCTAATGGTGAGATCACATCTATAAGATTTTGTAAAAATAGTGATGAGCTACTGCTAATGATGAGCTTGTGGTTCTCTTGGCCCCAAATTTCTATTTTTGTTTTTTATCACACTAATTGCTATACTTTTGACACAGAACAAGTAACTCAAAGCAGTTATGGTTAGACATCAATACACAAGCCAATTCACGAATTGGACATTAGGAGCATCCCCTTCTTTAATAAAACTATAAAGACACAGAATTGTAATAAATTCAACAAAATAAATACTACTCTAACAGCTTGGTGGAAATCAAATGAAATCCTTGACTGATGTTTTTCCCTTTTCTGATCAAACTCCATTATGGTACAATGCACTATACACTGAATATACTGAGAACTAATTCTTCTTTGCACACCTTCTCTTGGTAAAATATTCATTCATATGACCTTGTTGGCCATGCGATGGACTGGCGATCTGTCCATGGTGTACCCCGCCTTCGCCCGATGATGCTGGGATTGGCTCCAGCCCCCCAGTGACCCCGACTAGCGGGATAAAGCGGAAAATAATGAATGAATGAATGAATGAATGAATGAATGAATGACCTTGTTGACTATCCTCTTCCTTAATTATTTATAGTTGCGTTCTGCTTTTGTCTTTTATTTGTCAGTGTATCTTACTTTCCTTTCTGTGCTGTATAATTTTCCTGTTTTTTCTCCTGTTTTTTTTTTTTTTTTTTAGCTCCACCAGCTCTTCTTGCTCATCTCTATTACAGCTCTCTGGATGGAATAATGATGAATAAAAATGACAATTACAATGATCTGAATTCCATTAAAACAACAAACAACCATGGCAAAGGGGGCTCTGTATTCTTTGTAGATCGAGCCAACAGAGCTTGTTGCACAATGACTACAACAGTGACTACTACAGATTTGTCAGGCTTCATTTCAGTTCCATAATAAACAAGTTATTATGAGCCTTTATGTTGTGGTGTTAAAGTGTGAGCAATGCAATGATTCAGAGATTTTAGTCCTGTAGTGTCCACTTAACATTAATGGCATTTGGTATCTCAGAAAGAGAAGCTTTGCATACATCATGCTAGTGGAAAACATCCAGTGAATAGAATGCATTAGTTTCCATCCATGGCTGCTGCTCTCGCACAGGGGGATCTTTTCCATTTCGCTGCACAAAAGAAGAATTAACGACTTATTTCAGAGTTTGTACACAGAGTCGCACAGCACAGGAGCTGGCATTGTCTCGCTGCTCTGATTGGGTTCCTGTAGTCACATTCAGGGCGTGAATCTGAGGTCAAGCCAAGGTCAGATCTGAAGCGGAACATAGTCACTGGGGGTTCTCACTGGGGGTACGGGATATATAAATGCTCTCATTTTAATCACGGCACTTTGCGTCTTTTTAACATGTATGATAGAAACTTGTGGACACAAGATTCTACTACGAGCTGTGTCAAGGTTGGGCATACCTGTACCGTGCTCATGCAATTAAAGTGTTTTAATTAGGCAATACTAGGCAATGGTGACCCAGATGGTGATGTTATTGTCAGTTTAATTAGTGTGAGTACTGGAAATTTAATCTACAGTAAAAGTGATAAAAGTATAGGGGCATGCAGATGGTCTAAAACTACATATAAAACGACACACACCGCACCATCTGCACTCTTCCCTGTAATTGATATATTGACATAATTGATTTCCCACTGTGTAAAGTATATTCAAAATACGATATGCTATAAATTTTTCAGTGCTTCTGATCAGATTTTGCACCTGAAGGTTTGAATGAAAAGAGTCATCTAAATTCATATATAAATTCATATGTTGATAAATCCATGTGACTCCTAAGACCTCCTAAGAGCATTTGATGTGCTTAGAGAATCTTGAAGGAACCGAACCAGCTGACTTGTTTTCAGTTCTGTGTAGGAGTCACTGGAAGTCCCTCCTATGCTGCTTCAGTCATCACCCTCTTCATCTTCATCTCCTCCACAGTCTCTGATCACAGCCAGAGAAGCAGTATACCTTTTACTATCAAAGACAAAGGTGCAAGAACACGCACCTGTATTTTTAGACTGCTGATGTGATCATTTAGGGCAGTGTGACAGATTCTAATAATATAAGCATATATCTCCACTGTACTAATGGCGTTCTGTTCATGAGATCCATCAACCTGCCTTACCAATATACAGTGGCAAGAAAAAGTATGTGAACTTTTTGGATTTTCATGATTTTTGTAAAATGTGATCTGATCTTTATCCAAGTCAAGGGTATTGACAAATATAAAGTGCCTAAAATAATAACACAAAAAAATATGATCTTGCAGGTCTTCATTTAGAACAAACATAAAAACCTCATAGTGCTAGTGGATAAAGTATGTGAACTCTAGAGTTAATGACCTTAAAAAAGCTAACTGGAGTCAGGTGTTAGCATACCTGGAGTCTTGTTAAGAAAATGAGTTTGGAGGTCTGGACTACAGCTACTTTGACTGACAAAAACCACACAAGTTTTTGCACAAGAAGGATACGCGTATGTGAGCCATGCCTCGCCAAAAAGAGCTTTCAGGGAATGTACGATCAAAAATTGTTGATTTACCTAAAGCTGGAAAGGGTTACCAAGTTATTTCAAACACTTTAGAAATTCACCAGTCTACAGTAAAGCAAACAATCTACAAATGGAGACAATTTGGGACTGTGGCTACTCTGCCAAGAAGTGAGCACCCAGTCAAAATGACCCCAAAAGCACAACGAAGACTCATCAATGAGGTAAAGAAATAACCCTGAGTGACAGCCAAAGATGTGAAGGCATCATTGGTACAGGCTAACATCTGTGTTTATGAGGCTACAGTCCATAAAACCTTGAACAAGCAGGGTGTCTATGGCAGGACACCATGAAGGAACATTGCTGCACGCCTGAAGTTTGTAAAAGAGCACACTGACACTACACAGTGGTACTGGCAAAATGTTTTGTGGACAGATGAAACTAAGATTGAAGTATTTGGTAAGAACACTCAGCGCTACATCTGGCATAAAAAACGCACTGCACATCACCGTGAAAATATCATTCCAACCATAAAGTATGTTGGAGGGAACATCATGATTTGGGCCTGCTTTGCTGCATCAGGGTCTGGCCAGCTTGCAATCTTTGAGGGGAAGATGAAAAGTGTATGAAAAAATTCTACAGGATAATGTGAGAGTGTTTGTATGTCAGGTGAAACTCTGTAGAAGTTGGGAGATGCAACAGGACAATGACCCAAAACACTGGAGCAAGTCCATAACAGAATGGCTTATGAAAAAGAAAATCCACCTTTTGGAGTCAGAGTCCAGATCTCAACCCTATAGAGATGCTATGGATTGACTTGAAGAGAGCCGTACACATGAGGCATTCAAGGAATATGACAGAGCTGAAGCAGTTCTGCTAGGAAGAATGGGCTAAAATTCCTCCTGAACAATGTGCAGGTCTGATCCACAGCTACAGGAAGTGTCTGGTTGAGGTTATTGCTGTCAACCAGTTATTAATTTCAAGGGTTCACTTACTTTTTCCATTACCACTTTGAATGTTGAATGTGTTCAATAAAGATGACCTGCAAGATCATATTTGTTTGTGTTATTATTTTAGGCACATTATATTTGTCAATACCCTTGACTTGGATGAAGATCAGATCACATTTTATGACAAATTTGTGCAGAAAACCATGAAATTCCAAAAGATTCACATACTTTTTCTTGCCACTGTATGCATATGCCTCTATACAAGGTTCCCAGAGACATTCCCTGTGGTTTACTGGGCAGACTCCTGGAAGCTCCGGTCCTCAGGAACGGTGTCAAATCTTATTTATCCAACCTGGTAAAATCAAGAAGGAGACAGTCAGAGAGACGTGTCAGACAAAAAAAAAATAAAAGGTTCAACTTGATTTCTTTTAGGAATGCTCAAACCCTCAGCAGAGCGTCGTACATCTGGGAAGGGTTATGGCAGGCGAAATTAACCTCGCCTTCAGTGGGCAGTCACTGTCATGGCAAGTGGAGCAACAATGAAAAGTGACAGACCTCTGTCCCTCGGTGCGGTACCGTGTGACTGGCGCATTGTTTGTGACAGCTTGCTGTAATCTTGGGAGACTACTCGGGGTGCTGGTAATTAGTACGAGCGCATCAGGAACAATTACAGTCAGCGCACTCTGCCTCGACAGGCCTGAACCACCGCGGTCCATGGGAGATTTCAATCAAGTCAGATTTCTTCTGGGAGTTTATTAACACTTAGCATGTGAAAAGACCTCAGAGAGACAACCATGCATGGCTGACCACCGAATGTGAATATTTAATGATGTGACTGTATTACGCCTCTCTGTTTTAATTATTTTGGAAAACCCCACAGGCTTGCAAAAGCAAACAAAAAATATCTTTTTAGGATTCAGAGGAGCAAAAGGAAACTGTTGCAAAGGTGAGGCTCTTGAGATTTGGAGGTAGAAATTGATATCTGAAAAAAATTAAAGAAAAAGCTTACAGAACTTCACAAACAGCACACACACACTTAGGGTTTTAGTTGCTTTCAAAGAATGGAAAAAAACCTCCCCAAAAAACACAAGTTGATGTTTACTTTTATGCAATAAAGGCACCACCAAGGGAAAAAAAATCCTCTGCTTTCATTATTCTTTATTACTCAGTGGATATTAATGTCACTGGCTTGTTAATGCTTTGTGTAAAGAGATTTTGTCTTGTGAGAAAGAGCTGGTGACCTACCACATACTCATACATCTGTAAGCAAGTTGAATACAACCACACAAGCTGCTCCTCCTCCTATTTACATAATTCCCCCTTTGCACCCATATGTTCTCATGGCTGTGTGAATGCTCGCAGGATGGCCATGATTCTTAGTCACATCGCATTTGGAATGCTACTCCTGAACTCCGCTCTTGGTGGGACGCTTAGGGAGATCTAGTCCACGAAAGCTACTTTTTCTTCTCCTTTCTTAGCAGCAGCACTGCTAATGCTGCTTTTGTCTTTCCTTTATTAGTGGAAAGCAGAGAGCCTGCTAAGTTGCACTAATAACAAGTGCACAGTTTCTCGCTTTTCCCTCTCTTTGCTTTCTTTCACACTTGAGGCCTCCCAGAGAGGGCCGCTCCTGGTGGCAGATGTTTTCCACAACAGGCTTGGTGTGAGGGTTCAAAGAAGGGTTACTGGAACGGGCTCCAATCACTGAGTGCACAGGATTCCCCAGTGTGGTAGAGACAGAGGCCAGATTAGCCTTGTCTACAAGGGGACTCCAACACTCAAATGAGACAGCCAAGATGGCAGGGAGAGCAGAGGGAAATGGATTCATCACACTAGTACTTTGAATGGGTATTCGAACAAATAAAAGTCTATATACAAGATCCAATTTGGAAATGTCGAAACTTTCAATCCAATCCCTGTTCCAATCCATCTCATAGCTTCAGTCCACACATAATGTACATTTCTCTAAGTCATAATTGGAATTACATTTCAATTCTTTTATTTCTGTTAAATCTAAAAGCTAAATCTTTTTCCTTGGGCTCCTTGTCTTTTATCAGCCTTCCTGTTATTCCCCAACCAGCGCATGACTGAGCCACATCACTTCCTAAAGCCAAAAGAGGGCAGCATAGAGCTGCTTTTAAGAAAACACACACACACACACACACACACACACACACACACACACACACACACACACACCCACACATTTTTGTACTGCTATACCTTTGAGGACTTTCCATTGACATAATTATTACTGCAGCTAATTAATGCTATTTTCTTAATCTTAACTTTAACTTAAACCCTAACCTTAACTTCAATAATAAAAAAGCTTTTTGGCTCTTTTAAAATTTTTGTTAAAATTCTACAACAAAAAACCCACTTTCCTTATGGGGAAAAGCAAAATGTCCCCAAAAGTTCAAAAACAAGATATTCATATCCTTGTGGGGACAATTTGGTCCTGACAAAAAATTATAAAAACCATATAAAAATGGTATAAACACAAGCACACAGACACACATACACACAGTCATGTCATGCCATATTTGTGAGGACCTTCCGTTGACATCATTATTAATGCAGCTAATTAATGCTTTGCCTAGAACTAACCCTAACCCTAACCTCAATCTCAACCTCAGTACTGAAAAGGCAAATTTTGTGCTCTGTTTTTTTTTTTTTTTTTTTTTAAAGATTTTTGTTAAACAACTACAACAGCAGCTGCAAAACACACACACACACACACACACACACACATTGACTCCACTGATGTAATTCAGATTGCTGCAGAAGCTCCTCACATATTGGGCTGTAGAATGCAATTATAGGGGTCATCACCAGCTCCTTGCCATATGTATATGTTAAAATCAGTTAAACAGTTAGAACGGTTTAAAAGTTTTGCCTTTACACAGCATTTGCAACACCTGTGTACAGTAACAGAGACATGGGAATAACAAAGCAATAGATAGTCTGTTACAAGTTCAGCAGTTTGATTTGTTCTCTGTAAAAAGCATTCTGAGTTTTGCTCTCAAAATAATATAGGCATATATATA
>JAOVVH010000059.1:16505-27892 GCA_028566435.1 Scorpiodoras heckelii | reverse complement strand
AGTTATTAAATCCAAGGGTTCACTTACTTTTTCCACCAACACTGTGAATGTTTAATGGATGTTTCCAAATATAGGCAGGAAATTATAATTGTTTGTGTGATATTAGGTTAAGCACATTGTGATTGTCTATACTTGGGACTTAGATGTAGATCAGATCACGTTTTATGACCAATTAATGCTGAAAACCAGGTGATTTTAAAGGATTCACATACTTTTTCTTGCCACTGTGCTGGAAAATCTTGAAAATGGACCTTGAAAGTTCTTGAAAATTGAATTTGATCTTGAAAAGGGTGTACGAACCCTGTGCATAGCATACTACACAATTTAGCGGCATAACAACTCTGAGAATGCACTAATGGACACGCTGGTGGCTCATCTGATATTATTGATTCTAAGCATGTTGTGCAGCATGGAAATTCCTTGTAGCATAATATTACATGAAAGATGTGATGTATACAGCAGTATCTGGGAGTATTGGAGTTATGCACAGCCCAGAGCGCTCGTCATAGCAGATTTCACTGTCACAGTACAAGGCTTGTACAGTGGTCCTCCCTTGTCCGCAGTTTCGCTTTCTGTCGGTTCATTTATCCGTCGTCAGTTGTGCTCTGAAATATTAAATGGAAAATTTCTGAACGGAAAAATTCACAAGTTTTAAATTCCACACCTTTCTGAGTAATGTGATAAAATCTTGTGCCGTCCTGCTCCATTCCGCCTGGGAAGTGAATTATCCCTTTGTCCAGTTTATCCACACTGTATGCACTACCCATATAGTGTATATTGTATATAAAGGGTTCAGTACTGTTCATGGTTTCAGTCATCCACTGGGGGTCTTGGAATGTATTCTCTACAAATAAGTTGTGGGGTTACTGTATTTACATTTTATGCTTTAAGGAACAACTTAAACAATGTAGTAAAGGAATTTCTTCAGGAACGTGGGATTCAGGAGAGTGGGATTAAATAACAGTCTCTCCACTGCATGCAGAGTGATATCAAACTGTAAATGGTTCATGAAAGCAAAGGAATTTTAACA
Organism: Scorpiodoras heckelii; assembly: GCA_028566435.1. Lineage (NCBI taxonomy): Eukaryota > Metazoa > Chordata > Actinopteri > Siluriformes > Doradidae > Scorpiodoras > Scorpiodoras heckelii. Next base: position 26,862 of record JAOVVH010000059.1, on the reverse strand, counting down.
TTTCTTAGCATAGTCTTGTGCAGTTGACTGTAGAGTTTGCTTCATCTATTTTTAAGAAGTATGTTTAAATAAGAAAGTACATATAACATACTGCCTGAATCTCCTTACTATCTGTTTTTCTCCACTGCCCCCACCTAGTGTATTAGCTGACTAATCTGTCAACATCCACATGCAGTCATGGGGGAAAAAAGTACACCGTTCTTCCCTTCTTCGGTTTTATACATCAGGGCCTAAATAACAATTGTTTGACCTTCACCAACTTCTATAAACAATTAATTTCAGGTGACCAAAAAAGATTTTAATATGTATTAATTGTTCCCACCAGGTGGTGAAAAATAAGTACACCCTTTGTTTTCACAGTCATTAAGAAATTAGCAGCCAGATATTATAATATGTATGTGTGTGTGTGAAATACACATGATTAGTTATTTATGAATAAGTCTGACTACCTCTATGAAAGAAGAACGTTTTCGAGTTTGGTGTTCTGGAGCAAACAGGTATATGTCTACATCACGCCAAGAAGAAAAGAAAGGACACCAGCCATGGCCTCGAAGAAGCAATTGTTGCTGCTCACCAATCTGGGAATGGTAATAAGGCAAGCACACTAAAAATTTATGTTGATGAGAGCACAATCAAAAAAGACTGAACAAGTATAACTTTTATTCAAGGATGGCTAGGAGAAAGCCCCTTCTGTACAAAAAGTAACAAGTCAAAGAATATGGGAGCATGATGAGGTTTGCAAAATTGTAGTTGAACAAAACACAAGGTATGGATCAATATCCTTTTGACAGACCAAAGGTTAGAGATCTTTGGTCATCATGTACAACACCATAACTGGCAAAATCCATTAATATGAATGTGAACCTCATGAATTTGGGCTTATTTTGGAGCCCATGGACCTGGGGAGACAGTGATGAACACCGCTTTAGCTAGGTCGAAATTGGTCATGCGTTGGTATTATACTATATATTATGCTATAATAAGTACCGATACTAATACTATTCTGAAAGTTGGTTTTCCTTTTGGAAAGAATAATTCATACTGAAATCTGTTGGGTTTTTTTTGTCATGTGAGGTTATTTGTTTGCTTATGAAAGTTGGTGAGGACCACACAATTGTTAATTAGGCTCTTATAAATAAAAATGTACAATTCGAATAATGTGTACTTTCTTTTTTCCAATGACCATGTATACACAGTCCTGCACAAACTGTTAGTGTCTCAAAAACTGGGACGTTTGAGTATGTCTGCTTTAACATCATTATACATGGAACAAGCTTTTCTGTGTACCATAAAGCATGCATGAATATGTAGGTGACAAAGGGTGACGCACAGGAATTAATAATAAGCTATTGTATGCCTATTTGCTATGTCCACATTTGAATGACTGGAGACTCATTTGGATGTGTGTAATAAATGCATTGACATTGGTGCCTGTTCATCTGCATTTGAATTTTATCTTGCTCTGTTTCAGTTTCCATTCCCTGGTCTGCTTATGACCTTTCTTCTGATATGACCTATGTAATGTCCTTCTCTGCTTCCACAGTCATTTTGAATAGGCTGCGTTCCCCAGCCAGTGTTGCTTTTGCAACCTCTCCACTGGAAGAAAGCTCCTTTGTGAGCTTGTATTTAGGGATTGTATGCTTACACAGTTTTCTAACATAGCTCTCTCTCAGGCTATATTCTGAGTCTGGTTTTGCTGACCCTGCCCCGTCAGCGACTTGTTCAGCTCTACCTGTACGTCCTCACCGCTCTGTTGCTTTTCGCTGGGCACCAGATTTCAAGGTAAGCTTCCAGGGCATTCATGAATGATTACTGAATATAATGACAATTCTATACCATCTAAGAGTTCCCTCCTATTACATAGTTATCCACATATCAGGGCAGCTGCCAGGGTGAGGAATGACACATGTGAAGCCAGCTGCCCTGTCTATTCAATCTGCAGCTAATGCACTTCTGGATGAACACAAACTGCCTATTGGCACCATTGGCTAGCATCACTCTGTTCAACAGAGAAGTGTTAACCTCCCCTTCCATCCATGAATATACCCTATTATGCTCTCTTGATTATTTGGCACAGATGGCTGTGGTATCCCTGGGATTTGAGCAGAATGATAGAGTGACTGCTTAGACCATTGCCTTAATCAGGAGCAGCATAAGCCCTCATAATCTAATAGCTTGCCACAGGTTGTGACCATGGAAACTTGGATTTGCAAAATACAAATTTTGGTCATACATGGCATGTAAATGAAAAGGAGTCGCTGCTATGGAATCTACTGCATAGCAGTAGAAATACACGCAACCAGAACTAATTACAATGAGCTACAGTATATATGGTGCCTTGTGCAAGTATTCACCTCCTTGAACTTTTCCCCAAAGTGGGAAAGGGGTGTTTAGTTTAGTTACAAAATGAATGCAAATCTATAACTGCACTCAAAGAGCACAGACCTCTGCCGTAGGCAAGTCTTATTTACATGACGGGACTGCACATGCACAACAAACCTAGTTCATTTTTGCTTATCTTACAAATATAATGCATTCATCTCGGATTCGCTCCAAAATGTAATGGCCCTGTGTTAATCCTGCTGACAGACAAGCCGTCAAACTAACCGGACTGAAAACATAAACTCCTTGGTGGAGGTAGTTATTTATTTATGCAAGAAATTACTGCACTGGATTTCAAAGATCAGGCCTACCCCTAGTGACGGTATATTAGCACTTTAATATTTTTCCCTAACATGACTGATCCATCTATTAATTATAAAGCTGAGTGCAGTGCTGGTGCCCTGTGAAGGTCTGGCATCCCATCACTGCTGTATTCCTGCCTTGCGCCTAGTGTGCCTGGATGGGCTCCATATCCACAGCAACACTGGCCTGAATAAAGTGGTTACTGAATATGAAAGAAGGTTTAGGCTCAGCAATCCGTGTGTCATTCGTTCTTTTCATATTCAATTTAAAATCAGAAATCAGGAAATGAAAAACAATTCATTATTTCCTTATTCGTTTGTGAATCTCAGACGAAAAAACAAAGAACGGGTTATATATCGAAATATTTTTTTATAGCGTGGTAACTTTTCCTTCCAACATAAAGGCCATTCGCTGATCTGTGCGTTGTGACTTTTACCACTACGTCTGAAAAATACGCGCACACACTAATCGTGCGGCTAGTTTAACCGTGTTTTGGTGAAAGGTGGCTGGATTAACCGCAGTCCAGTTTAGCGGTTGTCATGTCGTCTTCTTTGATGGCGACGTGTTTAGTTCCTCTGAACAAGATGTAATTCTCCATACTCAACTCCACTGTACACAAACTCCAAGACTAATCATAGAGACTAGCAAAACCTAATGAAGCTATCAGACGGATATCTTCCGGATCACATGACTCAAGCAAATGAAATATTAAAATTAATTTCGCCCCACACATTGTTTTTAGATTTCCTTTTATTGATTTGAACATATAGTTGAAAGTATGATATACAACTGTTCTTTGTTTTTTTCATCTGAGATTCACAAACGAATAAGGAATTAATGAATTGTTTTTCATTTTCTGATTTCTGATTTTAAATTGAATATGAAAAGAACGAATGATACACGGATTCTCAGCTCTGGAAAGCCTTTAGTATTAAACAATACACCATTATGCAGTGGGATCCCCACTTGTTTTGAGAATTAGCAAAATACTTTTAATAGAAAGGCTGACATAGAGAGAATGCTTAAGGGTAATGAAGTGAGACGAGCAGTGAGCACAGATTTTTTTTTTGCATTTCGTCATGTGCTGTTTGACTCCAAACAGGTGTCTGTTTAGTGTTGGATTAAGAGAGAGCTTTTTGTACCTAAATCCTTGTAAATTGCTGTCAGACAGCATCTGACTAAAAGCTAAAGTGAATTTCAGTCCACACTTTAACAAAAGAAGCTTGTGCAGTCCAAGAAATGTAGTCAGCAAAAATATCTGCAGTTAGTCATGTGACTACAAAAGAAGTGATGCTTGATAGTGTTTTTGCTGACCGAGGTGAATGTTTTCAGTTCCTGGACTTGTTCAGTGGTATGTGTTTTCAGTTTCATGGACTAAGTGTGCCACATGCTGTGTTTTGGTTTCAGAGATTATGTGCGTGGTGAGCTGGAGTCTGGCTATGAGGGCCCTCTCTACTTGGAGCCTCTGTCTATGAACCGCTTCACCACGGCCCTGTTATGTAAGAAACTTTAAAAATCTTTTTCTCATCCGTTTCTCATCCTAATGATCTCACCATTTCAAACATCCCAAAAAATTTTTGACCAAAGGAGAAGATTTACCTGGTATCAGCTGAGCAGCTTATTTTCTTTTCCTGCTTAACCAAGGCTTGAACCAAAAATGTCAATTTTTCATGTTTTTATTTGTATTGGCAGCATTCAACACTTTCACTCTTGCTGTCTCTCTCTCTCTCTCTCTCTCTCTCTCTCTCTCTCTCTCTCTCTCTCTCTCTCCTTTGTGCCACCTGGCACTTCAGCAGCCATCTTAAGGTTTTTATTGCCTAATTAACTCACTCTACTCACTTTCTCTAGTGTTAATGTGCAGTGCATCGGAAAACCTCAAATATACTTATTCAGTAATGCTACATTTTTACAGCTCAACAGACCAACAACCATATGGTAACTGTTAGTGGTAATTAAATGACAGTGTGAATATCATCATTCTTTTGCTTTATTCTGAATGTTGCATTTGTGCAGGCCAGCTGGTGGTGTGTACTCTGTGCTCATGCGTCATGCAGACAAAGCGGATCTGGCTGTTTTCAGCCCACTTACTCCCTCTGGTGGCCAGATTGTGTCTTGTGCCTCTGGAGACCATTGTGTTTGTAAATCGCTTCGCCATGATTTTCACTGGACTAGAGGTCATCTACTTCCTAGCCTCTAACCTGCTAGTTCCCTTCAACCTCGCCAAGACAGCGTACAGGGAGCTGGCACAGGTCAGGCAGCACAAAGACACTCACTTCAGACAAAACCTACTGGGGCATTAGATGAGCTCCAACAATTTCATAAAACTAACAACATTCAGTGAACTCATACACTGATACATAATATGTGGCCTAAATGTATCTGTAATAGGCCTTATCTCAGCATTAACCCCCCCATGTTCTTTTTGTTTTTAATACTAATTCCCTTTTAGCATTTTTGCGATATTTATGGAAACCAGACTTTCTCCTGCTTGGGGGACTTCTTAATGCAAATGAGATGTAGTGTGACAGGCATAAAAATCTTCATTTCATTTCATATTTTCACAAAAAATCTCTGTAATATAAAAGATTTGTTTACTTACAAAGATTTCTTACAGAAGCTGAAAGAAGCTAACTAAAACTTAAAATGACTCGCGTTGACCGGGAATAGAAAATGAAATGTACTGTGGCGCAGAATACTCGTCTGTAATCGACTACTCAATTACAAAAAAATCCTTGTTGAGAATTTCATGTAGTCAGCAGAAGTATAAATTGGCCTTTAAAAAAAATTAATAGATACTTTCTTACTCTTGCTAAAGTAGATGAGAACTTCTGTTTTTACTTGGATATTTTTTCCTAGTAATGGTACTTTTACTTGGTAACTATTTTTGATACCAACTCTGATTATTAAGTAAAAAGAAAATGCAAATGTTTTTATAGCATTGCAACATTAATACCTGCATTTTATTGGATGATTTTAAACTTAGTCATAACAAATCTGTGAATTTATTTAATAAAGATTTAATACAGTTGTTATACATTAAAATGAAGAGTTACTGTAATGCTACTTTTTATATTTTTTTCTTGTATCCTTACAGTAAGAAAGACAAATGCTACATATACTGTAGCATTTTTATTTGGGAAAGCCGTACATAAAAAAAATGAATATTGTTAATATATTATAAAAAATAGTCAGTGTAAAAAGTGAGAATTTTAGGATAAAAAAATGCGCAGCTTGCACTTGTATTTATCATTTGTCTAGGGACAAAAAACATTAACAGTTGTTTATACAGGTAGCATTTAAGGTAAATGGTAAATGATAGCTATAACTTGCTCATTAATCGAAGGAAATGGTCAACTAATCGATTATCAAAGTGATTGATGGTGACAGCCCTTATGTATGCAGGCTTTTCTCATGTTTTTCCAGGTGGTGGAGGTGTATGGGCTCCTGGCCCTGGGAATGTCCCTGTGGAATCAGCTTGTTCTGCCTGTGCTGTTCATGTGCTTTTGGCTAGTTCTGTTTGCTCTGCAGATCTACACCTATTTCAGTACCCGAGACCAGCCCACTTCTAGGGAGAGGTTGCTTTTCCTCTTTCTTACCAGGTAAATGATGGTTACCCAGTCATTTTCATTCAGATTGTTTCAAATTAGAAATGAAATTGTTTCTGCTTGTGGATAACCACATCTATTGTAATAAAGATAAATGGTTTCACAGCTCCCAAATGGACATACTTCACTTCCAACTAAAACATTTTATGAGCTGAATGACTTCAAACGTGGTCAGACATGTTTTGTGTTTTGCAGTATTGCGGAATGCTGTAGTACTCCGTACTCTCTGCTTGGACTGGTGTTCACTGTGTCATTTGTAGCTCTGGGTGTGCTCACTCTCTGCAAGTTCTACCTGCAGGGCTACAGGGCCTTCATGAATGATAACACAATGCACAGGTACCATGCTCTTATTTGATCTTTGCTTTCTTTCTTCCGCAATTACTCTTTTTATGTCTTTATTCTTTTGTTCTTCCACTATATTTTTAATCATTCTTGTCCTAGATTCATCTTTACCCAGTCCTGTCAGCACCAATCAATTAAGCTTAAATACTGGCAGACAGTGTTCCTGTTTATTATAACTACAAATGTAACTGCCTAAAACCTTTTTGCAAAAGCTTGCTGCAAATCCCCTTTGCAAATACAGTAGGGAAAATAAGTATTTGATACACTTCCGATTTTGCAAGTTTTCCCACCTGCAAAGAATGGAGAGGTCTGTAATTTCTATCGTAGGTACACTTTAACTGTGAGAGACAGAATCTAAAAAAGTCCAGAAAATCACATTGTATGATTTTTAAATAACGAATTTTCATTTTATTTCATGAAATCAGTATTTGATACAATAGAAAATCAGAACTTAATATTTGGTACAGAAACCTTTGTTTGCAATTACAGAGGTCAGACGTTTCCTGTAGTTCTTGACCAAGTTTGCACACACTGCAGGAGGGATTTTGGCCCACTCCTCCATACAGATCTTCTCCAGATCTTTCAGGTTTCAGGGCTGTTGCTGGGCAACATTGAGTTTCAGCTGCCTCCAAAGATTTTCTATTAGGTTCAGGTCTGGAGACTGGCTAGGCCACTCCAGGACCTTGAAGTGCTGTTTACAGAGCCACTCCTTAGTTGCCCTGGCTGTGTGTTTCGGGTCATTGTCATGCTGGAAGACCCAGCCACAACCCATCTTCAATGCTCTTACTGAGGGAAGGAGGTTATTGGCCAAAATCTCGCGATACATGACCCCATCCATCCTCCCTTCAATACTGTGTAGTCGTCCTGTCCCCTTTGCAGAAAAGCACCCCAAAAAATATGATGTTTCTACCCCATGCTTCACGGTTGGGACGGTGTCCTTAGGGTTCTCCTCATCCTTCTTCCTTCAAATGGGCCTGGACATGTGCTGGCATGAGCAGGGGGACCTTGCATGCCCTGCAGGATTTTAATCCATGACGTGTAGTGTGTTACTAATGGTAATCTTTGAGACTGTGGTCCCAGCTCTCTTCATGTCATTGACCACGTCCTCCCGTGTAGTTCTGGGCTGATTCCCGACCTTTCCCAGAATCATCCTTACCCCACCAGGCGAGATCTTGCATGGAGCCCCAGACCGATTAAGATTGACAGTCATCTTCTGTTTCTTCCATTTTCTAATACCGGTAATTGCGCCAACAGTTGTTGCCTGCTCACTAAGCTGCTTGCCTATTGTCCTGTAGCCCATCCCAGCCTTGCGCAGGTCTACAATTTTGTCCCTGGTATCCTTAGACAGCTCTTTGGTCTTGGCCATGGTGGAGAGGTTGGAGTGTGTGGACAGGTGGCTTTTATACAGGTAGCGAGTTCAGACAGGTGCAATTAATACAGGCAATGAGTGCAGAATAGGAGGGCTTCTTAAAGAAAAGCTAACAGGTCTGTGAGAGCCAGAAGGTAGGTGGTAGGTGGTAGATAATCAAATACTTATTTCATGCAATAAAATGCAAATTAATTATTATTTATAATTTCTGGATTATTTTTTAGATTCTGTCTCTCACAGTTGAAGTCTACCTACGATAAAAATTACAGACCTCTCCATTCTTTGTAGGAGAGAAAACTTGCAAAATCGGAAGTGTATCAAATACTTATATTGCCCACTGTAGCTGTCGGACTGCAGATCTGGCAGATCTGTTTTAATTAGGTCCTGAGCACTGGAGGTGTAGGCCTACTCTGTCTACAGAGTTCATCTGATTTCCTAGAAATTTGGTTGGTATAAACTTCAAACATGTGATGCTGAGTTGCGAAGGAATAGTGGATAACTCAAAGAAGGAAGTAATGGCGGATATTTGAGTTCCTTGATGCAACACTAAAAGAAGATGCAAGGGGCATTCATAGTCAGGACACAGTTGCTTTGACAGTCATTATATTTGACATGAGCATGATTGTCATCATTTTGGGGATGACTGTTTGGAATTTGTGCATTTTTCACATTTTTTTATGAACTCTTTCTAAGTCCTCTTAGGAAGTTAATCAGATTTCCGACAGTCTAGTTCTGTATATAGTTTAGACAGACAGTATCAGTTATCCAAATTAATAATATTAAAAGGTTAAATCATGTGAGACCTTCAGTTAAGTGATTTCATGTCACATGGTGGTTATCGGCTTGTTAATCACAATGATTAAGTAATTTTATCACTTCAGGGGTCACCAACTTGCCTGAGGACAGCAACCAGTCAGACAGCTGAAGGTTTAACATGTCATTTTCTTGTCCAGCATCCTAAAGAGACTCCATGTATTTGTTGAAGCTACCTAAACCAGGTGGATAACCTACACGGTCATTAGTTTGTGTGTTTAGATGATCACACAACCCTGCTGTGATCTAGAATTAATCCTGCCCACTTTTCAGTGATACTCAAACTCCTTGTAACTACTGAAATCATTAACTTTAGAAGAGATAAGACCATGGATTAAAAATGTAACAGTTTAATAGAATGACAGGAATAAACAAATCAATATAAATCCAATTAAATATTCAATTCACAAAATAGCAGCCTAACCTAGAAATAAAAGCAAAAGAATCTAATACAACTGACTGTCAAAACAAATGTCAAAGATTTGTCACACCTACAGAACTGCCTACAGAAAAGCTCAATTCACAAAGTTGACTTTTCCTTTTATATATGTATATATATATATCATGAATTAAGGATGTTGTAGTTCTCACCACCCTGAGACTATTAAAATGATATTAACTTCAGTATAAACTTCTATACAGAAAACTTGCATTCATCCCTCACGTGAAGCTCTTAAAACCAAAGGTCTCAATATGGTAGACTGTTAGGGCGTGGACTCTCAAACCTTCATGTGAGTATACTGAACCCTGTTCAGATCCTGATTGGATTATGGACGCACCATTGCAGCCAGAAAAGTCACACCTTCAAACATTTAACACTGTTCACCATCAAGGCATTCGACTAGCTCTGGGAATATTACAAACCTTTCGTGCCAAAGTGTATATGTGGAAGCCTGTGAACGTTCATTAGAATACAGATGGCTGAAACTGGCACTGGCCAGCTACCCCCAATTGCTTACCACTGGAAGTCAGAGAAAAGTTCAGTCTCCACTTTCCCTATCTATATGGATGGCTCTAAATCAGATAACCAGGTGTCGGCAAACATGGTAACTGAACAGCAAAACTAATTTAGGGACTATGCCAAAACACAGCTCAGTTCTGCTGTTATCCTTTGAGTATACCAAGTCAACACAACGGTATAGAGCTCGTGTATGTACAGACTCCAAATCCTACCTGCAGATCGTAGAGGCTCTTGAATCTATCCATCCTCCCATTGTTATTGTCCTGCTAAAAGTGTATTACCTCATAAATCTAAACTTGGACATTGTCCTCTGCTGCATCTCAGGCCATTACAACTTCTTCTGCAATGAAAGAGTGGACCAGGCGGAAAGGAAGACAACAGGAATGCTGCTTGTTAACTGCAAAACCCCAACATTTGCTGACAAGCCCTTACTGACATTAAGAGCAAATGGCAAGCTGAGTAGGTCATACAGGTCAACAAACTACTGCATAATAGGTGACATACAACCTACCGTATTTTCCGGACCATAAGGCGCACCGTATTATAAGGCGCAGTCTGAATTACGGGGTCTATTTCTGTATT
>JAOVVH010000058.1:29481782-29493178 GCA_028566435.1 Scorpiodoras heckelii | reverse complement strand
ATTAGTATTCTCATAATAAATAAATAAAGCAGATAAAATGCATGTAATTGCTGCCACCTTTGATAGCAATATGATGTTATTTATTTATTTATTATTATTATTCGTGATTCAATTTAATTAATATAAAGGGACAATTGTATTAAGTAATTTGACATTTTTAGCTTATTAGTATTCTCATAATAAATAAAGTAGATAAAATGCATTTAATTGCTGCCACCTTTGATAGCAGTATGATTTTATTTATTTATTTTAATTATTATTATTATCATTATTATTATTATTATTCGTGATTCAATTTAAATAAAATAAAGACAGTTGTCTTAAGTAATTTGAAATCTTTAGCTTATTAGTATTCTGATGATAAATAAATAAATAAATAAATAAATAAATAAAGTTTTAAAAAAGTAGATGAAATTGTTGTTGTCACTACGATTGACCGAGAAGATCAGGAACGCCCCCAGTCAGTTAGAGAGCACGGCCAGTTTAGCTCTTTTGTACTGAAAAATGATCAATTCAGCTTTGGCTTGTGGTGAATCTGAGTTCAAATACAGCTTTGATGAACTATTAAGGAATATGAGTGACTGTAAAACAAGTCCATCGTGATGACAGAACCACATTGTTTGAATAAACAGTTTGCATGTGATGTGATGGTATGTAATGTCACATGTTTTTAAAAGGAGGATGAGTGTATAGTTAGAGTTATGAGCCAGGTCTGCTTGTCTGGCCTGGTTTTGTGTGTGTGTGTGTGTGTGTGTGTGTGTGTGTGTGTGTGTGTGGGTGGGGTGTGGGGAGGAATGTAGGTGTAGCACACGACCACACAATTCTGTCAGCTCACATTCCAGCAGAAAGCGGGGTTTTGTCATCATCCATCAGTGTGTGTGTTGGTCCCCGTGAGCTCCAGTCATGATTAATACTACACTAACTGTTTCATTTTTTCCAGCCAGATTTATTTTACATCTTCATGTAGTCTAATCAGAACGGACATTTGTGGGCTCCTTTGTGTTTCGATGCTCTGTGTATTTACAATGTGTTGTGTACGGTATATGTGTGTGTATATTTATTTTGTGTTTCTCTAATAACCAGTCATCGTTTCATTAAAAAAAAAAGTTGTTCTTTACAGATGTTGCTCTTGTAGCTTATCTCTCTTCTCGTTTTTATTGTCCAAGATGTTTAACTTGCTTCTTAAACCAATGTCAAGCTGTGTCATGTTTACTTGTGTGTGTGTGTGTGTGTGTGTGTTTGGTTTTTTAAAAATTGAGTTTGCCTTTGTGTCGGTTTATATATATGTCACATTCTTTTTGTGTGTGTCTTTTTTGTGCATTTGTTTGCATGCTTAACACGGCTATTTTCTGGATTGTTCTTTTGGTAAGTTTTGAGCCCGTTTGCTTTGTTTAGAGCTCACACATATTTCTATGTATGTAGTCGTAATCTTTCTGTTGTACTCACATGTGTATCAAGTCATACAGCTAGACTGGAGGAACCTCAGAATAATCAGTGTTAGTTTATTCTTTGGATTTGGATATTTATAGTGGAAATTGTTCCATTTAAAAGAAAAAAATAATAATAAAAATGAAACGTGCTGGTATTCCTTTTAAATTTCTGCTATATCACGACAGCAGTTTTTTTGTCATTAGTTAACCTATGACATGTTCTACCTTTTTATAGTTACTGATAATACGCTGAAGTACCAGAAAAACTGGTATACCAGTTAATACGTTGAACAGTCCTCACGCTGATGTTTGTTAAAGCTCCAGCATTGAATTCCGATGTTACTTGAGACCATGTTACACGCCTGTCATGTGAAACGCTTCTTGCCAGCCGACGCTGGTCACGTTCACGCAGAGTCTTTTTACGGCCACAACTGCGTAAGTCCTAAGTTCGAGGTTTTGCCGTAATTCTTGTAGTCTGATTGCTTGTAGTTTCTATTACTGATGCATCTTAATTAAATTTTTCTTATATATCTTAATTCAACTTTTTTATTTTAATTCTATTTTTATAGTTTTGATGGCACCTGTGGCACTTTGAGATTTGTTTTAAATGTAAAATGCATTACAAATAAAATGTATTATTATTATGATTATTAGTCACAGTTCACCCAAAAATCCAAACTTTGCTTCTACCACCGAAATGCTGTGACCCATATCACAAGCTCCAGCTATTAAACCGTGTTGTAAATCGCACAATCGTGATAACTGGCCATTCTCATCGTGGTAACAGGTCTGGAAGCTTCCATAGATGTCTATCACTTTATATACACACTGGCAGATGTAACCAACGATGTGCGTAGGTGGCATTGCTATGTATTTTGAATAGGCTGTGTTAAATATACATTTTACAGACCGCTCCCCCAAAGACGTCCTAATTCGCAGCATCTCAATCCTACACGATTATATATTACACATATACACATATTGCAATTTCATGTATAAACCTTAATTTTACACAATAATATATTGCAGTTTTCAGACTCTCATTTCTGACACAGAAATGCCTACACATGTAAAAGATTTAGGTTTCATTTGGTGGAAAGATTTCATCCTTCCAGAATCATCTCGTGTAGAGAAACTAGTCCCCATACAGGTAAGGTGTTTTCCTGACGGAAGACGTTAGCCGTTCAAGGACGTGCATCTTAAGAGCGTAGGACAGAGAGCAGGAAGATTTCCTCTCTGCAATCTGCCAGTTTGTGACCGAGCCGTGAGCGACATCGGGATCTAGGGACATGGTCATTTTGTTGCCATGACAACAACTCGAGCAACTCTGATTGTTTACATGGTCTAAAAATAAGTGAGGATTTTGCAGGATGTGCAGAATCAGTATCACAGTCACGACTCTGTCGTCTTGCAGGTAGTCATTATCCTTCAGGCCTCGTGTTTCACGCGTCATGAGCAGATCACAAAAACTTTATTAACCCTATGCAAAAACGTGCACTTTTTCACGTTCGCCAGCATTTATTATTTTAAAAAGCATTTTGACATTTACCCTCAGCCATGCACTCATAACCTGCCGTGTTGTTACATCGTGGTTCAGATCTAAAGCCTGACGAAATGTTAAAAGCAACCAGCACTGTCCCCATTGGACAACAGGAATTAGAGTATTGTACATACTTTAAAGATCTGTGGCTTCTGAGGTTCCTTGGTTTTGTAACTGCATGGGTCTGTGCTTGCTGACGTTTTTGTCTATTATTTCAAACCCAACATACAGTTCAGGGTCAGGGTGTGTACACACACACACACACACACACACACGCACACAAATAGTTACTCGTATCACGGTGAATAACAAGGATGGCGGGATTTTAGTTCAATTAAAAAATTTTAGGGAATAAAAGAGAAGTGCAGTAAAAATGGAAACTTTCTATTGAAGCTACCTTTTTTTAATATTTGCTTTACTAAAGGTTTTTAATTAAAATATTATTTAGTGTATTAATGTATCAAATGTACTACATTTAAATAATTCAATTGAGATTTATTAGTTTGTTATAATTAGTATTAAAAATGTTTAACTGTTTGGTACTATTATAAACACACTTATTAATTGATTGCTTAAAATAATTTCATTATAATATTTTTGTTTATTTATTTTTTAAAAAAGCCTAAATTGTATTACCTTGTAATTACTCGAATTACAATTATTATTACTTTAATTTGTTATTATTGTCATTTAATAAATTATTTAGGATATTAATAAAATCTTATTTTTTATGAGATTTTTGTGTTCATTTATATTTAAATTTTGAATGAATAATTTTATATTAATTATAATAATAATAATTATCATTTATTTATTTAAAATTATTTTTAAATTGCATTACCTTTTAATAAATTTCTTTTCTGATTGCTGTCATTTATTGCACATGATCATTTTATACAATTCATCAAGTTACCCTTTGTGTGCACTTGATTTTGCAAATTAATTGTCACATGACTTATTATTATTATTATTATTATTATTATTATTATTATTATAGCTACAAATTTTAACTATGTTTCTTTTGGTGTTCTCTCCATCCTTGCTGTTTTCCTTACCACATACAGGACTGTTTAACGCCATGATTAAAATGCTGCACGGCATTTTAATGTGTTTGTAGGAGTAACATTGAGAAGGGTGAAGTTTGCGAAATACTAGTAAACATTGTACTGGTTAGTAGTAAAGTGTTTACTGGTATTTATTATGCATTGTAGAAATCATTAGTGCTTATGGCCTAATAGGGTTATTTGGCCATCACTTATTTAGGGGGTGTTTTGTTAAAAAATTGCCTAATGCTCAGTTTGCACAGTGATGTCCGGCACATCATTAATGCTGTTATTATAGAGTAAGTTTATCATAATTCATGTGACTCTAAGATTATTGTAAATCTGTCACTAACTTGACTTTAGAGCAGGTTTGCATTGCACAAGACTTTTAATAGCAGAAAAAAAGTTTATTATAATAATCAGTTGTTATTATTAATGGCCATTCATGCCAAGGAGCATTTTTGATGAGTAAGAAATAAAGCACTGTTACAGCGTTGTTACAGGAAACTAATCAACAGTGAGGTTGCGGTGAAGTAGAGGTTAGTAGTGCTGACCTGAAGTTGATTATTTTCCTGTAACAGCTCATCCTGATGTGTTTTATTCCTCTTATACCACAGCGATATGCTAATGCTTACCATTTTCAATTTGTTCAATAGCAGTGTTACGCTTTTTAACAGCTTGTAGTTGCATTTAAGTCTTGTACATTTTTGCGTAACTTCTACAAGTTAGTTCCTAAAGCCAGTTGTTTTCTTATCCAACCTCTTTTATTATATTCTTGAATTTAATAAAGAAAAAAACAAGGAGCTTTAAGTTATATAGAAAGCCCAGGAAGCACAAATTCCTCAGGCTTTTACAAAGCACTGAAACTAGAGCTCGATGATTATACACTTTTCTTTGATAAATTCCAGCAGGTTTTATTAATCTGTTTGTTATCTGCCGTACACATCAATGTGAATGAGTTGTTAATACAGAAACAGTAACGCACCTTAATAAAATACGAACACATTAATATAAACCTGTCGTTTGGATTACAGTCAGAACCACTGTCCGGGGTGCTGTTACAGAAAATTAGTCACCTTCTGACCGATCAGATTAGAGAATATACCAACGCTGTGGTATAATTTACATTAAACTCACATGATATCCTCCAGCATTTCGGCTGTTTTTTGGTTCTTTTGCAATGCAGACTCGCTGTGAAGTCACCAGTAGTTGGAAGGAAGCTGAGCTTTAAGCTAGGAAGGCTTAAAGCATGTTCAGACTCGATTCAGGGTTGAGACACACACACAGTTTGGCTTTTGAAACCATTATGATGCCTTTCAGATGTTTTTACGCAATGACGGTTTAGACTACGTACAGCTTTGCTTTCCACAGGGTGTATGAAAGTCAGGAAACGGTGGGAATATGTTGAGCAAAATGGCCAGAAATAATGATCTAGTGGTTGAGAGACTGTATGAGCATGTGTTGTGAATACTAAATACCAAATAGAGTATATGTAGTTTTCATTGGTTCCTGACTTTTCAGACACCCTGTAGATAGAAATAAACATATTACAAGATATATCATTTTTTTGTTAAAATATATAATTGATAAATAATTTTTAATAATCAACTCTTTAACTCAACTTTGAAGAGCAATTACCAGTTATTTAAATTCACAGTTCACAATATCATTACCAGGGTTGTAACGATACACCACAACATGATACTCGCAATGGAAAAATGTCACCATGTGAATCTTAGACACAGGTGAAATCAGCCTTGAGTTAATCATGCATCTAATGCAGTCGCAGTCTGTGAAGCCCATAAATATAAAGATGGAAACATCCACATGTCTGATTGCCCGGTATCTCTGTATCACACCAACTGATATGTGCTATACGGTTACACTTCTATTACATTGCCCTGAGAAGGCTGCTGCAGAAAACGGGCATTTTAGTCAGCTTTGGAGCTCGATTTAAATGACGCCTCAGGTGCTGCTGATTGGAACATGCTATTTGGTGCTATAATGAAGCTCTCTTATGTTTCAGTCAAGCATTTTACCAGGTTACAGACTCCATTTATTCATTTGGCCAAAATATTTGGACAATTTATTCATTTACTTCCTATTTTTAAGAACCTGGTGAACCTATAGTGCATTTCATTTCTAACGTTAAACCTCAGTTTGTAGCAATTTGTAAAGTGAGTTACATTTTTATACAGACAAAACAAATTGCACTGTTTATTATTCAGAGTCTTTTCAGTCGTAAGTATTTTCAAAGTGTTCCAAGAATATTGAATCATAAACTTGGTATTGTAAATTCGTCCAGTGTGTATCGTTACACCCTTAATTATTATGTTTCATTTTAACAATCGTCTTTTAACAATTATTATTCCTCAGTTCAGTTTTGAACGTTCATGAACCTCTGATGCTGTAAACAGAGTTATGGGATTACTTTACCATAAGTAGGGTGCAAACAGTTCTGCGTTCAGAATTGTACACAGTATGAAAAACATCCATCTTTATCCTGTTCTCTAAACATGACTGAGTTTGTCTCTGGAGCTTATACTCCTTATGACTCCCAAAGCTCTCTCTTTATACATGCAATGAAGGTGGAACGATATTTTTAAATGTTCATAACAAACATGCTGAATATCGCTGTATTTTATACAACCAGTATGTAATATAGGCTAATAAAGGGTTTGAACAGATCTGATGACAAAATGTCAATCGTGTTGTTTTTAAAAAAGAAGTAGGGAGCTACTTGGGCTTCAGGGCTTCAGGGCTTCAGGGATCCATTTGAAGAAGAAAATCCCATAATTCTTGATTTGGATATGAGATTTTAAAAAAGCGGCGTGTTGCTCAGATGCTCGGATGCAGTATTGTGATAATATCGTGAACTGTGAGTTTAAAACGTTGATCTTAATACTAATACAGAATACACATCTATTATCACTTTTCCAATCTATATATAAAAAGTAGTCATATTTGAGTCTACACACCGAGAACCCTGCTGACAAGTCGATTAAATTGTTATAACTGCATTACTTTATGAACATCTGCTCCTCCTATTTTTTTTTTCTTTTCCCAACATTGTGTTCTTTCTTTCTCTTTATTATTGCAGCAACAGCTTGCACAGCTCCAAAAAGAAAAGTCAGAAATACTAAAGAATCTCGCTTTATATTACTTCACATTTGTGGATGTTATGGAATTTAAGGTAGGTGACTCGCTTTGAGTTCGTCCTCTCTGGGCATGTTCTGACTTATCTCTCTGAACTCTGATAACACACTGCATTTACATGTGCATTTTTTATCCTTCTGCAGGACCACGTGTGTGAACTGCTGAACACTATCGATGCTTGCCAAGTTTTCTTTGATATTGTAAGTTGGAAACAGTATTACAGGTCAGGTCATGTGAGCCACGTTTTAACAACAGCAGTGATCATTTCCCATGAACGGCAGAGCCGCTGTAAGCCTGTGGGCCTAATATACAAGGACTAAAACATGATGAGATGCGTCGTTCCTGGAAAACGATCAGATACCTGGTGGTGTGATGAGTTCCAGCGCAAAGTTTAGTTACTGTTACAGCACCAGAGTTGATTGTTTTCCTATTACTGCATGCTTTGAAGTGTTTTTTTCACGTTATACCAGAGCACGTTGTTTTTATTAAGCACAGACCTCTCCGTCTTCAAGACTTTGCTTTGTTACAAAGCACTGTTACTGTTGACTCCTTCCTCAAATCCAAAACAAACATTCCAGTGTTTTTTAGAAATGATAATGTATTAGAACAAGTGCATACCATGCATGCTAGTTGTATAAGTCACCATACTGAGTATGGGGAAATTATTATTATTTTGTTGGATTTTTCTCCCCAGACAGTAAATTTTGACCTCACGAGGAACTACCTCGACCTAGTTGTGACCTACACTACGCTGATGATCCTGCTTTCTCGGATTGAAGAGCGCAAAGCAATCATCGGCCTCTACAACTACGCGCACGAGATGACGCATGGAGCAAGGTACAGCCAAACATGATGTTTAATATGATGTAAAATGTACGACTCTGGCTGCATTTGACCCTGCCCTCAGACTGGAGCTCAGAGAGCAGCGTTAACTGGAAAGCTATTCTAGTATTATCCAGTGTTTGGTTTTGTGCCTAAACATAAACGGTGCTGGGATTTGGATTCAGATCCTTTCACAGAGCCTCATTTGAGATGAAAAAAACTGCTAAACAAGAGCACAGTGTGACACTATATGAAGGCATGCCTGACGTTTTTCTTCCACAGTGATCGAGAGTATCCTCGGCTCGGACAGATGATCGTGGACTATGAGAATCCTCTAAAGAAGATGATGGAGGAGTTCGTTCCTCATGGAAAGGTGAAATTTCACACGTCCAGATTCATTCTATCACCGTCAAGCCGCTCACACAGGCCGCTTTTACCATTTAGGAAAGTGACGCACATTTTAAATGAAATGTTGTCTTTTAGGAGTGTAATGATGCGCTACGGTCACGATTCATTTCGGTTCATGATACTTTTGATTCTCTGAATATTTTGAACTATATTTCAACAAAGAAAAAAAGACTAAAAAGGCTCCTTTTACTTTTCTGAATGATAACATCCAAATCACTGTGCATTGTCATCTCAATCAATGAAATGGGTTTTTTTTTCATGAGACAAGAGTTTTACTATTGTAAACAAAATGTACAACAGCGTCACCATCTCTTAGAAACATATAAACAAATTCATACATTTTCCCAAACATTCGATTGATTAAACAAAGTCTCTGACCTGGGGAAAAATGGTTGATTGATGCATAATGAGCTTCGTAGCAACACCTGAGGCCTTGTTTAAAATAGCGATAGAGCTCCAAAGTTGCCTAAAATGGCCGTGTTCTGTGGGCTTTTTTTCTTAACTACTATAAATCCCAGTGCTGTGAGGCTGGTATCATTTAAAGGCTGCTGAAAAACTCTAACCATATAATGTGTGATCCGGAGGTATGTTTTAAGTTTATGGGTTGTGCAGTTTGGGACCTCTGGTGTTCAAACAGTGCAACTGCATTAGATGAATGTGAAGGTAAGGCCCTCAGGTTCTGCAGTTTCTCTGTGGGAATAGTTAAGGTTTTTATGTAAACCCATATAGATGTTTCCTTTCTGGAAAAGCTCCATCTAACGCCGCTTTATTGAGGTAACGATCCCTTGTTAAACCCTTTTTGTCTTTGAGAACCTTTAGTACAGAGCGAGACCTGAATCCATGTGTAGTATGAATATTTTAACTGGTTACTAACTATCTCTTCCCTTTAGAGCCTTTCAGACGCGCTGATCTCCCTGCAGATGGTTTACCCACGCCGTAATCTCTCAGCTGACCAGTGGAGAAACGCTCAGCTACTGAGTCTCATCAGCGCCCCCAGCACAATGTTAAACCCAGCACAGTCTGATACGGTAACACAAAGGCCTGGGTCATTATTCCAAAATACAGACCTTAATAGTTCTGACTGGGCATTATGACTACATCTATCTTCGTAAATTGAGAAACATGCTCATGAGTTTGCAGCTTCTATATTAAAAGCACAAACTATCCTCTTCTGAGTCTAATCTAATTCGTATCCATTTAGACTTATTCTTAGCAGTAAGATAGAATGGACTGGCCAGATTTTATGATCAAACTTAACAAGGTGTTAAAGATTTCGCACAAAATATTGTTAAGAACTTTGAAATAAACATCTGCTCTTTGTTTTGTTCTTCTGTATACATCATCTGTATGGTTTCAAGGCTTTTTATCACTATATATAATTCTAGCAAACATTAGTATACAGTACAGCTTACAGTATACAGTACAGTAAAATTTGCTCTGTTTACAGTTCATGATACTTTTGATTCTCAGAATATTTTAAACAACAATTAAACAAAGAAAAATGACTGAAAATACTCTTTTTTCTTTTTTGAATCATAAATATCAAATAAAATTTTGTCTCAAGAAATAAAATGTACAGATTTTTTAAAATGCGCATACAGAGGTTTAATATAGTAAACAAAATGTACAACTGTTCCACCATCTCTTATAAATAAATTCATAAATTCTGACCTGGGGGAAAAATGATTAATTGATGCATAATGAGGTTCGTAGCATCACCTGAAGCCTCATTTAAACTGGCGACAGAGCTCCAAAGTGGCCTAAAATGGCCGTGTTCCATGGGATTTTTTCTTGATCGTCATAAATCACAACAGTGTGCGGTTGGTGTCTGTTCATTGTACTTTACAAAGTAAGTTCAATGCCTAAATCCTGAAAAAAAAATTGCTGAGGTCCTTGAACATAATGTTAATGTTTTGCTGTAATGAACAAAAGTTGCCTGGCAGTCCGAGCTAATACTAATGATAAACAACCAAATGTGAGCTATGAAGACCTTTAACTCGCATTGCTATTTAATATATTTTAAAAAGAATGATCATATATGCTTCATATATGCTACTGTAACAGTAAGCCTATACATATGCTGGATTATCTAGTCCATTTCCTGTAAGTAACAGAGCTTTTTCCTGTCTTCCAGATGCCCTGTGAATACCTGTCATTGGACACTATGGAGAAGTGGATAGTGTGTAAGTACATGTCTGTCAGAAATATTTTTATGATGCTGTGATTTTGGTCATGCAAAAGTCAGTACCAACACTTTCAATTTCTTATCTTTCTCTGCATTTTCCTTGCATATATTTCCTTCCTAATGAAATTCTGTATTCTACGTTTTCTTAAGATTGTTTTCTCTATAATTTTGTTTGCGTGTAGTTGGGTTTATCCTGTGCCACGCGGCTCTAAACAGCGATCCAACTGCCCTCAGTTTGTGGAAACTGGCTCTACAGAGCAGTTCTTGCCTCTGTCTCTTCAGAGACGAGGTCTTCCACATCCACAAAGCCGCTGAGGATCTGTTTGTCAACCTCCGCGGGTCAGCGTCATTTCTTACTTAGCAATTTCCTCCTTACATACATGTGTATATATATATATATATATATGATGTCATATTTAGCAGAGTGAAGTAGTATAAAATCAGCAGTGGATTGATTTACTTTTGTTCTGTTTTCTTCTTTCTCTCCAACTTGTATATCTGTCGCAGTTACAACAAGCGCGTCAACGACATCCGTGAATGCAAAGAATCAGCGCTGTCACATGCGTATGTGCATTTATATTCAATTTCTAAACATCTCAATTCCAGAACAGTAAAGCAAAAGCTGAATGATGAATCACTACGGTTCATCAGTATTCTCCATCAAACTCCAAAAAATACAAAATACCAGCATCCATCAAACACCATCATTCTCTATCAGGCACCAGCAAACACCATCATTCTCCATCAGACACTAACAAACACCAGCATTCTCCATCAGACACTAACAAACACCAGCATTCTCCACCAGACCC
>JAOVVH010000058.1:29178915-29192961 GCA_028566435.1 Scorpiodoras heckelii | reverse complement strand
AGATTTTGGTTAATGCTGTGCTGTTGTTGTTGTTTTTTTAATATCCAGGAGGAGGAGCTTAGAGAAGGACGTTTACATTTCTCCGGCTATGGCATAGCTACGTGCATGAAGGACGGCATTCCGGTGAAAAGTGACAGCAGCGTGCAGCAAACATCGGTGGAGAACAATAAGAGGAAGTTTGTGGACCGAGCGAAGAGGATCGACACCATTTCGAGAGCAGCTTTTCCTTTGGCCTTTCTCATTTTCAACATCTTCTACTGGATCACGTACAAAATAATCAGACATGAGAACACCGCAAAAGTGTAGCAGCTGATGGTTAAAGACAGCGTTGTAGCATGACGTTGTCGAGAAGAAACAGCAACGAAGGAGCGGCAGGTGCTGGTCGAGTTCAATCAGGGATAAAAAGCATGTGCAGGATTTACGGATGGAGAGCAAACCATTATGGTTAGAGTTCCAAATGTTGGAAATGAGAAGAGTGTGAGGAAAAGTCAATCTCAGTCTGGAAGTAATCAAACCGTGTGAAAATCGGCTTTATTTACAAGGTATTTACATCTATATTGGGTGAACTGTACAGATAATCCAGCCATTAATAAACAATCCTCCAATGTTAGAAGGTCAAAAGTAAATGCACACATGATCAGAAATGAAAAGTCACATGATTTGACCAAATGATAACAGCTAGCACGTAATAAATATCAAATACAACCAACTTACTCTTCCTAGGACTGGAATGACTCAGGTCACATGCACTGTATGTCAAATCTAGGAGAAGAAAGTGTGCATCCGTCAGTCCCAGTGAAGGAGGTGTGGCCTTTGTGTGCTAATTATAGTGAAGGTGTGACTCCTGTGTCTGTCAGTCTCAGGGAAGAAGGTGATGCTATTGTCAGTTCCAGTGAAGGAGGCATGGCCAACGTGCTTCAGGTAACAGTGAACGAGGTGTGGCCTTTTTCAGTTCCATTAAAGGAGGTGTGGCCTTTGTGAGTCTCAGTCAACCAGGTGTTGCCTAAGTCAGTCCCAGTGAAGGAGGTGTGGCCTAAGTCAATCTTAGTGAAGGTGATGTGGCCTTTTTTCAGTTCCATTAAAGGAGGTGTGGCCTTTGTGAGTCTCAGTGATGGAGGTGTGGCCTAAGTCAATCCCAGGTACGGATATGTGACCTAACTCAGTCCCAGTGATGCAGGTGTGGCCTAAGTCAGTTCCAGTGAAGGTGGTGTGGCCTTTTTCAGTTCCAGTACAGGAGGTGTGGCCTTTGTGAGTCTGTGGAGGAGGTGTGGTCTAAGTCAATCCCGGGTACAGAGGCGTGGCCTAAGTCAGTTCCAGTGAAGGTGGTGTGGCCTTTGTTAGTCTGTGGTGGAGGTGTGGTCTAAGTCAATCCCAGGTACAGAGGCGTGGCCTAAGTCAGTCCCAGTGATGGAGGTGTGGCCTTTATGCTTGTTGGTCATAAAGAAGGAGGTGTGGCCTTGATAACTCTCCACAGTGTTCTGCACTACAACATTGATGCAGATGCCAAGTTATCACCACGTATAATTAATATAAGATTTGTGTTCTTATTGTTAGTGGTATTTTATATTGTTCATTTCTTTAATTATTCAGTTTTTGTCTCTAGATTTCAAACTTGGTTTTGTTTTTCAGTTGAGTTCAGACTTCAGGTTTGGTAAAATAATCTCAGACAGTTCCACATTTTGGCCCAAAACCCACCATAGTTACAATGAAATCTGTCTCTTTTCCACACTCCCCAGTAGAATCCAGGCTGCTTATCAGTTTAAAATAGTACAGTGTAGTACAGAAATCTCACTTGTTAATGATCAATATCTCCTGTTTTATACAGAATGAGTGATTCTGCAGTGGTAGGAGCAGCTAAACACACATCCTCCACATTACTCATACACATTAGATGAAGTATGAAGGACAAGGGAGCCTTTTTATACAAGTTTTTATAATACATGGCAGAAGTACATATCTAACTTACGATGATGAGGAAGACCTCCATACACACAAGCAGCACGTAAATTCTTTCCTAACCATTTGACAGTTCAGGATGTTTTGCTGATAATGTCAGATTTATCCTGAAAAGACCAGAGAGCCATAAGGAGAACCAAAGTACAGAACTGAATGGGAACTACACAGTTCCTGGATGAATTCCTGTGTCTATACTACAGGAACCATAACCATTCTGTAAAATACTAGAATTGACACAAGATGGCAAGGTTTTTATTAATTTTTTTAATCTGTCTTCGGCTGATTTATTCTGGATTTTAAGCTTTATATTCTGCTCTGCTTTATGGCACTGACACCTTTAAGGGATATTAATGTGACGTCTAGAATGAACTCATTTAAACAACTTTTATTTTCTATCTTGTTCCTGAACTAGTGATCCAAAGACACATGACTGTCCAGTTGCTTTTGTTCACCCAAAATGCACAACGTTGTTCACCTAATATAGACATGAATACTCTTGAAATTTAGAGACAAATCAACCCTGTCCATGTACCACTGGGCAGCCAAGTTACAGGCCAAATTTGAAGTGAATACACTGCCAGAATATTTGTATGAACCTCAAAGACAGTAGTCTACTGGTTTTTATGAGATTTATTATAAGAGGATTATAAGAATATTACGTTTTAATAAAATTGTCCTTGGACAAAAGTTTGTACAGAATCTAGTCACAGTTCACCAGGTCTTTGGAGTGTGTGAAGCTTAAACCGTTAGGCCTTAGACATGCTCATCAGTGTACGTTTCTATTTCCTCACTTTCTGAGCATTTCTTCAACTGCTTATGTTAATGAATATGGACTGTGTTTGTACTTTAAACAACATTCAAAATAAAGTCGTAAAAAGGATCATGGTGTCTTTGATGTGTCACTGCCTTTAGCTATTCCTCACCAAATGAACATGCTCAGCATTCTTCACCATTTCCTAACTGACACTTCAGCCAGGGTGACTCTGGACAACAAGGCAGATCCAAGTGTGGTTTGTTCACCAGAATCATCTTCACTAAGCAGATCATGTGCTGAACGCAGGTAAACGCAGTCTCCAAACACAGAAGAGAAGGTTACTGAAACCCAGAAACTACACAGCAAACTAGAACCCAGGGAAAAGCTTTATACTGGAGCAATATCACACAAGAGGGAGTGCTGTTATTGCTGAGAGCATACAAAGCCCATGTACTAATGCCCAGGCTCATTACTTGGACCTGTA
Organism: Scorpiodoras heckelii; assembly: GCA_028566435.1. NCBI lineage: Eukaryota > Metazoa > Chordata > Actinopteri > Siluriformes > Doradidae > Scorpiodoras > Scorpiodoras heckelii. Next base: position 29,189,767 of record JAOVVH010000058.1, on the reverse strand, counting down.
TATTGCAGCCATAAAATTGTCCCGAGGGACCAAACCCAAAGATGTAGATCTTTTGGCTGTGGGTGCGACACCTCTCTGTTTATCTGTGACAACAAGTCCTTTCAGTGAGCAAATCACCAGGGAATTCCCATCACTAATGAGAGTAACAGTGGGAACCAGGGGTTTACTGGCCACCTTGAGGCAATGAGCAGAACTCTGTCATTTTGTCAGTCATGGTCTAGAGTGTCCTGAACCTCACCATGCCCAACAGTGAGTCAACTCTGTGTTGGTAGAGAGACACACATGTGCCTGGCTAAACATCTGCCAGAATTGCTGCTCCACCTCTGGGTGTAGGTGCCACTCCTCTCAACATATGCACTGTCTGGATAGTGCATCCGCTGCTCCATCAAGCTGACCAGGAAGATGAATTGCCCTCAGTGAGGCTAGCTACGGATGAGAACACTCGAGGAGTTCCAGTATGAGGTGGAGGGCATACCTCAAACTTCTGAAAACCAGCCTTTACACTCAGGTACACAGAGTTCTGTGGATCAGTGAGGCATATTTGGTGCAGCGGGTCGAGCTGCTGTTTCCGGCTCAAAATGAGCTGCAGAGGTTTTAAGTGTGGTCATAAAGACTGATTTGAAGCTTGCTGGCCGTCAGAGCAGATGACAAGAAGTGCAGCTTGCCTGTTGGTTAATTTTCCGGTTGAAACAAGCTTCCGGATGTCGCAATGAACCTTCTGGCCTCTTCAGACAAGCACCATGAGGAGGGGTTCAGACCTCAGGAGGGCTTTGAAGTAGAGTCTGAGCCACTGTGCACAGTTTCAATAGCAAGATCACCTGTTTTAGCTGAGTCCTGTCTATCGTTAATGTCCTTAGACTCTTAGATAGACGCATGAGGTGTATCTGGGCCTTTATTTCTCTGTATGTAGACTATCATCAATCTTGAGTATTTGCAAATGGCTTTCAGGACAGGTTGGATTTGGGTGGCCTCATAAGCAAGATCTTGGCCTGCTAGCTGCTGTTGTGGGGTTGTCACAGGCAGCATCTGAGCCATGTGTTGTGCCTGACAGACTCATACAGGGACACTGGGTACACTGCTGGCTGTCATATTCTGACGCTAAGTGATTTGGGCATTGCTGCACAAGCACAGATTCTTGGTCAGTCAGGCTACACATAGCTCAGTCTCTTGGGATCAGTAAGCAATATGCAAGTGGTTTCTGGCCTGTCGAATATGCATGCCTGAGAGTATGTTCTTGCTTAAAGATATACCAATATACCAAGTGTACCAATCAAAATGATGATGACTGGGCAGTGTGTAGTGTGACTCCGTTGGTCTTTGAAACCCTGTGTCCTCCAGAAAGAATAAAGGTTAGTCATCTAATGCAATCAACTCCACCCCCTTGTTAGTGACCTCTTTAGCTTTGGTACTGTCCATGGGGAATTTTTTTCAACTAACTCTTACTGTTGGTGGTTTGTGCTTTTTGGTCTTCAGTTAAATTCTCTTGCAGTGTCACTCGAACACAAACTACATATCGCTGATCTTTGTCTGAGACAATGAAATACTTCCACATGGCCAACATTTTCCTTCACGGCATCCGTCGGCCTGTTACATCATGCCAGAGTCATGTCCAGCCAGTGACTGTTATGGGTGGTGTTCTAGCACCACCTATTGGATCTTCTCAAAATCTGCAGCTGGGTATGCTACTGCTGTTGTCCCCGAAAACAAACACTACATTTATCCAGCACAACAGATTAACTGTCATCAGTGAAGGTCATTTTATTTATTGACAGGCCAATAGTAGTCAACAAGGTGAATATTAGCTGATTACAATACATTTACATGTACGGCATTTGGCAGACACCCTCATCCAGAGTGACTTACATTTATCTCATTTATACAACAGAGCATTTGAGGGTTAAGGGCCTTGCTCAAGGGCCCAACAGTGGCAGCTTAGTGGTGTTGGGATTTGAACTCATGACCTTCTGAACACTAGCCCAGTGTCTTAACCACTGAGCTACCACTGCCCATAAATTATTGCATCCCAAGTTAATACCTAAACACATGGTCCAATGAAGGACAACTGGTGACCCATTGACAAGGTCATGTGCTCCCAGGGCTCACTTATGTACATGGGGAGTGAAGGTCCATCTGGTCCGATCCCACAGAAGAGCTACTGTAGCACAGATTGCTGAAAAAAGTTACTGCTGTTGATGATAGAAAGGAGTCAGAATACAGATACAATGTATCACAGAGTTTGCTGCATATGCATCTGCATAGCTGCAGACCGGTCAGAGAGCCCATGCTGAACCCTGTACACCACCTCCTGCACTTCACACCTTTGAGATATTATAGTCTTTTCTCATCTCATCAAGCTTCATCAATACTCATTAAGCTCCGCCTCCATGAGCGTGGCAACGTCGCTCTCCATCTTAAGTTTAATCGCTCTTTCCACTATCCGGCGATACAGCTTTCCCTCCACAAGTGGGCAGAGCTGATCACTCCTTTCTTTCAGCCGCTGCTCAGGACTGATATGAGCGATGAGATCACTACTCGCTTCTTCTGCTACTCCACGAATCAGATCGGCCATACCTTCTTTTATCATGCGAATCTCCTCCTCCATAGGGAGGGCAGGGCTTCTGTTTCTGCCCTGCCCAGGTTTGAGAAGTTTAATACGGTGAGAAACAGGAAGGAAGTTGCACAAAGCATCCAGGACACGAAGCAAGCCGAGATGATCACTGCAAAGTAAGGACAAGGATAAAACGGTTTATGTCACTTTCATGAACGTCAAAATGTTTTGTTTAGCAAAGATAAATCTTTTTCCTGACCTGCAATAGACATCCAGAATCCCATGGAAGGAGCTGCAGGGTTCCCAGTGAAAAAGCATGGCGCCAGACGGCTGTGGGGAACCACTCAGCGAATATCGCGGATTGATTTTTATTTGTTTAGCTCTTAATTTCTCCTCCAGAAACCTGGACACGTCCACTACGGTGCGATCGGGACTTACGATGTGAAAACCCCAAGGCTCGAAGGCTACCATCAGACTCAGCAGATCCTCTCTGGATTCATCTAAGCAGCAGTAATGAAAATGAGCTGGATTCTGCTAGGTCACATTTCACAACATCCAGCAATGCATTATGATGTTTATTGAGGATGTATTAACACTGGTCTGGCAGGTTAGCTTGCTCTTGTGTTAGTGTTGCTAATAACAGTGATATCATCGCACGCACGGAGAAGCACATACACATACACGTTACCTGAGTCAGTGCTGCAGTCCTCGAAGAGTCGTGGCTGAAATCTACCCTCTAGTGCACCCTTTAAATCTAAATTTACCAGCTCGCAATGCTGAGATGAACGTCCTGCTTGCTTGGCAGAAAAGCATAGCAGGACAGAGCATTTAATGGGGTTGAGGGTCAGTAACGGGGCAAGGTCAGTGACGAGAAGTACGGCTGGACCACTAGGAAACTTGCTTCGTTTGGCACTTAGAGGTCCAGGGGTCACAGAGGACAGGGGTTCAGGGTAGCAAATTAATTTATTCACACACTGAACCATAGGGGGCGTGGCTATGACAGCAGCAATCATGTTTTCATATTCCGTCCTGAGAGACAAACCAGAGGGGGGAAGAGAAATAAGCATGAAGTGAGAAGCAGCTGGAAACACCTGTAGCATGAAACAATTCATCTGAGAAATAGTTTTCTTCTCTTCTTTATGACGGCTTGTTTCAGTCGGGTTTGGAAATTATTGTTGGTTCATAAATTATACAGATAAGTCAAAAACGGTTACATTTTAAAAGTTAAACATCGAGCGACAGAGAGAGAGAGAGAGAGAGAGAGAGAGAGACAGAGAGAGAGAGAGAGACTTTCAGTCTGTTCCCATAGAAACCAGATTAGATGTTTTTTTTTAAACTGAAGGACAGATATCTGACGCATAGGAACACACTCCTTCAGTTCAGTGTGCTATCTGTTCATTCAGTGCACTCGTTTTTCTTCTCTTCTCTTTTCCTCTCCTCTCGTATTTCTCTTCCTCATCCATCTCAGGATGTAAGGAAATGAAAGGAAGGATTAGATAGATTAGACAGAAGGACAGATTAACATCACTATAAACCTTCTCCTCATGCGGCCCTGCTTTAACCGTGTTTATTTGTACCCGTGGTTTCATATTCAGTTGCTTTTTTTTTTTTTTTTTTTTTTTTGCATTTGTGGTGAATAATTTGTTTTATTGTTTGTTTGATTAACTTCAAGAGAGAGACAGAAAAAGATTGGTTGGTGAGGAAACAGCTGTTTATAGCTGCTATAATGGGAGTAAGAGCTTGCTCTGTAATGTTAATGTTACAATAAATGGATAAAAAGAATTAGTGAGATGTTGATCACAGTGATAAATCACGGTCTTATAAGAGGAATGAGACACTCAAAGGCGTGCCGTTAGAGGAAAATAATGAACGTTGGGGTGGTAACAGTGACTCTGCTTCTTCATCACACCACCCTGCTGTTGATTACTTGCCCGTAAACGCACACGACAAATGTTTTATTACATACATAATAATATGCATTTGATATCCCATTTGCATTTATTATTATTATGAGCTTACATTTGATTGGTCGGCGCTAATAGCGCCCCAAAAACTAGCTTCTGGCCGACGACTCGGTGCCAGACTCTTTCCAGTCTCGGGAGTCGCTCCTCCAAATTTGTTTCCATCCTTACATGTGGAGTGCACTCGTCCTCCTCGCTCTGTTCATCCAACAGAGACACCAGTCCCTCCTGTAACGCGGGAATTAAACCCTGTGGTCAAAAGTTGTTTAAGAGAAAAAGAGGATGAAAGAAAACATTCCCAAAAAAAACCAAACAAAAAAAAAAACGACCTGCAGCGCAGGAAATGCGACGTGCTTCCTGTCTGATAAAAGGTCACGCAGGGCTGAGACACACTGCCGGATGACGTGATCTTTAACGTGCAGGTCTCTCTGGAGGTCCTGGAGGAAGGACAAACCGCTCTGCAACACACCACCGCACATTCACAGTCACTCATCTGCCCCAATACTAAACAGGAAGACTAAACACTACACCACTGTGAATGCAAACACTGCGGTGGCTTAAATCCGCATAAATGAAATAATAACAGGAACAGGAATCAGGCAAGTGTTGTAGCTCATTAAAGCCTGAGGAGCGAGCCTCCTCGTACCTGCAGTCTGGTTTCTAGAGCTCGAATCGTCAGGGTTACGTTGTCCTCTGCCATCTCGCACTGACGTACGTCTTCGCTCGCCGCCCGTCCAAACTATACCCAATCACAAACAGAGAGAAGTGGTCACCTTCAGTGTACGTCATGTTCACCAGCGTCACGTCGTACTGAAACCCCATCGCTGTCCGATCACAGCACCGCATTTCATTTTACACGGAATAAAAAAACGAATAAATGTAAAATACAACACACACAAACAGGAAGGCTTTTGACTAGTCACATGCAGGAAACACGACCCTGACGGACACACTGAGAAGAAACAGCTTCACTCTTTCTCTCACCACTGGGTTGCGGTTGTGCTGCACTGAAATTCAAGCACGGTCCAATCCTAGTCCTAAACCACAATCCACGTTAACCATCTCATCCAGTTTGTAGCCTGAATCATCACGATTCATTCATCGTCTGAGCACCGGCACGTAAACGTTTGACTTTTTCCACTTATCCTGCGTGTGTGTTAGATTAGTGACACGTGTTTTAACATCAGCTTATTAACACGTCCCCGACGAGGATAAAACGAACCTCACAGATAAGACACACCCTAGAACACGCACGCCGTCTTATATATAAAGAACCGAGGAGCAAAATCTATCGCAGGTGACAGAACATCGGCGACTAGTTACGATTGAACATGAGCAAGGGATGGTAACTGACGGAGTGACGGACGCCGCAGAGGTCCGTCAGGAGGAATTTTCCCAGGATTTCGTCTGCCGAACCGGTTTCCAGGAAAAGCAGCAACATCTGCTCAAACCCCGCGCCAACGAAGTCGTCCACAAGCAAAAGGCGCACATCTGTCCAGCAAGCAGCCACCTGGGAAGAAAGAAGCATCACAACCTAATAAGAATCTACCACAGTATATATTTTTTGTTTTCCTTTTCAGTCTTATTAAGCTGTTTAGCAGGTTGACCTAACTAGCTAGCTGTAACTAGCCTCACGACTTAGACAGCTAATATGATGCATCATTTGTTATCAGCTGTACTTAATGATTTCTACACACTGTCCACTCTTCAGTTAGATACAGCACTCCAGTACCTGGTGTGAATGGTCTACAGAATGTCGGCAGATGTTTGGGTTAGGCTCCCTGACACAGCTTCCAGCTGTAAACATCTGCTTAAGTCTGATCTAATTAAACCAAACCAAACGTCCCTCGAGTAGAGAGAGTCACGGCACAGTGCAGATATAATTTGTTGAAGACAGGCTGGAGTTCATACTGGATTTCGCACTCGACTGCTCCGTCACAACGCACCTTGAAGCCTGGAGAGGGCTTTGCCGTGGTGAAGCTGGAATCCTTCATGCTAGGTTTAATGTGAGCTCAGATTTTGTATTTGGTGCTTTCAGATGAAAATGTCAGCAGGGGCACTAACCACCGCAGGGCATGATGCAATATGTGGGCTAAGAGAGGCAACGTTACCTCAATTCCCAGAGTCGACCACAACAGGCACCTCAGTGCTTCTTCTGAACTCTTCATTTCATTTGCTTAGGGACGTTTCAAACGGTGACACCCGCATCCGATACCAGAAGAAAAGCAGAAAAATATCAGAGGAGGACCTACAAGACAAGCTGCCCGACAAAACACCTTTTACGGCATTTTAACGCCGTAGTGCAGAGAAGCCGTCACATACGAGAGCAGTCCGATTCCGTGAGCACTGAGCACATGGCTCTGCGTACTCCGTTGGTCCGTCCTCACATGTACCGTTTAAACACCACACCCTCTTGAACAAAAAGGTCACTGCTAGTAGCAGACAGCAGAAACGGACGTAAACAGAACTAAATACGTTACATGACGTCCCGGATTGAGTATGAAGACGATCCTGACAACCGAGACGAGTAACTGAATCACTCTTGATCAAAAAAGGGCAACTCGGTTGTTAGCTCTGTTTAGGTTTCAAATTTCGGCTGTGAAAATTAGCACACAGGCTGCTAGCCTCATTATTTACAACGTTAGCCGGTTGATCTGCTTTGCTTGAAGTGCTCTAGCTAGTAACGCTCCCATGGAGTTGTTGGAGAAGTTTCATAAGTGCTTCGGTACAAGCTGTAAGTAGGAACGCGTTTGGATTCGTCGTGTTGGAATCCCTCACTGTCAACGACCGATAGCGGCTAATCGCCATCGTCGTCACTGTTATAGGACACCGTTTCTTGATTCGTGCCAAGGTCCTAGGAAGATCATGTAGTTCCTCCTCTTGATATTTTCACAGAGAACAGTTTGCAGTCTGCTTTTGCTCGTCATCGTTGATCATCAAATTGGCGCTAAAGACCAGTTGGTCCACTGGTTTTGGATTGAAAGCTCAGACTAAAGTTGAATATTTACAGCACCTGTAATGTTGTACACGGATCTTCTTCATTTAAGTTGAGAGATTGAGATACTCTGGAATATGACGTCTAACCAAAATACACTTTACTAAACTACCTACTTTAATCTACAGAATGACACACATGAAACATACCATAAAGCACGCTATAGCCTACCTTGAAGGTATCTTTCCACACAGCACAGACGTTGCCATGCTCGAAAATGATAACGATGAGAAGGCCACTTCCTGTATGAACTGTTCGAATGCTTTGGGGGTCTTCATACGGCAGAAGACACACTTCTTCTGGAAGTCCATTTTCAAACCACACCAGCTGTTTCCTACAAGTGGCGGCCACTGCGGTAGATCTCAGCGATCCATCGACCTCCTTGGCCGAAAGCACCAGCATACACCGAACGACCAAACTGTAGGCGCTGGGTAACAGGCAATCTGCGCTAAAAGTTCTTCCATCCTCTATGAAGTAAAGGACAGTTTCGTCTTCCACAGTATTCCCCACCTTCTTTTCTTCTGTCGCCTTTTGTGAGCCAAGAATTGCTAATGGTCTTTGAGGCAGGGGCAACTCACCAAGGAAGTTGACCTCCAGACGTATTGGGACTTCCTTCACACTACCGGTTTTTGCAGATGTGTAGAAGATGGTGTTTCCATGACTCCATGCTAAAGTGGGTCCACGCAAAATGGAGACATTGTAGATCTCATAAGGCAATGAAAATTCCACATGGAGCTTTGCCCTGGTCCTACTGCTCAAAGAGTACAGCATGTACTTAAACCCCTGAGAGCGCTTCCTGTGGAGCCTCAGCAGAACGCACAGGACTCGCTGCCTCGTTTTGACACTCACGGCAGTGGAGCAGTGAACAATGCTGACGGCTCTGGAGGCATTTTCGTACATGGGGATCACGTCGTCGTCTCTGTTCAAGAAGGTGCCCGAGTCTCGGTTGAACAACATTCGCCAGAGCGTGATCTTAGAGCTTTTTGAGCTGGGATGCTTGCACTGAAAGACGAGAAGGTCACCATGCAGCGCGACCACATGGACGTGCTGATCTGAGGCCATCTTTGTTACGCTACACAGAAACGGCACGACTGGAGTTTTGACTCCAGAAGCTTTCAAAGTGGAACTGCGAAATGTTTCAAAACAAAATCCAAAAAATGGATGAACCGTAGCGTCATCTCATCCTGACGTGTATGTGTAGCTAGTGAGTGTATGTAGCTAGTACAAGCTAGTTCACTTTGCTAATCTAATCTGAGAATGAAGTGTAGCATACGAGAAACCAAACAACCAATTACCACAGTGATTTGTGCATCGTGTCATTTAGCTAGTTAGCTTTAGAGGCTAAATGTAGCTTCTTCTACTACGACTACGACTGGGAAAAAACTATGTTCTGGTCACGTCCACAAGCGGAGCTTTTCCTTGTTAGTGTGAAAACAGAAGTTCCACGTTTTTTTCTCTTCAGTCTCGATGAAAGCTGTTCACGTAAAAAGACACACACTGGAAAAAAACGAGTAAGTTAGTAAGTTTGATAACAAAGTACACAAAAATCATATCACTTCAGTGAACAATATTAGTTAGTGTCTAATATTGTATCGTAGCTGCTAACAAAAATATGGCCACATTAAACAGTTATGAATATGGACAAATATCTGAAAAACAACAATAACACACACTACCTGAGGAACCTGAGTGAATTTGTACCTCATTCCTGTCAGCAACCCATTCCCGCCAAAATATCTCCCCGCCCCCTCCGCATTCCGTCACGTCCTCCTTAAAGCCCTTCTCCGATTGGACAACGAAATGAGTGTCCAATCCTAGCTCAAAAAATCCGGTATAGAATCATCCAATCCGAACGCAGCTTAGGCGGGTCTTGTCTCGCAATAGCGACAGTAAACCACGGTTTTGTGTTTTTTTTTTTCCCCAGAAATCTATTTTTAAAATGCTTCTATGTCTCTATTTATCAGTCTGTATAGTTTAATTATGATAAATGTGTCAAGATTCATTTTGACGTCGTGTACCTCAGATGCCCTGCCCCCCTAGAGCTTCGCTCTCAGAGCCAAAATGTCGACTTGCGGGTTGCAGTTTCAGGAAACGCTCAGCTGTTTGGCAGAATCCCGGTTTCAAATTTGTGACAGGTGTTGCCAGATTGGTTGAATAAATGCCATTATTGAATAGTAAAAAATAACAGCTGACTACATATAAAATGGAATTTTTGGAGTGTCGTGTATAACTTTATATTGCATGTATGGCACAAATAGCAATTATTTATTTGATATTCTTGGTGGTGCTATTGTTTGTTTAGTTATTTAATTATTTAAAGTTGGACACTTTATACGGCTAATCATTATTGCCGAAGCTTCAGCTTTAAGAGGATTATTTAATATCAGTTCTGATGACGAATCATTTACACTGTAATTAAAGTGAACTTTGAAGTGAAAATGTTATCCAGGGGGAAAACAGGGCGTAAACAGTAAAACACACCGTTACAGTTCTGCCTTCAGTGGGGGCGGGTCTGAAAACTGGACTCGTTCCAATCTGGCAACCCGGATGTGACAGTCAGTTCAAACAAACATGGCGGACGGGGTACAGTGTGAACCGGAGCAGGTTGGAGTCAAATCGGGACATTTCACTCTGATCGGGTTTCTCTGTCGGTTCGGATCATAATAACTCCATATGTTGTTCTTCTCTTTTAAAGGATTTAGAGATCAAGATCCAGGAGACGCGTCAGAGGTTTAAAAATGAGTACGTTCAAGGTGAGTGTGTGTGTGTGTGTGTGTGTGTGTGTGTGTGTGTGTGTGTGTGAGTAAAGACTTCAGTTCCTCCAAACTTCCTCCAGGCATTAGCCTCATCCTGATCATCTGTTATCTTCAGATCGGATTCAGATCGGATTCACTGCTGCATGACTCCCAGTGTGCACTAATCTCTGGCTGCGTCCCAAATGGCCCCTTGAAGCCTAGTGCCCTAGGTGTAGGGTGTATAGATAGGGAGCATGACTCTTAAACAGATTGTGTGGGTGTCTTTATCTTTAGACTTTAGACTCTAGACTTTGTGATGTCTAAAGGCCAATTGGTTTGTATTGGATTTATTATTTTATTAGCTGTTATTTCGTGCTGTAGTATCCATGTCATACCAAAATGACGTCATGACGCACGTTTCTGACACGTAGTACGTATGAGATCTCTCTTAATGATCTGGGGATGAGCGTTTATCGCTGCTATAATGTAAGTAAGAACCGAACTAAGTTGTCTCTCAGACGTTCCACGACATTACAGCTGCCTCTAAAGCGTCTAAACGCGCGACGTGTGGTTCATTAACGAGTTAAAGATGCCGTGGTATAATCAGAATAAC
>JAOVVH010000058.1:29056940-29067099 GCA_028566435.1 Scorpiodoras heckelii | reverse complement strand
TTCCTGACAAACATGTATATCTGGATTCATCTTCAGAACTTTGAGTCTCAGTGTGGAATTACTCTCAAGTAAATACAACATGGTATAAGCTTGGGCACTTTAGCCCTCTGATGTTAAAGACACGTCTAAGAAACATTTTTATTTGCAAGCAGCCTGTGATCTGTCAGATGGCTAAAGTGCCCAGTGAGTTTGCTGTACCATTCAGTAAACTGGTGGTCTTACTTTGTTCAATAGCTGTGTCATTTGCCAAAACCCTGGAGCTAATGGGGAACAGAGGCATGGAGTCTCCATTGCCCAAGTGTCCAGCCCTTAGCCACACTGCAGTAACAAGAGATAAAGCCGTCGTCTTGCTGCCCACCTCCAGCTCGAAATTATTGGCTGAGTGGTATGGATCCTTTGAGGTCACAGACCGGAAGCAGGAAGTCGAATTTACAATTTAGACATGTTCATGCACAGACAGGCAGATTGCCGGCTTCCTCTGCTCACACTGATGAGGCAGTGGAGACAGTGGTGGCAAAGAGAGTTGTTACCAGCAGCTTTACAAATGTTAAATCCCCCGCTAATCCCACTTGAAGAAAATCCCTAATTATATCATGTTTGCAGGAGTTTTCTCCCCCTTCTGCATGCTCAGATCACATTGAGATTCATCCCCGTGTGTTTGCAGGCAGCCAGTCTTATTTCTTGCTTGAAGCACCCAAAAAGTGGCTTAGGAAAAATTGGGGAAAATGATAGTGATGGGAGTAATAGAGGAGTCGTACAGTGCCTGGAAGAGCAGTACTATGCACAGGGTACTGTGTTTCTCTATGGACTTCTACTGTCCAGTGCCTCATATTGATGAGCGTCTTGTTTTAACAAGCTGAATTTGACTAAGGACTATAGGCAGATTCCCTTCTTGCCAATGCACAAGGAAAAAATTACTTTTATTAAAAGTAATAAAAGATGTCAGACATGATGCATCACCAGGGTGGAGAATCTGAGGGTGAGATTAATTTAAAGATTGCAACAGAACCTGAACTCAACTTAAAGAAGGAGTTGTACCCTTTCTCTCATGTAGACCTTTAAAGAAAAATCCACCAGAAGCACTGAAAGGATTGAATGTTTAGAATGGAGGATCTAACGTGGACAAATTATGCAAAGTGAACGTTTTCAGGTTTTGAGAACATACAGTTGGGACTCTGGAGTTCCTACCAACCCACGAACTTTGAACCATGAAAACCCAGTCAGTTTTCTGTATGCTGCCTTTTTCAGAAAACATGGGTTTTTCAGAATCTGTATCACTCATTATGTCACAAATGAAATCATTAGAATGAGCCCACACCCCATATGAATATCTCTGCCTACTATGTGAGTATCTCCACCCACAGTTTGAGAAGGTGGCCTTTTTTTGTTTGTTTATTTGTGGCAAGTGCCGGATGAGTGGCCGTCGAGTGGCAGACGCTCCTGCATTAAGTGTCAGTTAAGGTGAATGCAGGGAAAATGTGCTGCTGTTGGTTCTACAGACCAACACACATCGCTACATCGGCTCCCAGCCTCAGAGGACAGAACAGCTGAGTGGATAAACTTTATATTTGATGGCAACGTCCTAAAACCCTGTTTGTATGTGCTAAAAACTTTGTGCCTGGCTGCTTTTGCTACTTGGGTCAGTACAACATGGGATGTTGTGTGAATAAAGAACGTGAGATCTTTGTAAACAGGCTGGAGTAAGTAGATCAAGGCCAAAATGCAGCAGTGTGCACATAGAGAGTCATGATGCTTCAGAGACTCCGCTAATAAAACCTTTACTTCCTCGACCTTGGCAGTTTTTGCCAGCGATCCAGCTCCTGTGGAATTACAGCAGGTAAATAACAGTAGACTTGGCATGGTCAGTTCTGATAGATTTTTTGGAGAAAAGGCAGTGAGGTGAAGGAACACCAGGCTGTAGTATAATGGATGTCACCTCAGACAACCTGGGTCATCAGTCCTACTGAAACACTAAACGTTGAGACAGAAGCTGGGTGTCTCTTTTATCACAGAGTTGCTCATCAGAATGCCTGCACGACTGCATGACTGCTGGCTGCTGCTAACTAAGAAATCCAAATAAAAAAAGTATAGTTGAAGCAGCGTTCATGGTGATTTGCACACTCTAAATTATTATGTACAGAGCTAATAGCTGCTGTAAGAACTGCTATGCTAAATAACTGGCTTGCTAACTGGCTGTTGTGCAGGATTGAGTTAAGATGTTACATTATTCATCTATAGCTAGAGGAGACCCTATCTGAAAACAAACAAATCAACTGCTAAATACTGTGTTCTATTGTTGCTGTTTACGAATAAACAGCTTCATTTGCGACATTAGAAATGCTGCTCATGGAGTCCACAGTGGTGTTCATTAAGCTCATCAATTCATAATCATGAAACTCTGAAACTCTCTTTTGGATTTCATGGCCACTGTGTTTCAAACAACATCGCAATGCACTCTTGGTATCTTCGCTCGATGATTATTATTTATTTTGTAATGTTTTGGTTTTTTGTTTTCTCTCCTGAAGGTGTGCACTGCTCAGCTCCAAGGGTCAGGGGCTCATTACCACAAAAAAGGCATGGCAAAAAAAAGAGAGAGAAATAAATAAAACTGGAGTATGCTGATGACCCTGGAATAAATTGTCAGGGTGAAACTTCAGCCTCACAAAAAAGAGGGACTTCAATTAACCTTTATCAAAAGGCATGTGATTTATGCGTCGGTGGGTGAAGGTCGCTTCATTTGCACTTGTCTGAAATTGGCAATGCAATCACCCTCTCAACACAAAGGATCCGTGGGTTTAGTTTTTTTTAGATCAGTTATTTGTGTCATGACCCACGTTATATCAATCAGGTTAAAAAAAACACTTTTCAAAGACATTTTTTTCAAACATTGCTTTTGGCTAACCTTTTACGAATGCACTATTAATAGTACAATAGTAATAGTAAGTATACACTATTCACTGCATTCGGAAGCTGACAAATCCTACCTGGAACAATTTATAAGCTAAGGGTCATACTCCCAGTAAGTACAAAAGTTACATCAATATTTACATGGGGAAAGTTTCTTGTATTCAGAATCGGGTTGTGCAGCCCAGTTGATTTTCTTGGTGCAGCATTCAGATGATGCAAATCACCTTGGTGTCGTTCACACATCCAAGGTTTCTTGAAATGTCCAACACCTTTAAACACAAACACAAACTCACCTTTAATCTTGAACAAAATCAGGGATAGAAAATGAGGACTTTTAATATGTGTGGACGTGTAATATGATGTAACATAAAGGCAAGAAAAACTAATGCGATATATGATATACGTACATATGAATGAGAAAATAGCTAGCGTTGAAATAAATTAATAGACTAGTGTATTACTGCATGAATAATCCTAGTTGTAATCGCGACATGCATGACTGCTAAATTTGCTTTACTTGAACAAAAAGCACACATTATTGAGCAACATATAAAATAGCACTTGATCCAGCACATATGACAGTATGGTATGTTGCGTTTTATTTTAATACTGAAAGTTGCTCCCAGAGCATGACATGATGAAATGCTAAATAATAATAAGATTAATCTGTCTGTAAAACTATGCCACGTTGAAATTAATAATGTCCTATTTAAGTAATTTGGTAATTTAGCCCAAATTTAGCAAGTGCTTATTGATGTTTGTTTAAATTCACTAAAAAGAACTTAATAACTGACTTAACATCCACATAAGAGTCCACATAAAATAGTTATCAGGTAAGTGATAGCAGCTCAACCCAGTGGTGTGAATACTGGAACCTTCTCAGCCTCGCTTACAAATATTTCACATTAACCACTGCAGAGTTCTTAAGTAAGTCATTACTCATGGATTCATGAATTATTCATGATAATTATTGCTGTAAATAATGTTTCTTATGGGAACCTTCATGTAAAGTGTTAATGTGCTTCTGTCCCAGAGTATTCGGAGCTGTAGAGAGAAATGCCATCTGCTGTTCCCAGGTATAATCGATCACACGGTCACATCTGACCCATTTAAAAAAGGGACATTTATCAAAAGAAGCAGCCATTAGCTATTAATGAACACTGACTAATGAATTGATCACTATGCAAATGAACCCGACTGGAGGTTATTCGCAGCAATACTGAGAGATCCAGACTTGTCTGTTTTGTTCACATATTCTGTAACATTTTATTTTAAGGAACGGGACTTCTCCGTGTTACACCTTCTGTTTCCACCCTTAAGTGGATTATTTTTACGTAGAGCTGAAAGGAAAACCTAACATTGGCAGTGCAGAAGTGAGCATGCAGGCTTAAGCTTTCTGTTAAGGATGAATAGATCGTTTGGTAATACTGTAGGTGAACATCTGATCCAGTGTATGGCTAAGAAAAATCTAGATTTTCTTAACCATGTAAAAGTATACATCCTCATCCTTCTGTAAGAAGCTTTAATGTGTTGGGGATTCCATGCATGTCATTTTTCGCTTCCGGGAAGACAGTATCCTTTTTCTTTCTCCTTGACACTGACAGTTTCTTTGCTTTTTGAAGCCTCCAGAAAATCCATTGCTTATGGCATGTTCTTGTGGTTCTGTCTGATGCTTACACTGTCGCTTGAGCTGGTTGTTTTTCACATGCATGATAAGTACATCCAAGTCTCAGATGACGTTCATGGGATGCCCTTTGTCAGGCCCACTGTCTGGCTCTTCTGTTGGCGGCTTCTATTTTTAAAAGTCCTCTAGGCAGTCGAGTGTTTTCTCCAGTGATTTTTCAGCACAGGTGTCTGTCTTCGCTGTGGTCCTTGAAATCAGATACCCACTCTTCAACACTTTGGGGAGACATTCAGTCCCTGAAGATACCTTGTCCATGGTATTAGGTATTATTTTCATTATATTTATATGATCATTCCTGAGTGTTCTCGTGAAGGGTGCCAATAATTCTGCCTGTGCATGCACTGGCAAACGACAGGAGAAAGTAAAGTTCAAAGACATTTATTCAAGGTTTATGAGCACTGGAAGTCAGTCTTTTAAATATTTTATGTATGATTATCACAATAGTCAATATTCTGTCAAATAAACTGTTACAAATTTTTTTAGGGTTCTTGAGCACAGGTGATCAAGCTGCCAAGGGGAATTATGGACTCTTGGACCAGATTCAGGCTCTCAGATGGGTAAAAGAGAACATCCAGGCTTTTAATGGAGATCCTCGAAGAGTGACAATATTCGGGTCTGGAGCTGGAGCGTCATGCGTCAGCCTCTTGACTTTGTCCCATTATTCGGAAGGTAAATTGCTTCTGTACAGTCCCACCAATATCCACTGCAGAATGTACAGAATATGAGCTTTAAAAGTGTTCAGATTGACTACTAATACAACTCTGGTGTATATATTCTCCAGATCTGTTCCAGAAAGCAATCATTCAGAGTGGTACAGCGATTTCTAGCTGGGCCATTAACTACCAGCCAGCCAAATACACACGAATGCTGGCTGAGAAGGTGGGGTGCAACGAGGACAACTCTATGGAAATGATCCAGTGCCTCCAGAATAAGAACTACAAAGAGCTCATCGAACAGAACATAACTCCTGCCAAGTACCACATCGCTTTTGGGCCCGTAGTTGATGGCGATGTTGTGCCAGATGACCCACAGATCCTGATGGAGCAAGGCGAGTTTCTGAACTACGATATCATGCTTGGGGTAAACCAGGGTGAGGGCTATAAATTTGTGGACGGTATCGTGGACAGTGAGGACGGTGTTGCTGGGAATGACTTTGAATTTGCAGTGTCAGATTTTGTTCATAACTTGTATCACTATCCAGAAGGGAAAGATGCCCTGCGAGAGACAATAAAGTTCATGTACACAGATTGGGCAGATAAAGAAAATCCTGAAACGAGACGTAAAACGCTGGTTGCGCTTTTTACGGATCACCAGTGGGTGGCACCTGCTGTGGCCACTGCGGATCTACATGCTCAGTATGGTTCACCTACATATTTCTATGTCTTCTACCACCACTGCCAGAGTGAAATGAAGCCAGCCTGGGCAGATTCTGCACATGGAGATGAACTTCCTTATGTTTTTGGCATCCCAATGATTGGCCCAACAGATCTCTTCAGCTGCAACTTCTCAAAGAATGATGTAATGCTGAGTGCTGTGGTTATGACCTACTGGACTAACTTTGCCAAGACTGGGTGAGTAGATTACACCACCATCATCCATAATCCTACCCGTTCCATTCCATGTCACAGTGCCAATCCTGATGCATGCCCAGCTTGTATCATTTCAGGCTTACCATCTACAAGATCTTTGTGGTACCTTTTGAGGACCCATACTGATGGTAGAGCATATTTAGCCATTCATTTATTTTGTATATTTTGTACATTTTGCCATCACATTTATCAACTCAACTTATGATACACAACATCTTTGTTCTGCTTTTCAGAGACCCAAACCAACCAGTTCCCCAGGATACAAAATTTATTCACACCAAACCTAATCGCTTTGAAGAAGTGGCATGGTCCAAATACAATCCTAAGGAC
The DNA here is from genome assembly GCA_028566435.1 of Scorpiodoras heckelii. Lineage (NCBI taxonomy): Eukaryota > Metazoa > Chordata > Actinopteri > Siluriformes > Doradidae > Scorpiodoras > Scorpiodoras heckelii. The sequence goes on along the minus strand of JAOVVH010000058.1, from coordinate 29,060,589 downwards.
CAGCTGTATCTTCACATCGGTCTCAAGCCGCGTGTCCGAGACCACTACAGGGCCACGAAGGTCGCGTTCTGGCTCGAGCTAGTGCCGCATCTGCATGATATAGACATACTTATCCATTATGTATCGTCAACCACCAAGATCCCCCCTCAGGATACGACTCCTTTCTCATACACCAAGCGCTTATCCAACAAACTCTGGCCGTCCACCACCCGGCATCCCTCAGTTCCTTCATCCAACACCAAGCAGTCCACAGAGCAGCAGAAGAATTCAGAGCATGAGGACAGCTCTGTAACCATAGAAGCTCGAGACTATTCCACCGAATTGAGTGTCACTATTGCGGTCGGAGCATCTTTGCTCTTTCTGAACATCCTGGCCTTCGCAGCGCTCTACTACAAGAAGGACAAGCATCGTTTTGAGTCCACTCGGCGTCGGAATCCGCCAAGGAGCCTTGCTAATGATATACCAAGGGTTCCAAGCGAGGATCTAATGTCCTTGCAGATGAAGCAACTAGATCACGACCACGATCATGATTGCGAGCCGTTGCAAGGGCACGACATGCTCCGGCTGACTTGTCCCCCGGACTACGCCCTCACTTTACGTCGCTCCCCGGATGACTTCCCAAACACCATCACCATGTTCCCCAACTCTCTCTCGGCGATTCAGTCGCCGTACCATCCTTTTAATCCGTATGCCAACAGCACTCCGAGCAATACCGGCCTCCCTCATGGACACTCTACCACCAGAGTATAACTCAGTGCCAATGACTGGACTTTACAAGCAGCAAATTATTATTTAAGTCACACAGAGTGCACCTGGTAGTTTGGAGACAAGCACCAAAGGTGTTATTTTATTACTGACTACTCTATGAACTATCTCAAATAACCTGTATAATGTGAACAATGAATGTAATGATTTTCACATTTATGGCAAAGCCAAGTAAGCATAGGACTCTCCTTTGATCTCTAGCACTACGATACCCTCTACGAAAACCCCACTGTTTGTGTCCTGATCTCTTTGCTTAGATTATGATCTCATCACTCAATCGGAAAGATTATCAGTTTTTTTTAAATTGGTTTCACTGATTAGAGGCAGTCTTAGGATTAGAGACGGTCATCATGTACTGAGTTTAATATTTGTTGAAATAAAGGTTGTGCTACTGTATAATTAGGCTTGTGCAATATTGACTTTTCCCTGGCTGCAATTTTTTAGTTTAAAAAAAATGATAACTGAGTTAAAACTTCAGAGCTGATAGGCTAACATTAATGACCTCAAAACATTCACCTGTGCAGAAAGCAAGGTCATGAGGTGAGCCCTGAGAGCGTGGGAGACGAGGGGAAAGGGGCGGGGCTTCCAGGCAGCTTTGCTTAATAATTGTTCCAGATTAACATGTTGATTGGCTCCTCATCTGTTTCGACCGTCTGTGTTCCCATGGTAACTCCACGCTTAAATTCTGGCTCTCCTACACCGATTGTGTAAAGGTTGCCAGATCTGGGACTGTAATATAATCGGAGTAAATGTCACTGGATATTGTGTAGAGAAGTCTAAATCATCATATCGCACAAGCCTAATTATGATGTTAGAAAGCCTCCTCATAATGGTATTTTTTGTGATTTGCACGTTTAAGGGAACATTACGAGATTCAGAAATCATTGTTACGCTCCTGCAGTTGAAACCCAGACAGAGAGATCGGAGTGCAGTGTAAATATCTGTGCCATGTGCTGAGTGCTCGTCCTGTAAATCTTACGAGCTTAGCTCCTAAAGGGAACTGCCTTAAACAGGCAAAGATTCTGTTTCTCAGTCCAAATAATGCTTATTTAAGAGCCTAAAGTAATGTATATAGCTTAGGATAAAGCACAAAATGAAGAAAAAAGCTAGCGCTTGTGTCGTTGATTCGCTTCTGAAGACGCTGTCTACCGTTTCCGTTTCATCCGCTCGTCACGTGCTCGTTCATTCTCGCGCTGTTCGCTTTCTCTGTGCCTCGAAGGCTGAATGTCTTTTGTGCTTTTCAAAAAAACGTCCAAGAGTTGAGAAGCTGCTTGTGAGAATGTCAAACTTTGCCAGTCCTCAGGAAGTGTCAACAGACATGCTGTCATTTATTTACTGCCTACATGTCAGAGTGGAGACAAGCGCAAGGCTTTTATAGCCACGCCGTTTTTATCCGCACCAAGGGTTTGATTTAAGCCGGAGCGTAGCTCGAGTTCCGCAGTTTAACACCTTACGCTCAAGAGTTGCTTCATTTACAGAGAAATCAGTGTGTGACGCTTGATTTGTCCACCATTAAAGTCTCCCAAGGGCAAGGACTCGTACAGACGTTTGTAAGACCCGTACTCCCATCTGCAGTGTGATGATGTCATGCAGCACAGCCCTTTAAAAACACACCTATCAGACTCCTATCAGACCGAAAACAAGGACTTTCTTAGAATAAGGGGAGTGTACGAAACATCCTTGACCTCAGAAAGAGAGAGATTTTTTTTTCTAAACGTCCTCAGGACGGTTCAGGTGTCAGTCTTCGGTTGTTGTGTTTTGGTGGATGGAAAGAAAAAAAGAAACTGAAATATGGATAGCTGCATAAATATAATCTTCGGGGTCCAAGCAACATTGGCCACTTGTTAACCCAATCTGATCGGTCGATGCTTTTAGATAAGCAGGTCGTCCTGAAGACTTCACATACAGATCAGCACAAAGCCTCAAAGTCTAAAAAAATCTCAGCTGGACCAGACGTACAGCTCCCGAGATCAATTCGGAGTTTCAACGTTCACAGATCTTGAATATCAGCTTGAAATGTAAGTGGAGCTTGGAGCGAAATCATTCTTCACAACATCTCACAAGCAGAAGAAGAAAAACCAAAAGAAAAAAATCCTAGCAATTCAGCATCTTTGGTGCTTGGACCCCTGATGATTGCTGAGAACTCATCTTCTGTTCATTCTCAAATTGCATGTCAGGGGGTGTGGCCTATTACACAGTCCCCCTTTCTTCATCTATCGACATCTTTCATGCATAAAGTTGAGAATGAAGAAAAATGTTTTGTTTCTAACTGATGCTCATATCATTTTAACTGTTTTTTAACTGTTATTTCTCCATGGATGGCTTCTGATCCTTCTTTTTCTTTATTATAAAGGCAGTCCTTGTATATATTTATTCCTCTCCTGTGTTTTTGATCTCAAGAGGTACTATATAATAAGATTATTATTTTATTCTATTATAAATGTCTATTGTCTTTACCTGGCGTAAAAGTTCAAACTGACCTCACGGTAATGTAATAACCAAACACGGGACTTTGTCGTTGTCGTGCATCTGCGCTGTGACGCCTCCATCCTGGCTACCGGTGTGAATCTGTTGGTGTTATGGATATTTCTTATCACCTGGAAATGTCATTACAGATGAAACAAATCCATCTTCAGGCTTCACAGATTAAAGTTCTGATGCTGGTCTACAGTAATAATCAAAGAATAATAAGATATGAATGATGTAAACCTGAAGTCATCTTCAAACAGGACTAACAAACGACTCGGCCCAGTACAGACATGACTTGTCAGACAGCAGGGTAAACTCCCGGTTATTTTTGAAACGTTTGCTTTTGGCTCGCCATGTATGAGACTTTTCTGCTGTCATTTCTAAAATAAAACTATAATAAAAGATGGTAGATTTT
>JAOVVH010000058.1:29018949-29038409 GCA_028566435.1 Scorpiodoras heckelii | reverse complement strand
AATTAATGAAGATTGGCCACCAGGCTGGTCCAATTTAGCCATGAAACCTCCCACACTAAAATGACAGGTGTTTCAGTATCATTGTCTAACCCCTGTACATTTCAGGGGCAAGTTCTTGATTGAGCATGAAATACAGTATACATCCAGTTATAGTTTATGAACAGCTTCCAATAAAGTCTTCTTTTTTTTTTAAATAATTTATTTCCAGGTGTGATGAAATGCAAGAAGGACAAAGCACATGCCAAAGATCAGCTCTGCCCAGTGTGTGCTTCACCACAGCATCTGAGCAGAAAAGAAATCTCTGACTGCAAGCATTTCCAATGCACAGGACCGGTCATTATCAGCCCTCCCGGGAAGGATGTTTCACATGAGGACTACCTCAGTGAGCTTCTTTCTCTGGAGGATTTCACACCGCCTTTTGGAAACATCACGCTGAACCTGTCAGATGAACATGGAAACACGGTGGACTTGGCCTGCCAAGTTGTAAAGCCGCGGCAGTCCACAGAAATCGCGTGGAACTACACTGAGTCTTTGCAGATCAGCGCAAACATGACTCTCTCTTTTGACCTTGAATGCCCGATGGACAGGGTGAAGTATGGGAGCTTGTGGCGATTGCTTGCGTACTACAGCGAGGTTGCTCTGCACCTGCGCAGGGAAATTATGTTAAGTAAAGAGCCTGAACTGAGCTACAGATACAGACAGGACATTGAGAGAGACGTGTACTATTACACCGGAGTCCGAGCTAATGTTCTGTCCCGCCCGTCTTGGCTCATGCAGTCGTATGTGAATATCCAGCTCAACAGGCCCTATTCCACCTCGAAGACTGTAAAGCTCATTTTTACTACTCAGATGTCTTCCACCACAGATAGTGAGCAAGCAAGAAGGCAGAAGAGATCCTGGGTTATGATCAAACAGAGCAACACAACCCAGACGACATTTCTTTCAGTCGTGGGTGGTATGGTTGAGATGGACTGCAGCGTCGTAAGCTCTGGAGGTCAGAGTGTTCAGTGGATGTTGCCTGATGGCTCTAAGGTTAGGCCATCTTTCAGTACCCCACACAACCGGGTATCGGTGTCTAGTATGGGTAAACTTCTTATCAAAGCAGTGGATCATTCTGACTCCGGTGTATATTACTGTATCGCTGAAGCTGTGGGAGATGTAGATATTCTTCCTTTTCGTTTATCAGTTATCGAATCCTCCAGACCCCCTGTAGGCGATGAGGTTAAGATTGCTTTTGAGAAATTTGCTGGCGAATCTGTTTATCTGCCTTGCAATTCCACCGCATCCCCAGATGCCAGTGTGAACTGGATCTTTCCAGATGGCAGTGCGATGAACGCCAAAGCAAACTCATCTAGAGGTTTTATCTTCTCCAACGGAACACTCTTCATTCCTCACTGCAGACCTGACGATAATGGACATTACAGATGTGTGGCTCTGAATCAACATGGTGAGGACACTCTTTTTGCAAAGCTCACTGTTCTGAAACGGCAAGGAATACAGCCTCTCAAACGGTATCCCATGGGGCCCCTGTCTGCAGCAGGTGTGTCTACGAAGGTCAGAGCAATATTTGAGGATATGGAGGAGTCTTCTGGTGATGATAATCCCCAGAACAGTATGCCATCAAATAGAGGTTTCATGAACCAAAGGAGGGGACCACAGTCAAGGAATTTGCAGAGAAAATTTCCAGGCCACAGAAAGCCAATTACAAATGGCTTAGGTTTAAATGGACAACGAAGAAAAGATGTTTACGGGAACAAGAGAAAAATTTATAAATCCAACAACAGAATAGACCCACAGAGATGGGCTGACTTTCTGGCCAAAATTCATGAGAAAACAGTTCCGAATGCCACGACACCTAGTTGGTACCCTAGCACTCCAGTAGAAAGGGTTCTGACTGTAGATCCAGAATCTCACAGTAACATAGAGGGATCTTCTCCAGATGATGTGAGCCCACGGAAGGAAGATCCAAATGCCATTATCACATCTCAAACCCATAATGCACAACCAGTCACAGCTCCTCCACATATTAAATACCAGTTGCAACAAATATTGCCTCCTGAATCAAGCATCAAGTCAGAAGAAGTGACCCTGAGACTTGCAAGAAGCACAGCTGCACCTAATTATGTTACCACTGAGATAAATATCCTGCAGGGGAACCATGTAAATGCTTTAACTACCAGCACTTCACACAGAGAAGAAAGACAACAAAACCACTCGGAAAATAACCCAGCTGCTCCCAATTCAGAGTTAAAGAATAAGCTTGGCATCTCAGTGAAGTCTGTTGATGGTAAGGAATCTTACACGAAAAGTGAAAATGCCATTGCACAATGGGCGTTCAGCACTTCAACACAGACAACCAAACCCATTTCAGCTAATGTTATAAAGCAAAGATCTTGGCCTAGTTCATATTCCAGGACCCCTTGGAACTCCAGGAGGCGATTTGGAAGCAGGGGACGAATAAACCGATTAAGACTAAGACCATCCTTGCCCCTAATCACTAGCAGACCACAGTTATTTACAACACCCAAGGCCTCTGGAATGCATAATCCACCAATCCCTACAACCACATGTGTTACACTAACAACAGGCACATCAGCCTATTCCACTGCTACATCTATTACCCCTTCCCCTTACCTGAAATACTCAACGGACAATGATCGTAATGGTAATGATCAAACAAATGTCTTGCAGTTAGCTGACAAATTCAATCCACCTGCCCACAAATTGGAGGAAAGTGAACTTTCTACAGTCCAGATGACTGAACCAACTCTGAAAGTCCGACAATATGGTTTCCACCATGCAGTACGCATTACACCAGCAGGGCCTGTGACCACATCTCAGAGGAAAGCAAATAAGGACACGTCTGAAGAGAGTTGGCAAAACTTGCAGACATTCACTACAGAGATCAAGATGAATTACCACATTGCTTCTACGTCCCAGCCAGAGGCAGATTATGGAACGCTTGCTGCCACTCACACAGGGTTTTTGACCCGACTTTCAGCATTAAAACCATCTCAGAAATCTAATGCTTGGGATGAGGCAACGGACAGCAGTCCTCACATACCTGAATCGCGCCCAGAGGAAAGTCTCAGTAGCTTGCAAATTCTCAACTCTACAGATAAATCTGTCAAATCTGCAACCACTCCAGTCAAACCACTTCAAATCCCAGTTATATTTCCACATGAAGAAACCACGCCAAAGGATTTACTAAATAAATCATTTTCTGATTCTTCACTAAAACAAAGTCAAACTGCATTTCTAACCACAGCTCTTCATATTGTTTCACATAAATACGATTCTGTTTTTCCCAGTACAACTCCAGGCCCCGAGGTGGGCGACGGAGCGTTGCTGTTGTCTAACACAGGCAAACCCGGTGGTATCATTTCAACAACCACATCTAAAGCTGAGATTGAAGTGTCAAGAAAACCTCTTACAACAACATCAACAACAACAATGACACCCACAATAAAAAACACAGAGCCTGGTATTAATATTTTATTTATAACCACTCATTCTGGAGAAACAACTTCTTTAAAACCCAGTGTCCCAGTAGCAGATAACAGAATTCCATTTCACTCAAGAAACCCTCCGACTAACCACATTCCTTATCAGAATCCTGGAGGAACCCTTAATTATAATCACCCCAACCACAGACACCCATTCATCATCCTTCAAACACCATCAGATACCGGTTCAGCTGGTACAATCAGATCAAGCATGACACCTACATCTATTACAACCACTACGCAGATGACATCTACAAGCCCAATACCAACTGCAACGCCGCTTAGTCGAATTCAAACAGGTGTAGACTCTACAAACCAGCACCTTGGCAAGAATGTCCCTCTTCCTCATCTACCATATGTTCCTGTACTGAGAGCAAGGCCCAGAATTACGTCTGCTAATCTTACCACAGTCGCAGTGAATGCTGAAACAGATGTGCAGTTTCCGTGCAATTCTGTGGGGGAACCTAAACCGTTCCTTACCTGGACCAAAATCTCTACAGGTACAAATAAACACACATCAAACATAATTTCTTCATCTCAAGCAACAGCATATGAACAAATACACTGATTAATATTCAAATTACTGAATCTGTCTGTCTTTCAAATGTAAACATGATATTTTTAATAACAATACTTTGCATACTGAGCCAGAGTTAGAAAGACGCCATGGAGACTTGCCTCCTGTGTAAAATGCAGAAGCCATCAATATTCTCTACTGGCCCATGACATGTCCAAAGAACATGTGTGCACCTTCTGTTTGTTCACGGTGACACAGAGAGAATCCCATAAAGACTCGTTTGAGACAGTTATTTACTGTTGCACATGCAGTGTTTCAAATCTGCTCTGATTATTTCAACAGATCACTCCCATACTGACGGGTGCAAGTCTTTCTTTCCTTCTGTTTCTGTTTTTTTTTTAGGAGCTATTATGTCAGCAAATACCAGAATCCAGCGTTTCGAGGTCCAGCCCAGTGGAACCTTGGTAATCCGCAATGTTCAGCTCCAGGATCGTGGCCAGTATGTCTGCACTGCTCAGACTCAATTTGGTACTGATAAAATTCTGGTTACCTTGCTAGTTCTGGCCCAGATTCCAAAGATCCTTCTTCCATGGCAGCATGACATGACCGTGTACTCGGGAGACCACGTCAACCTTGAGTGTCAAGCAGAAGGGCTTCCACGTCCTCAGATAAGCTGGGTGCTTCCCAACCAGACAGTGGTGCAAGCAGTCAGCACTCAGCAGCAGAAGCTAATGCTTTTTAGCAATGGGACCCTACATATGAAGCAGACCAGCTATCCAGACAGTGGAATCTATAAGTGCATCGCCAGTAATGTGGCAGGAGCTGCAACGATAACGATTCGGCTCCACGTCACTGCACTTCCACCCATAATCCAGCAACAGCGACAGGAAAACCGCACCGTTTCCGAGGGTCAGACCATGTACATCCACTGCAGCGCTAAAGGAGCTCCATATCCAGTTATTCGATGGATCACCTTCAGTGGCGTGCAAATCCGCCCTTCCCAGTTCATCAATGGAAATCTCTTCGTCTTTCCCAACGGGACACTATACATCCGCAACGCAACAGAAAAAGACTCCGGGACCTACGAGTGTGTCGCTGTGAACGTCGTGGGCGTAGCCAAGAGAAGAGTAAACGTGTTGGTGAAGAGGACTTCCTCTGCAGCAAAAATTACCCTCACATCACCTCTAAGAACTGACGTCATTTATGGCGGCTATCTAAAGTTAGACTGCAGTGCTTCAGGAAGTCCTGAACCAAAAATCATCTGGAAAACTCCAGCCAAAAAACTCATCGATGCCCATTTCAGGTATGTCGATATGACCAGTAACAAGCATGTGATGGAATTATCATAAATTGACACTGACAAGCAACAAAGTGTGAAACATTCATTAATTTTCAAAGTGTGTGTGCAACGTAGAACTGTATTTTCAGCGATAGCGGTGTCTCAATTCTGTGCAAATTATATAAGCTAGAATCATGCCTTAAGTGCAAAGAAGCACAGAGTAAATTGCAAACTGTAAAAATGAAACACAATCGTAACTGGAATTGTAACTTCTGATATGCAAAACTGCAAAGAAACAAATTGCAAGCATAATTTCATACTTGGCATTTGTGCTTGTTACTTCAGGTCTGATCTTATCACAAGGTTTTTCACCACTTTTGCTCTCAAGTCTGCGTGCCAAAAATGACAGAAGTGCGACTCGCGATTTGCGACAACTTGCTTTCACGAAATTGTAAGCTGTGGCTCTTCTAACACAAGCATCCAGTAGGTGGTAGTGTACACGAAAGCTCATCAGCGTGTAAGTTAGGAAGCCCAATCCTCGCACAATTAATGACCTATAAATGTGTTCATAGATTTCATCAAATGAAAAAAGGACAAATAAAATTTAAAAACATTTTATTGCCCATGATAAACAGTAAGTATTACAGAATTCATTCATTCATTTGTTATCTAAGCAGCTTATCCTACTACTGGGTGGGTTGGTGTGGGGGTTGGGGTGGAGCCTGTCCCATTGGACAGAAGGCATGGAAACTTCCGGGACAGGTCGCCAGTCCATCGCAGAGCAGACACAGAGACAGAAACATTCACACATGCACTCACACACCTAGAGGCAATTTAGCATTCTTAGTCTTAGGACTGTGGGAGGAAACCCGGAGCTTCCAGAGGAAACCCACGCAGAAAAGGGGAGAACATGCAAAGTCTGCACAAAAAGGACCCTGGCTACTCACTTTGCTAATATAAATGAACCAGAGCTGATTCCAAGCATTTTTCACACTGATTAGTGTTTATTTAATTTGTGTTTATCTAGCTAAGCTGTGGGTTACACATTTTAGCTACTACACTTTCTCTGCAACATCTCAGTCATAAAAAGTCATAAAAAGACCATTGATTTTAATTGCAGTCCTCTGAGCAAAACTAAAATACACAAAGTCAAACAGCACGTTGTTTATTGTTGGTAAACATGTTGAGTGTACAGAGATTGCGGTTTAATATAGTGCTGGTGATATTTATCTTAGATCAGTAAAATGTCGTAATTTACTACAGCCTGAAGATTTAAGGAGGTCCTTCTGCTAAGAATGTGAATGTGCACAGGAGTTTGTAGTAGTAGTAGAAGAGTTCGCTCTCAGATAAAAGGGCCGCCCCTAACAACTTCCAGATGTGATGAGCAGATTTTGGACCACACCATCTGTTGAAGATTACAACGCAAACGCCTCCATCTTTGCTCTAGACAGCTGACTAAGTAGTCTAGTCCAAGCTCATAATTCCTGGACTTAAGGGCAGATTTGCCCAGAGTGCATGAGTTCATCCAGGTTTCAATGGAGCAAATAAAATGAAAATTGAACGTGTTTTAATCAGACAACAAAACTCATCCATCTGGTTATAGAAAAATTTTAATAAGATCAATTATTTCCTAAGGCAAAGGCTTTTTACACGTTTGTTACTTAGCTCTCAGTTCTGCCAAGCTTTCGTCTCTCTGATCTTAAATTACACATGATGTCACTCTTCGTCTGAAAGATGAATTACAAGCCTTCTCTTTTTTACTGCCCCTTCAACATGGTCGATATTCTTCAGGTTGATTTTCTCCAGACATCTCTCCCATTTGTGTTCTGTCATGTTTGGAACATTATTTAGAGACCTCGAGTTGACAGGTCTTAAAGATAAACTCAGGATAGTTCTGTGGTAGATTAGAGTCGTTCTTTAATTTCCAGATGGAAAGAAGTGCTTGAATAAAAAGCAACATTAGTGCTGCGAAGTCTGAGCTGGATGTATTATTCACACATTTGGCTAGGAAGCAGGAAGTGAGTGATTTAGCTCAGTGGCAAATTAACATCAGAATATTTGGATATGATATGATGTATGATGCATTACATATTGAGATAATATCATTAGATCAAAAGCACAAGCAATTATAAAACCTGCCAAATAGTAAAACCTGCCATGTGTCGATTAATCACCCAATAAAAGACAGGAGCTGTTAAAGGAACCCGATGAAAAAGCTGTTAAAGGAGCCAGCAGCCATCAGACCAGACATATTACAGGGGTTTCCATCCAAAGTACAGAGAAATCAAACCTGAAAGTGAAAATATGTGTGTTAAAATCTTAATTAAAAGTAGAAGTTTGGAGTCAAATTTTTTTTAAAAAGCTGATTGTTAATTTTTGCAAGTGAGGCAAAGGAGATATATCAAACGCTTAATGATCTGGTTGTAAATCTTGCAATGGAGAACATCTTATGGAGGTATGGGCATGGAGGCTCATCTTGCTGGTTGTTGAAGCATGACTTGATTATTGATAATGCAAGGGTTTCACTAGACTCCATGGAAAGAGAAGAATCATATCTTTGCACCTTTCCTCCCTGTTTAGTATTTTTTCCTTGAAAATGCCACTAAATTCACACCTGTGTCTATTATTCATTATTCATTATTCATTCTTCAGCTTAAAATTAATTATGACGTTTCCTTTCTTCCTTGCTTCCTAGCTTTGATCACAGAATGAAGGTCTTCAGAAATGGGACTCTCAGCATTAAATCGGTAACAGACAAGGACCATGGAGATTACCTCTGTTTGGCCAGAAATAAAGTCGGTGATGATTTTGTTCTCCTGAAAGTGGCTGTCATGATGAAAGCAGCCAAAATTGAGCAGAAACAGTTAAGTAACCACAAGGTTCTTTATGGAGGAGATTTGAAGGTAGACTGTATTGCATCAGGCCTCCCAAACCCTGAGATCAAATGGAGTCTTCCAGATGGCACCATGATAAATAGCGCCATGCAGTTTGAGGACAACAGAGTGCGCACCAGGAGGTATGTTGTATTTGACAACGGTACTCTCTATTTCAGTGATGTGGGTATGAAGGAGGAGGGAGACTACACATGCTATGCTGAGAACCAGATTGGCAAAGATGAAATGAAGATTCATATCAGAGTAGTGACAGATGCACCAACTATACACAACACCACTTTTGAGGTGATCAGAGTGTCACATGGGGAAACAGCATTGCTTTTGTGCAGAGCACAAGGACAACCTTCTCCGACTGTAACATGGCTTTCCCCTAACAACCACATCATAGCCCTGCCAGCATCAGACAAGTACCAGCTTAACACTGATGGGACTTTGCAAATCCATAAGGTGCAACGGTTGGACAGAGGAAACTACACCTGCTTAGCCAGAAATGCTGCAGGTACTGATAAGAAGGTGGTCAGTGTCGAGGTTCTGACTTCAGCGCCCATAATTAACGGGCTAAAAAGTCCCATTACCATGGCTGAGGAGACCGCTGTGAAGGACCAGCGGGTTCTCCTGCACTGTAAAGCCGAAGGAATGCCATATCCCCAAGTCATGTGGATAATGCCCGAGAACGTTGTGCTTCCAGCACCTTACTATGGCAGCAGGATCATGGTTCATCGCAATGGTACTCTCGACATTCACAACTTACGCCACAGTGACTCTGTCCAGCTGCTCTGCGTAGCTCGCAATGAGGCAGGTGAGGCCAGACTGCAGGTAAATCTTCACGTTACAGAGCGTGTTGAGAAACCAAAGCTGAAAAGCTCTGCCACAGAGACTGTCCAATTCACCAGTGGAGTCTCTGTGGTCCTTAACTGCTCCGTGGAGGGAAACCCCCGACCTGAGATCACCTGGTTCCTTCCTAACGGTATAACCCTAGTAAGTGGAACTAACATTTACCGTTTCAACCATCTCCCTGATGGAGCTTTGATCATTAGAGAACCTTCTGTTTCAGAGGCAGGGATTTACCAATGCGTGGGCCATAACAGTGCAGGTTCTGTGGAACGGAGAGTAAATCTACAGACCAGCCAGAAACCTGTCATCAAGAGCAAGTACAGCTCATTGGTCAGCATTATCAATGGGGAAAACCTTCAGTTGAATTGTCTGTCAAGTGGTAACCCAATACCCAAGCTTACCTGGACTCTACCAAGTGGAGAAATCCTCACTAGGCCACAGCGAATGGGACGATACATCATTTTTGACAACGGTACCTTAACAGTCCAGCAGGCCTCAGTCTATGATAGGGGAACGTACCTTTGCAATTCTGCCAACGAACACGGGTCCTCGTCCATGTCAGTTGCAGTAATTGTGATTGCTTATCTACCGCGCATCACCACTGGACCCTCAGCAGTCACTTACGGGAGACCAGGACTTGCAATCAAGCTTGACTGTGTGGCAATTGGTATCCCAAAGCCAGAGGTACTTTGGGAGATGCCTGATAAAACCCAGCTTAAATCAGGCCCCCATCTACGCCTTTATGGCAATAGGTACATCCATCCACACGGCTCCCTGGTCATCCAGAACCCGTCGAGCAGAGACAATGGGTACTATAAGTGCACCGCCAAAAATGTGGTTGGCAGTGATAGCAAAGCCACCTACGTATATGTGTTTTGATACAAAATATTACATAAATATCTACAGATCTTGCACAAAGAACTGCAGTGCAGAGAATACTGATAATAGTAAGTGAGACACTTTGTAGATACAGGATATGTTGGGTTTTTTTCTGCTGGTAAATATGCTTAAAGGTAATTAACTAAAATCAACATGATTATCATCACAGACTACAAATATGGGCAGGTAACTTATGAAACAGCAGCTATTTGGGTCCGGTGGGGATTCATGATGTTTAGATTAAATCCATGGTTTTCAGACTGGGGTCCCAGGTATCCGTGAAATAAAGTGTTTTCTCATTTTGTCAAATTATTATTATTATTATTATTTTTAATTAATCTCTGTCAATGTCCGGTTTCATACTATTGTTGTACACAATGAAATAATGTGCCTTCACATTATACTGATCCATACTGAGGGAATCAATGGGTTTTTATTTACAGTAAAAGGTTTAATAACCCTCCATTTTTTTTAAAGATAGAGACAAATGTGTTATCAGGGAGTTTATAAAAATATTACTATTCACCTGTATTATCTACAGTATATTTAATGCTAAAGGACCAGGCTTTAAAGAAATTTCAATTTTAATAAGTAATGTCTGTTGTGTGGTGAATATTGATTTATTTGTTGTATCTTTTTTTTTTGCTTTTACCATTGTGTCCTGCTATAGTAACACTTGCTATTTCTTTTTTTAATTTATTTGTCTTAAGATCATTTAAAGCTATTAACCATATTGTTTTTTGTGAGAAGCTCGTGGCTGCATTTTAGTTACGTTTTAAATAAACAATGCAAGTATTTCAGTCAAGTAAGCAATTACCTGATGAATTATATTCTGGATACGAACTATGCACAGAAATGGCCAGAAGTATTTTAACGCAGGAAAAAAAATAGCATTTTGAAGATTTCAACAGCCACATTTTCTTCTCTTCGGTGCACAGAGCTCTCGCCACGCTAACGTCAGAGAAAACAATAACCCCTGACTCAGTTAGTCACTTCTGATGTGCTAAACCGATTTCTTGTTATTAGGTCATTTTAACAGTTTAAAAACTTTGCGCGCTGTCATTCTGTTCAGAACGTGTAGGCGCTCTTCTCTGTTTTGACGATGGCGTGACGGCGCAAGAGTCCGCAAATTCCTGCAGAAATACAAAATATGGTTCTAAACTGGCATGTAAATACTAATTAGTGGAAATGACTGAGTAGACTTGTGCTTTTTGTGGCTTACGAGAATCCATGACACCGAAAGGCAAGAAAGGAAACAGCCTCATGACTTTGAAACAGGTGTCTACGCCCATTAGCAAAACATGAAACATCTGGTTTTGACACACTTGACTTCTACATGACAAACAGTAGTCGTGCTAATGCTGTGTGTATGGCCGTAAGGTCTGTTTAAGTCACGTTAGCATTACTAGTGCTATTCATCTGACATGTTCTGAAAATCAAGAAGCACAATATTGTTAGCAAGAACGATTTAAAATTGAAGAAATTAACCTATGTGTTTAAAAGTCAACTTTACAAATGTGTGTATTCATTTATTTATGGCCGCTGCCGTTAGCTAGCTAGCTAGCACTAAACTGACCAAATAAACAAGCAAGCGAAGAAACGTTGGTCAAGCTTTTTTTAGCTAATTATAATTAACTCAGAATGTCAGGTTTATGCACGATATTGGGAATTGCCTACAGAATAATAATAAAGATGCTAATGTTCAATAAATTAGTCTTATTGATAGTTTGTGGGGTGTTAATAACTCATTATTATGGATTAAGATATCATTATATTAAAAAAATCTCACACCATCACACGGTAGCATAAAATATTGAATCATTAATCAAAACTGGACAAAAACTTAAAATAACGAGATAAATTGAAGTTTTGAGATATTTTGTGTAATAATGAGTTATTAAGTCACAGTAATAAGACATTAAGTCACAAAATAAGGACATCTTTATATCAAAATAAGTATCTTTATAAAATGAGTGATGATGTAAAAAAAATGACATTATAAGGCAACAACTCAAAAAAAGCTACATAATACCTTGAAACAACCTTGAAATAAGTTTCATGACTTCTTGGGCTTCCACAACACTCTCTAAAAGCTTTTTAATAAACACTAATGACTCACTCTGTACATGGGAGAGGTCAAAGTTACCTTAATAAGTCAATTAAAAGAAAAAAACCTGGGCATTTTACAAGCCCTTTTCATGGTATACTGTGTTACTTTCCATTTAGGTTGATATATTTCCAGTTTCTAGAAAATTATCATTCCTACACACTTTATGCAATACAGACAAAAAAAAACCCCAAAATGTTCCTGTCATTTTATTTTAATGATCTTTAGGGCCAAAGCACCATATGGCTGGCATTAGCCTACACATGCTATCGCTAATCAGTTGGTGTTTCCTGGTGTGCAGCTAAAACATCAAAGAGCCTGGTGGAAATGTTCTCCACACACTCGTTCTATCAAACGATCAGGGAAATTTTGAGTGCTGTTTGGGGGTCACACTTCAGGCACTACAGAGAGTTTGAGGTGTGTTTACAAATATCACGTTTATAAAAAACATTGTTGGGAGTTTGCAAATTTTCTTTAACATTGAACATGTTTAAGAAAGAGGAAAAGAGAGAGAACGAGACTATGCCATCGCTCCCTCCGTGACAGCATGGTAATTTTGCTCTCTCACACCTGGCCGCTAACTTTTCCGCCAGTCAGGAGCCCAATAATGAACTTACTCAATGGCAGTTCCCCACTTTAAATCTGGATCTGCATACATCAGAGTGTAAATCACAGTGAAGTGGCCCAGGTCAAAAAAATATCTCATCAGCCCATGCAGCAAATGAAGTGTCATAACATACGAAGCAGCAGATGCTCAGTGAACCAGAATCTTTAAACCTTACACTCTCGTAAAATGTAGATGGAACCCCAGTGTTCAGGTCATATTTGGCTACTGCAAGTTCCAGTGAATAACTTCCCCCCACATATGACAGGGCGGCATGTGCTGTTTGGTGGCCAGTGGTCTGGGTCAAGACAAGCCTGCAATTAAGTTTTTAATGAGGCTGGAGACAAGAGCAGGCAGACTTGAGCTTTTAATGGCGCAAAGGCTGAATACAGTCTTCCAAAATGTAGTGGTCAGGAACAGGCATGGGGCAGGTGAGGCACAAACTGTATGTCAGAGGCAGATCAAGATGACAAACACAACACATCAGACACGTACTGAACCGGCTTGCTAACACTAGACAGTGATGTCCTGAGTTCTGGGATCTGTGTGCACATGTCGACACGCTGTGATTGAGTCCAGGTGTGTCGTTAGTGAACTGGAGCATGCATGCAGAGGAACGGAGTCTGTAACTATTGTGTTCATAGGCTGTTGTGCATTGGAGTTGGTGTTTATGGACGAGAGTGGCTATTCCATGACAGAACCCTGCCTTCCACTGAGCTCCCTCCGGGATCTAATGTTTTCCATGGGTAGCATCTGGGATACACTTTCAGCTTGTCTGAATACACATCTGAAATGAGTAGATGATCTAGAACATCACTAGCTGCCACCAAGGACTGTTCCTTGGGTGCTTAGCCCTCCCAATCCATCAGGTCCTGGAACTTATCTTCCCGCCATCTGGAACCTGGGATTGCTCTTACCCCTGTAGGCAGGTTTCCCCTTGATCTGGCGTTTTCCCTTCTTGGCCGTGTGTTGGGATAACGTGACCTCCACTACAGTTTCTGAAATGTCCACTTCCAAAATGAAAGGTCTCTGGGGGTCTGGGTGTAATATTGGGACAGGCATAATTGCTTGTTTCAGCTTCTCTAAAGCTTTTTCTGCCTCTGATGTCCATCTGTTTCTTGGCATTCTGCTGGACTAGAGCGGTCATGGGGATGGCAGTAACACTAAAACCTCATAGGAAGCACTGTAAAAAAATGAGCAGAACTTAGGAATCACTGGAACTCTGGAACTTTACTGACGTAGGTGCAGGCCAATTCTGTACAGCAGACATTTTACTGTGCTCCACCGACACCCCCTCCTGATTGATAATATATCCCAAAAAGGTTACTTGTCTCCTGTGAAATTGATACTTTCCTCCATTAACATACAAGAGAATTCTTCATAACTGCCTTTAGTACGGCTTAGAGATGACAGATGTGATGTTCATTGTCAGCTAAATAAATTCCAATGTTGTTGGAATTAATCAAGCACTGAAAGACACTTGGTGTACAAGAGAGCATGACCAATTACGGTATTTGTAGTGGCCAACCAAGGTGCTAGAAGCAGTTTACTACTCACCTCCCTCGCTAATATGTACCAGAATGTATGCACTGCACAGGTCAAGCGTCAAGGCAGTGGATAGCAGTACTGGACAGTTGTATGATT
Source organism: Scorpiodoras heckelii (assembly GCA_028566435.1). Classification (NCBI taxonomy): domain Eukaryota; kingdom Metazoa; phylum Chordata; class Actinopteri; order Siluriformes; family Doradidae; genus Scorpiodoras; species Scorpiodoras heckelii. The sequence continues at coordinate 29,024,145 of JAOVVH010000058.1, read as the reverse complement.
TAGTAGTCAATGCAGGGACTGAGTCCTCCACCATATTTCTCTCAAAAAGGACACCCATTGATGCAGGAGATCCGGATAGGCAGACGTAGTCTTGCTTCAATGCCTCAACAATGTAGTCCTGCATGGCTTTCTCCTCCGCTTGTGTGAAGGGGGGACTCTCACTTGCAAGAGTGTTGTGCCTGGCAGCGGCTCAATGGCACCGTCATATGGTCAATCTGCATGGTTTGACTTTACCTTCTCATGCTCATTATACAGGATTTGGATGGAATTGTAACAGAACTATCTGGTTCAGGGTGAGAAGGAAGGTCATTGACTCAGAATGAAGCTTGCTGACATGGAGTGTGATAGGTTTGGTATGCTTCATTAGTTTTCCTTCTCCGACTGGTCCTCCATCAAGATCGTGCACGTGCAGGGTTTTTTTCAAGTCCAGATCTTGAGTTGTTCAGCTAGAGAGGCATCCATAAAATGTCTGACAGCTCCAGCTGAAATGACAAATCTCTCTCCTGAGTGCGTAATTGGGACTGGCAGTGAGAATTCTGGAGTTAATAAGGAAGAGGAGACTTTACTGGTGTTGGGCTAGCAGAAGGTACTACAGTGAAAACACTGTCTCCTTAATGAACAGGCTTGGTGACGTAGGACGAGTGCTTCGCTCTGAGTTCCAGGAGCAGTATGCTTATGTAGGACATGCTGTGAGCCCAGGTGTGCCTGGTTAGAGCTCAGGTGAACTGGAGACTGTGGGCCTTTGCGTTTGTAGGCTGTGGTGCAATCTGGGAGTTGGAGTTCGCGGATGAGTGCGGCGTTACCATGACAGGTTTCCATGTTGTTCTCTGGTTTACTTTCTCAGTACACAGAGGACTACGCATACAGCTGGTGATATGTAATAGTGGAAAGTTAATGAAGTTAATGAATGCAGCAGGTTTACTCGTGTGTAAGGCAGGACCATGTGATATGTGTGTATTTGAAAGAAATTGCTGGTTGTTTCTGTTGTCTTCAGGCAAACTGTGGGAAAGTTGATCTGTAAATTGTCTGGTTATTCTTTAATCTAAGGCCTTATTGTGTCATTGTGTATCAAGTATCAAAAATAAAATCAACTTTATCACTGTAATATTAGTCATTTTACATATGCAGTGGTGAGGTTGCAGATTGCAGCAACTGAATACGCCTTCCCTCCCTGTCTGAGTGTTTACTAAAAACATCAGATACGTATAGCATAGAATAGTACATCCTAACAGCCTTTTCTTCATTGTGGTAGTGGTTTAAGCTCTCAGTCTGTAGAGTCAAAGACCTGGATAGATTTTGTATTATTCATCAGATTAGAGTATAATGTCAGATGATTTGTAGCAACCGATTCTGGGTTTGCAGCTTATTTTCCCCACCCATTTTTCTGACAAATCCTGCCTTTTGCTCAGTAATCGGATGGGATTAGTAGATGTGTTCTGGACTAGGTTTGGCTTAGTACGGTTGGCAGCCAGTCGCAATTCTGAAGGTGGGATTTGTCTAAATATGGATGGAGAAATATGCTGACATTATTAAAAGTCTTTGTACTGCCTGTGAATGGTGGGGGGGGATGATAAGAGGCAGACTCAGGGAAACAGGCTTTCAGACTTTAGACCTCTGTGACACTCTCTTTCCTTTCTTTTGCGCATCAGAGCTAATGTGAGACATTTAGAGAACCAAAATATAAGACTTGTATGTACCCTTCGAGTATGTTTTTGAGTGTGTGTTTAACATTACCAGCAAAGTGCCGAGACTTTTCAAGTTTCAGCCTGTTGTACAGTCTGGTTTTGCTCAGACGTTAATCATGAATCCGTCAATCAAGGGTTCGAGAGACAGACTCTTCTCATTGGACACAGACAGACGTGGCGTATTTTAATGGGTGCCACAGGTAGACGAGGCTGTTAAGGAAGAGAGATCACATGTCTGGAGATGAAAAGATTTTTGCCTCTTTTTTTTAGTTGAAGAATGTTATTATTATGGGCACAATTTTCCCTCATGAGTGAGTATGAAGCTATATGTGTGTATATGTATACTTACTTGTATAAAATTCTTACAAGGATCGAGCAGTGATTGCTTTATATGATCAATCTAACATTAAAAACATTCTTTCTGGCTCCTGAGCGGTGCAACGGGCAAGTTGGAGTCCGAGTGATGCTATAGCTGCCCATAACCGGGAGCTCAGAGAGCAAAATTGGCCATGCTCTCAGGGTGGGAATGGCAGCACACACTCTCTCCCGCATCAGTCTGAGCGACACTGTCCAATCACGGACGTCTGTGAGCTCATGCATACAGAAGGTGGGCGTTACAACGCTCCCGGAGGTTGCATGAGTTCAAAAAGAGGCGGCGGCCTGCATCACGTGTCTCGGAGGAAACTTGTGATAGCTTCGCCCTTCCTGACTGGCAGCCCGTCGTGTCACATGGGAGAAATATCCATGGGTGGGAATTGGATACAACTAAATTAGGGAGAAAAGTGGGGAAAAATCCCCCCCCGCCACAAACCACAAAACCTAAAACCTTCTTTCTCAGCTAGTATTATTGGCCTGCTAGCTAATCTGTTAACAGAAAAGTTTTTTGTTTTGGATAAATTGCATATATAGCACATCTTGTCCTACAATGTAGTACAAAAAGACCCGTTTTCTCCACTCGTGCGCGCCATATAATCTTAAACTTTACAAACTTTGAAAAAGAGCTTAAGCTCCGCCCACTTCACAGTCATTTACCGTGTTTTACAAGCACGTGTTCTTTCTGGCTAGTCTCAGAATAAAAGCTGCTCCATAGAGGAATTAATACAAAAGCAGCATCTTTAGTTTTATAAGTGTTTGGTGGTTACTGTAAAACCCTGTATATATGCTCCCTCCAGTTTCAACCTTGATGATATGATACTTCATTAAACAGCGTTAAACACACACTGATGCAGTTTATGATTTAAACCTTTGCTCCATGGACAGCGAGGACGCTGCACCTCTGCATCTTTTACAAGATATAATCAAGTCGAGATGAGAGCACGGGCCATAACTTTACTGAAATGAGATCGAGGAAGGAGACGGGGCTTCCCGTAGGGTCACTTATCACAGAGTTAAAAATCTTCTACAAAATTATTCTTATTCAAAATTATTCTACAAGTAAACAATTAAGAAATGCTGTTTTTTTGCACCATAATGTGGTGATGATAAAAATTCCAAATGTTGGTTATCAGAGAAAAATAATCATTTTGAAAATACTTCGCACCGTTTAATAAAAATCATTAATCGTCTGTATTTTTTTATTTTTATTTTGGTGCTCTTTGCTTTGTGCATAAAAAGGATTCGTTGGTTTTGATGTCCACAGCAGGAACCCTGGCTCCATTCAGCTACGCTAGCTCTCATTCATTTTAAAGAAAAACAGCTGGAGTGCATCTTGCTAATCAGTGCTAACATTAGCCATGATGAACCCGTCATCTCTTTCCAGTGAGTGCATCTCTCGTTCTCTCTCTCTCTCTCACACACACACACACACACCAGGCAGTAATAATTTTTTGCAGACGTGTAAAAATAGTTTCGCAAATAACTTCCCTCAAAGCTAATTGTGGCTAGCAAAGCTAACAAGTAACAGTCCTGCTATTGTCGAAAAAAATTCTTCTCAAAGATACGATTTTAGAGTAAACATCTATATAACACACACTGTCTCTTTTTCCCAGTCGAGCTATACGCCAAATTTTTATACTTCCCATTTTTGAACTTTTAATTAGTTTAGAAATCCTAACCATGTTAACGGTTATCCATTTTATCATTAGCCTTTGATATGCAGATCGTCCGGCATATGCTCCGTCAATGAGCTGTTGCTACAGAAACGCTAAGGTGTTATCTGGGACACCGCCCAGGAAGACACTACAAATCACACACGCAATTTAATTCTAATCAAATTTATTTCTGTAGAGATTTGAACTACTGACACTGTCAGTAAGCAGAACTTAAAAAAGTTCCCTTCGTCCAGAAACGTTCCTGCTGTTGCGACGTCCTTTAAGTCTCCGAGCAGGAGCAGAAGGGGAAAACGCCGCAGCACGGCTGTAACCAGGGTCTCCACAGCGCGTTCGGCCACGACAGCTGGTTCTCGGGAAGCGTCAGTGTCCGCTGGTGTTCCTGGACGGCATGTCGAACCCGCTGCAGCACCTCGCCGTAACGTGCCTCCGTCTCCGCCGTCAAGGGCACTGCCTCTGAGGGGTCAGAGGTCACATCGAAGACAAGCGGGGGGTTGTGGTGTGTGACGACGTCTCCATCGCACAAGCACAATATTGTGCTGCAATTCTGAGTGAACAAGTGGACTTTGAAGACTGAGTCACCTAAAGAAATAACAAAAGAAGACTTTTTTTTTTTTTTTAATCCTTTATTTGTGTGTGTGTGTGTGTGTGTGTGTGTGTGTGTGTACTCACTTTCAGGAGGATGCCAGCGGACAGCGATTAACTGCTCCCCACAGTAGTGAAACATGAACTCGTGGTTCGAACGCTTTGCTTTTCCCTCCAACAATGGCAGCAGGTCATGACCATCCAGAATCCTTCAAAGACACACACTCAGTAACTATTCACAATGCAACACTAAAATATATCTATAAGTTTATTTCATTAATGCAGCTGAGTCACTATTATGTCCTGTTTATTACAAAACTAGACTTAGGACTTACCACTACCAGTGTGTTAGCAGAATGTGTGAACAGCACATTCAGATTGATGGCTACGAATGACTTTTTTTGTCAGTGGTCTTAATGAGTAACAAGTACTAGCCTGTCGTTAGGCAGCTGTCCTCCTGCTAGATTCACGACAGTAGGAAAAATGTCCATTAAACTTGTTGGCTCATGAACGATTTTTCCGGCTGGAAAACGATTTGTCCAGCGGAATATTCCGGGAACACGAATGCCACCTTCCCAGCCACCCCTGCCTTTACCACCTGCACAAAACATAACAAAAACCCTGTGTGAATGGGATGGTGACATTAGATCTTCCAAAGAACACACGCAGAGCAGCAGAAAAAACCAGTAGGTTGCGTATCACTGTATTTCTTATAGCACAGTGCATTCCTTAAACAGTACTTAAATAAGTGCTGAATACTTTTTCCATATATAAAATGATGAAAACTCAAAACGTGTTGATCCTGGTACTGATCCCTCACCTCCTTGCATGATAGTTAATACAAGTGTGGATCATTCTCAGCACTGCAGTGACACTGA
>JAOVVH010000058.1:28787092-28797992 GCA_028566435.1 Scorpiodoras heckelii | reverse complement strand
GCAGGAGGAAAGGCTTTCTCCTACATGGCCCCTCTACTATGGAATCAACTCCCCCCTTTTATTCGAGATTCAGACACTCTCCCAATTTTCAAGGCTAGGCTAAAGACATACTTATTTACACAGGCCTTTGGTTAGAATTAGCTAAAAATTGGGATGTGTGGCTCTGGTTCCTGGAGCTGGAGTATGGGGTTGTTGGCCTTGCATTATTAACATTAACTCAGGTACCAAGTCCAGGATTGTGTAATTCTATTTTAGTTCACTTGTAACAGTCAGTTGCTGATTGGATGTTAAGTGGCCACAGCAACTTAGGAAGGTGGCAGGCAGATTGTTATGGCTGTGGGTAAGGTGCTGGATTCTGTGTGTGACTCGGGTACTAAGTACAGGACTGTAATCATATTTTAGTTCACTTGTAACAGTCAGTTGCTGATCGGATCTTTAATGGCCACAGCAACATAGGACAGTGGTAGGTAGATTATTATGGGTGTAGGGAAGGTGCTAGTTGCTGATCAGATATTAAACGGCCACAGCAACATATGACAGTGGCAGGTAGACTATCATTTGTGTAGGGAAGGTGCTAACGCTTCTGTATTCACCTATACCAGCAGTTTAACTTCCGGTTAACTCAAGAGCGAAGGCAGAGACTGTGACAAGCAAGAAAGAAAAAGGGTTCAAGATGTACATATTTAGTTATATTGACAACTACGGCGGATCTTGATGAGTCATTTCTTCCAAAGCATCTTGTCCTCAGGAAAAAAAATTAAAACTCCCCACTGAGTTATATTGTGATGAAACAGAGCAAAGTGGTACAGCACAATGCTCTGAAGCACCCCACTCGTGTTTCTGAAAAAAAAAAATCATACCAACATTCATATTGGATCTGCGCTAAACTCTTTACAGACAGTTAAATTAGGCAGTATAACCCAAGCAGAAATATGTCACAGCCTCTAATGCTCATAGCCTATTGTACATGAACAGAAACCAAGTTCAAGTTGTCACTGGTAGCAGAGATGATAAGTTATATATATATAGCTTGTATGAAAAACATGATTATCCATCCATCCATTATCTTCCGCTTTATCATGCTAGTCGGGGTCACGGGGCGGCTGGACCCAATCCCAGCGTCATCGGGAGAAGGCGGGGTACACCATGGACAGGTTGCCAGTCCATTGAATGGCCAACAGACACTCACGCACACATTCATACCTACGGGCAATTTAGAGTGACCGATCAACCTAACATGCATGTCTTTGGACTGTTGGAGGAAACCGGTGTACCCGGAGGAATCCCACATAAGCACGGGGAGAACATGCAAACTCCACACAGAACGGCCTGGACCGGGAATCGAACCCGGATCGTCTTGGTGTGAGGCGACAGTGCTAACCACTACACCACCATGCTGCCAAAAACATGATTATTCTGTTTTAAATTTTTGTTCATTTATTATCAAAAACCAAAATGTGTTAAGTTGTGCCCTGCCCTCCTCTAGTAGAATCACTGGGTGAACCATCAGGATCGTCTCCTTGAATGATTTCTCAAAGGGAATATACTTTTTGGCTCATTCCCACCAAATAATTCACAATGTATGATCTTAAGTATGATGTTCCACAACATATTAAGTTTATACATATTAAGTATATTTATCATATAACATAAATAATAATCCATTGCCATGAGATACTTAGTTTGAGATTCAGTGACCCAAAAGAGTTGACTGTTATCGGTGAGACGAGTCAACTGGTCTGATTCACTGAGAAGAGCCAGATTCTAATTAGTAATTAAATTCCGCCTGTAACAATGACCAGGTGAGACAATATGGGAAACACAAATGAGCTTTATTTTCAGCTCTTATTAACACAAACTGCTTTGCAGCCTTTAACTTTTACGCAGCTCTTCTCGAGCTCTCCATCTCTCTCTGGCTCTCTCTCTCTCGCGCGCTCTCCTCCGTCGGGCATTTAACCCCTCGCTCACTGCATAGACACACACACACACACACACACACACACTCACAGGGAAGGAAACAACAGGTAATTAATACAGGGAAATAAGGGGCAGGTGCGAGTGATTTACCTTTTTTGGACGCTTCCGGCTCCGTCTCCCGTTGCCAGATCCCACCAGATCACACACCCACTGCCACCTACCCCCACCACCCCACTCAGGCCGGGAAGCCATCCGGCTTGCAGTCTCCCCCCTCTCCCCCTCCCTGGCGGAAGAAAAAGTCCGCTACAACCATCTGTGCACCCGGTCTGTGGATCACCTCGAATTTGAAAGGCTGGAGGGCTAGATACCAACGGGTGATCCGGGCATTGGCATCTTTCATGTGGTGGAGCCAGTGCAGTGGAGCATGATCCGAACAGAGGGTGAAGGGCTTCCTCAGCAGGCAGTAGCGGAGGGTGAGGACCGCCCACTTGATGGCCAGACACTCCTTCTCTACTGTGCTGTGTCCCTCTCTGTTCACCAGCTTGGGGCTGATGTGCAGCACGGGGCGCTCCTCCCCCTCCACCACTTGGGACAAAACGTCCCCCAGCCCTCTGTCCGATGTGTCTGTCTGCAACAGAAAAGGGAGAGAGAAGTCAGGAGAGTGCAAAAGGCGTCCCCCACAAAGTGCTGCTTTTACCTGGGTGAAGGCCTGCTGGCACTGCTCCATCCACTGACCTCAAAGGGCCCTTGCCACTTGGCAAGTAATTTAGAGCTCAACGTGGGCAGTAATATGAACACTTCATCTCCCGGAGTGAAACTACGCAGCTAAGCACCCCTGTTATACAGCTGGGACTGATGTTCTTGAGCGTGCAGCAAATTCTCCTGTGTTAGCGAACCCAATGTGTGGAGTTTTGCTCTCAGGTCAAGAACGTACTGAATTTCGTTTTGACTCTGTGAAGGTCCCTCCTCCCAATTTTCCCTCACGACATCGAGAATGCCGTGAGGTCTATGTCCTTAGAGCAGTTCGAATGGGGAAAACCCTGTGGAGGCTTGCGGAGCCTCTCATATCGCGAACAAGAGGGGCTCGAGCTACTTATCCCAATTTCTTGCGTCCCCGTGCACAAACTTACGAATCATGTTCTTAATGGTTTTATTAAATATTTATTTAATCCCCAACAGTTCGTACAGCTTGTGGAGTGTCCGTGACATGAACGTAGTGCCTTGGTCCATCAGGATCTCTTTCGGGATCCCGAACCGGGAGATTACGCTGAAGAGTGCCGTAGCAACACTGCGTGCTGAGATGTTGCGCAGCTCCACTGCTTCCGGGTATCGTGTTGCGTAGTCCACAAGGACTAACACAAAGCGGTAGCCGCGTGTTGATCATTCTAATGGCCCAACGAGGTCCATGCCAATTCTCTCAAACAGGACCTCGATTAAAGGAAGCAGGCGCAATGGTGCTTTTGGGGTGGCTGGGGGATTCACTAACTGACATTCGCAACATGCCACACACTACCTGCGCACATCACCGCGAATGCCCGGCCAATAGAACTGGGCCATGAGATGGAGAAGTGTCTTATCCTGTCCTAAATGTCCCTCCATCAGATTATAATGAGCCGCCTGGAATAGCACTTCCCGACGGCTCCTGGGCACCAACAACTGGGTGGTCACTTCCTGACTGTGAGTGTCCTGCATCACTCGGTAAAGCCTGTCTTTAATAATGGCAAAGTACGGGAAGGAGAGTGCCGCGTCAGGGGAAATCCTCTGACCATCGATTACTCTAACTTGGTCAAAGGCATGGCAGAGAGTCTCGTCGTGCGTCTGCTCAAGGGGGAAATCTCCAGCGGGGAATTCCCGGAGGGAGGAGTAGGCCCCGCCTCTGCCTCCAGGTCAGGATGATGCTGAGCTGACATCGACGAGGGGAGCTCCGCTTCTTCCACGAGCACTGCACATCTTCTATGCCGCACTAAGCTTGGGCAGGACCCGTCCGCGCAGATTCCCCTCAACAGTTTACTAAAACCAGGCCAATTTGTACCCTCAGCCAGCGTGATAGCATCCTCCAGCAATGTGGGGCAGTGGCACTGGACCCACTCCGCGGTTCCCGTCAGCAGCTTGGCGATGAATTGCTCCAGCATGACCTGCTCCACGATCTCCTCTGCGTCACAGTCCCCCACAAAAAGCCACCTCTGGCAGGCATCATGCAGCTGCTGGGCAAAGACGAAGGGGCGGCCAGCTGCACTGTAGTCCAGCGAGCGGAAGCATCTCAGGTGTTGTTCTGGAGATCGGCCGATGCACTGCATGATCACCCACCGCAGGACTTGGTACTCCTGGTGGTCATCCTGGGGTCCCATCTTGGGTAGTGCCAGGGGAGGCGCAGATGTCGAGGCCTCCCCGAGGGAGGCCGGGACGCCAGGAGAATGCAGCAGGTTCTGCAGCATCTGCCGATCCTCCGCCTGCACCGTGAGCAGGGCTTGGAACCGGTGCTCATGGTCGTCCCGCAGGGCGTGGAAGGTGTCAGCCTGGGCCTTTTGCATGGCCGCGAGAGACTGGACGATGCTGGCCGCAGGTGAGGACTCCATGTCGGCATTATAATAATCTCCCGGGTTTCGGCACCAGTGTAACAATGACCAGGTGAGACAATATGGGAAACACAAACGAGCTTTATTTTCGGCTTTTATTAACACAAACTGGCTTTTCAGCCTTTAACTTTTACACAGCTCTTCTTGAGCTCTCCTTCTCTCTCTGGCTCTCTCTCTCTCGCACACTCCCCTCCACCGGGCATTTAACCCCTCGCTCACTGCATAGACACACACACACACACACACACTCACAGGGAAGGAAACAACAGGTAATTAGTACAGGGAAATAAGGGGCAGGTGCGGGTGATTTACTTTTTTCAGACACTCCCGGCTTCGTCTCCCATTGCCAGATCCCGCCAGATCACGCACGCGCTGCCACACCATCCTTGTTGTTTTATTATTTATTCATTCTTATGTATTAATCTGAGCATGAGCAACGTGAGCAGAAAGTGTTTTCCTTTATTAATAAAATAAAAACCCCACAAAGAAACAATAAATTCATTGCTTCATTGTGTTCCACCTTTTGTTCTTTTAACAAAGACATGAATTCATTATGCTAATTTCATTTTAAACATTGTTTTGTGACTGCCACTGGACCTCGGGGCAGATTGGATGTCGCAGGAGAGTGGGCGGAATCGTGGCCCTCTCCCAGCATGCTTCTGGCAAGACAGTTTCCTGCGCCTACCATTAATGTTTGTTGTGTTGTTGTGTGTGCCTCCCTCTAGCTTTTGCATTAGTTTTAGTCTCCTTTACCCCTTTGTTATGCTTTGTTGTTAAATAAAGTGCTCATTAAAAGCTTCTTCCTACAGCCCCTACAACCATCACCACATTGATGTCAGAAGTGGGGATGTCTGGACTGCAAGCTTCAAGAGCTTATTGAAGAAATCCAGATGCTTACAAACAAACAACGGGAAAGGAGGTGGCAGATAGCAGAGAGTCGACCAGGTGGCTGGCTTCAGTGTAGCAAGGCATGCCACAAGAACCGGTGAAGGGAGACCAAATGCGAGGACAGCGCCAGCAGCTCCATAGTGTCAGCGGCAGAGAGTGACATCAGTGAGCATGACACCGGCTGAGAAAGAGATGTCCCATACTAGAATGTAGAAGGTGCATGGGAACTATTCTATGCATGGTGGCTGGTTTCTACAGATCATCGGCGGTGGAAACAATGGTGCAACTTTGACTGGAGGGAAAAGTGCTCCAAGTGCTGGTGGATTTACCCACCGAACAGCACAGTGATCTGACATTAACAGCGGCCCTACAGCTGCATTTCAGCCAAGTGCCCACCACTATGACTGTGAGGAAGTGGCTTCCAGCACGCTGGCGGGTGTGCAGTGAGTGGATTAGCATGCTAGTTGTGGAAATAAACACCATGGTAAGGCATGTGTATCCCGCATTCCTGGAAGCAGTTCAGGAGGAATTGGCCCTGAATCATTTCATGAATGCACTTGAAGGAATTAAAATGACAAGTGCAGCTTTCGGCTCCCAGCTGACTAAAAGAGGCTGCAGTTGAGGTGGAATGCATTGAGATCATTCTGGGACAGTGTGTTGGTGCTGCAAGAAATGGGGGGAATCAAACAGCACATTGCTACGAGCCTGAGCCAGTGAGGGACTGGCAGCCTCTCAGGCCTCTCTCCCTTGTGCATGGAGCTAAGCTCCACCATGGTTTATGGGTTTGTTGTCAGCTTAATGGAGTAAAAGTTAAAGCACTACTTGACACTGGGTCTACTGTTTCACTTTTGCGGCCTGGGTTACTTCCTGACAGTGAGAGTGCCGATGCAGATGTTTGGTGGCCAATGGAAGTGCAGTTACAGAGAGTCACAGGAGCCCAGGTGGATATGTGCATGGACATTATTAATCAGCAATGTGAAACTGTCATTGGTGAAGGCAGGTTGTAGCAGCATGGCAGCGGAGTCCCAGGGCTCCCTGGAGGTGTCACCCCGGTCTCACCCAAGTGATGCTACTATCCCTGGAGAAGCTGAACACACAGACTGGTTTGGTGGAGCTCGGGGGCCTGGCAGCGGCGCTGGTAGGTTGAGATCACCACAGATCTCTTGGGGTGACACCACTGTTGGTGGAGGAGTTGAACACGCAGCACCACCAGTAGTGGGTGGATCCCCCGAAGTTGTTGGCAGTGCTCACAAGCAGCTCAACCATAATCATCAAAAGCTGCCTGCCTGCCAACCTACTCTAGTTCAGGAATGGAGAGATAATGTTGCCCAAACCAGTGTTGTTCATGAACTGTGGCTAGAGCAACACTGTGCTATGACTGCAGTAGAGCCTGCTCCTGCTGAACTGGATGTATTGCGGCTGAAAGAGCTGCAGAAGGAGCAGGACAAAGACTGGGAGTTCTCATGGGCATCAGAGTGGCTGAGTTCAGGTAAAACACCCAGGTGGGCTCACACAACTCCATACAGGCCAGTTGATAAGGCTCTGCAGGCTAGCTGGGATAGTCTTCGGATCAGAGAGGGGCTGCTGTATTGTATGTGGGAGGAACTGGTCCCTGGGAAGAAGATCTGGCAGCTGGTGGTGCCATGCAGCCTTAGAGAGAGGGTGTTGGGGCCATACACGGAGCTGCAGATGTTGGGCACTTTGGTGTAGCCAAACACTATGGAGACTTAAGACAGAGTTTCTACTGGCCTGGCTGTCACACTGACATAGTACTGTTCATGCATTGCTGTGATTGCTGCACTGCTACAAATGGGCCCACACCACAGTCACAGGCTCCGCTGCAATCACTCCGTTTGGGTGCTCCCATGGAAGAGGTCACAGTTGATGATCTGGGATCCTTCCCTGAGTCTACAAGTTTCACCCCTGAGCAGCTTATGTTTGGGAGAGAGGTGCGCACACAAGCTGAGCTGGTGTTTGGAGTCCCACTGGGAGTGGATATCAAGGACCAGCCACTGCACAAGTATGAATGGGAGCTACGCCAATGCCTTCTAACTATTCATCAGTTGGCAGTTGCCTTTCCCCCTGTGTTATGCTTTGTTGTTAAATAAAGTGTTCATTAAAAGCTTCTTTCTACAACCCCTCCACCTCATCGCCACATTGGTGTCAGAAGCGGGGATGTCTGGAATGCAAGATTCTAGAGCTTATTGAAGAAATCCAGATGCTTATGAACAAACAACGGAAAAGGAGGTTGCAGATAGCAGAGAGTAGACCAGCCAGGTGGCTTCAGCGCAGCAAGGCATGCCACAAGAACTGGTGAAGGAAGATCAAATGCCACCAAGGACAGCGCCAGCCGCTCCATAGAGTCAGCGGCAGAGAGTGACATCAGCAAGTGTGACACCGGCTGAGAAAGGGATGATGACAGCTGGGCAGCAGTGATTTGGGTCCCACAATACAATGGAGAACTATTCCATGTGCAGCTGCACATGGTGGCTGGTTTCTACAGATGGTCAGTGCTGGAGACAACAATGCAACTTTGTGTGGAGGGAAAAGTGTTCCAGGTTCTGGTGGATTTACCCACCAAACAGCACAGTGATCTGACAGCATTAACAGCGGCTCTACAGCTGCATTTCAGCCAAGTGCCCACCACTATGGCTGTGAGGAAGTGGCTTCCAGCATGCTGGCGGCTGCGCAGTGAGTGAATTAGCATGCTAGTTGTGGAAATAAACACCATGGTCAGGCATGCGTACCCTGCATTTGCAGAAGCAGTCCAGGAGGAATTGGCCCTGAATCATTTCATGAACGCGTTTGGACTGGAGGAATTAAAATGACAAGTGCAGCTTTCGGCTCCCAGCTTGCTAAAAGAGGCTACAGTTCAGGCGGAATGCATTGAGATCATTCTGGGAGAGTGTGTTGGCACTGCAGGAAATGGGGCAAATCTAACAGCACATTGCCACAAGCCTGAGCCAGTGAGGGCCTGGAAGCCTCACAAGCCTCTCTCCCTCATGCATGGAGCTAACTTCCACCATGGATTATGAGTTTGTTGTCAGCTTAATGGAGTACAAGTTAAAGCACTACTTGACACTGGGTCTACCTTTTCACTTTTGTGGCCTGGGTTGATTCCTGTTGGTGAGAGTGCAGATGCAGATGGTTGGTGGCCAATGGAAGTGCAGTTACAGACAGGCATGGGAGCCCATGTGGATATGTGGGCAAAAAGCAACTGTCTGTGAACTTGGGAGGCTTCAAGCACATGCATGGCTTCTGGTTGGTGCCTGGCCTGGCTGTCACACTGACATAGAACTGTTCGTGCATTGCTGTGATCGCTGCACTGCTGAAAATGGGCCCACACCACAGTCACAGCAGATGTGCTGGGATCCTTCCCTGAGACTACAAGTTTCACCCCTGTGAAGCTCATGTTTGGGAGAGAGGTGCGCACACCAGCTGAACTGGTGTTTGGAGCCCCACTGGGAGTGTACATAGAGGACCAGCCACTGCACAAGTATGCGTGGGATCTATGCCAATGCCTACTAACTGTTCATCAGCTGACATGAGATCATCACAGTGAAGCCAGCGACCACAAGAACAGAGCCTACAGCTCACATTGGTGATTGTTTAACCCTTGGTGATGGCACGGTCAGTGACCTAAGCTGCAATCTCCCTGGGAAGGCCCATGAGAAGTGTTGGGACATTTGGGAGAGGTATTGTACCATGTGTGCATGGGGTTGCACCGTACTGGTCCCACTGCACAGAGTCTGTTAGCCCCAAGGGTTCTAGGGACAAACCATGCTGCGGGCCAGGTGAGAGACTAGCCCAGAGTTGCCTGAGACCTGGAGTGACTGTTCTTGTGCTGTGTTGTTTTTGTTCTTGTGTACTTTTGTTGCAAGTTCGAGCCATGTGATATCCAGGATGGTTAACCATTGTGTGCGTAGGGGGGCTGGTGTGTGTGTGTGTGTGGGGGGGGTTGTTTCTATGTGGTGGCTGCCACTGGAGTTGGGGATGGATTGGATATCCCAGGAGAAAGAGTCATGGGCCTCTCCCAGCATGCATCTTGGATGGTGGTTTCCTGAGCCTACCATGAATGTGTGTTGTGTTGTGTGTCTCCCTTTCCCTTTAGTTTTAGTCTCCCTTCCCCCTTTGTTATGCTTTATTGTTAAATAAACCATTTGTTAAAAGAGCTGCAAGGGTGGAAAATGGCTTCTTTCTACAACCCTTCCACACCATCACCACAATTGAAAGCTGTAGGCTACAGTAATGATATATTGCAATTGTATGCGAATAATTATTTACGTGTTTTGTTTTTGCTTTTTGATTAAGTAGGTGTAATAATCTGTTCTTGTGACAAGCAGCCATGTGTAGCATCTCATATGCTATTTAGCCTATTAGCTAACCGGCCTTAATGTCGTGGAGGACAAGTGGGAAGTTAAAGATGTGCTCTTTCCTTTCAGCTCATCTCTCTAACACTCAAACCACACGTTCGTTCACTGCCACATTTTTTTCCTTCTCTGACTTCTTTCTCTGCTGCAGGACTATTCTCTATCTCTCTGCAATAGATGTTTCTTCTCTTTCTTCTGTTTTTTTTTCTTGCTCTGTCCTTCGTTCCACTCGTGCTTAATCTGTTCAGGCTGCATAATCCGTAATCCGTCAGGAAATTGTTTCCAGATTAAAGAAACTCGGAGCATGACGCAGTTTTATTCAGGCATGAAATTACGTCCCGAAATACGAAAAAATATGAAAAACACACACACCTGGATGAGTTTTCATACTCAAACAGAGCAGAATGGACTGGTAGATATTACAGTAAGAATAATTTAAAAATTTTGTACTACTTGGGAAAATTCTAGAGATGTAAAGTGAACAAAAAAACCCAAAACAAAACAAAATAAAAATGAATGAATGAATGAATGAAGTTCAATTTTATATAGCGCCTTTCTCAAACCCAAGGACGCTTTACAGTCAACATACACCTTTTTTAACACCAATCACACACCGGTGTGTAAAAACAGCCTAAAAATTAAGAGATTAATTAAGAAAAAAATCAAGAGCACATGCTTATTAATTTTTCTGTTATCAGTATTTATTTATTTAAGCATTTCATTAAAACTGATAATAAACTTCTACATTAGTTTACAGTAGTCATGAGTAACACTTCTGAAGAAAAGCAAATCACTTAAATGCTCTCTCTCTTTCTCTCTCTCTCTCTCTCTCTCTCTCTCACACACACACACACGCACGCACGCACGCACGCACGCACGCACACACGCACACACACACACAGAGCTTTTGTTCCCACACAGAAAAGTTTTCCTGATGAAGTCAATTCAATCTAAAGTGTCAGTGTCCGGGCGGCACGATGGTGTAGTGGTTTGCACTGTCGCCTCACACCAAGACGATCCGGGTTCGATTCCCGGTCTGGGCCTTTCTGTGTGGAGTTTACACGTTCTCTCCGTGCTTGCATGGGTTTTCTCCGGGTACTCTGGTTTCCTCCCACAGTCCAAAGACATGCATGTTAGGTTGATCGGTCA
>JAOVVH010000058.1:28760673-28778618 GCA_028566435.1 Scorpiodoras heckelii | reverse complement strand
ATTTTCTGCATAAAACAGTGCTTGGTTCATTGTCTGACAAATTTAATTTTTTAAATTTGGATGATGAGAAGACCATTGTAAACAAGAGTGAATATGTCATTTTTTCTTATTTGTTATATCCTTTTTCTTTACTTTTTAAAGCGTACTTATTTCAGTTACAATTAGATGTTTACTCTCGAGTGGCGCAACGGCAACGCGTTCGCCCTGTCATACAGAGATCGTCCGGGTGATGCTACAGCTGCCCGTAGCTCAGAGAGCAAAATGCTCTCAGGGTGGGAGAGGAGAGGCAGCATACGCTCTCTCAATCAGTGTGACAGTGTCCAATCACGGGCGTCTGTGAGCTCTGTGAGGTGGGAGGGAGCGCTTTCCTCTGAGTGCGTTATACCGTTCCTGGAAGTTGCATGACCAAGTTCGAAAAGAGGCGATGATTGGTGTCACGTGTTTCAGAGGAAGCATGTGATCGCCCTCCAGCCCTCCCTGCCTGGCAGCTTGTCGTGTGACATGAGAAAAATACCGATGAGTTGGAATTGGATACGACTAAATTACCGAGAAAATCATTGGGGACAAATTTTTTAAATTTTAACAATCTGTTAAATATACACCAGAATGTAGGAAATGGCATCTATTTCATTAAAATTTTTCCCCCCAGTGTGTCCCCCCCACATTAAAAATGCTTCTGACGCCCCTGGTATACAACATATATCAACTTATCAACAGGTGTTGGGTGAACCAGTTAAAAAAAAATTTTAATCAACATAGGGTCAAAATTATATATTCCGGGTCAAAAATATACATACAGCACATCTAATGTAGTTAAGTGTCCCTTATTAAGTTGCACCTTGACCAGGCACTTTGATAGCCATTAACAAGCATCTGACAGAATTCTGATTGCAGAATTCTGACCACTCTTCTTGGCAGAGTTCTGTTAAATTTGTTGGTTTCCTGACAAGGATCCAACTTTTAAGTCTGTATATTTTTGATATGGTGAGGTCAGGAAGGCCATTTCAAAAGCAGTTTGGGGTCATTTTCCTGTTGGAACACCCATTTCTGTCCATGCTGAAGAATTCTGAGGAAATCTTTTTTTCTTTATTACTTCATACACTTTGTGTAAGGTACCAGTTCCACTAGCAGCAGAAGCATGGTTCCTTGAGTGCCTCCCCTTTACTCCTCTTAATCTTGGAATCTGCAGTTGTTTACAAATAACAACAAGAGACATTTCCGACTTCCTGACACTCTGTATGTCTACAATCATCTTTCTCAGATTGACACTGAGCTCCTTAGACTTTCCCATTGTACTGTGTGCTGATCAATTCAATGAGTGCTGTCAAACAAACAAACCTTTTCATGTGGGCATAGAGAAGCTACCAGCTAAAGTCAATCAGGATCACTAACAGGAAGATAAAAGGCCTTGGCCTTGGCAAGTTAGAAGATATTTTGGAACTTTCAACACAACTGAATTAATAATCTAAGTTGGTGTATGTATATTCTTGACCCTGTATGTATAATTTGGACCCTGTGTTGACTTTAGAAAGAA
Organism: Scorpiodoras heckelii; assembly: GCA_028566435.1. Lineage (NCBI taxonomy): Eukaryota > Metazoa > Chordata > Actinopteri > Siluriformes > Doradidae > Scorpiodoras > Scorpiodoras heckelii. The sequence goes on along the minus strand of JAOVVH010000058.1, from coordinate 28,777,084 downwards.
AAGAAAATTAAACCTTGTGTGCCAAATTCTTGTTTTTTTCTATTAAATATATACATTTTACACTCATTCTGCCTCAGAAAAAAAAAACAGTTCAAAGAAACCATTGAATGGCCAATACTGCCATGACATTCATGTCCATGATGAGTGTATGTTAACTTCTAATCACAACTGTATATTATAAAAAAAGAACACAAAACAGTACAGTTCTTACAGTAAGTATTGCAAATTGACCCTGAATTATAGTACTAGAAGGTAGAAGGTAAACTCAAACATTATCAGTCAGACAGCAACTACACAGATCTCCAGAGCTTCAATCATCCCTTACCAACCTCCTTGGTCTATACGGGGATTTGGCTCAGGCATTAAATACATCACTGTGTGATAATGCTGGTGGTCTATTTGCTATGTCCTCCTCTCCCTATTTCTCTATGTCAAGCTAATATCTGTACTATTTGTCAAAGAAAATATGTTTATCTCCCCAGTGGCCTGATCTTTATGGAAAGGGTTCAGGGAGAAGACAGTTAAGTGGTTTTATTGGTTATTTTAATGTCCACTGTGAGAACACTGTTAGAGGTAGAGCATAATACTTATTAACTTTTCTTTTTTTCCTTCTTTTTTCCTGAATCACATAATTAGTAAAAATAAAATGATTGCAAGAAAGCCTGACCCTGTACATATACATCAGAGGTACATTAGCTACCTAATGCACAGCTTTATGGAATGTATTTGGTAGATGGCAAAAGATTTTGGACAGTTGCCTAATTAATTGAAATATGAATCATTAAATGTACAAGTTTTCATGCCAGTTGTTTCATATGATTTAATATTATTTGTCTCTTGTTGAAAGTGTTCTTTATTAAGTGTTTTGGCACATTTTACCATGTTACAGCTCAACAGCAAATTGATGCTATTGCTATGGATTAGTTGATGTTTCACTGAGGAATAACTGAAGGCAACTTTTTGCATCCGATTGTTATGTAGTTCAATCAAGACTTTATGTAGTTCAAGCTTTGCATAAATCACTTAATTTTTTTTCCTAAAAATAAATTTTGCAAGCAAAGTCAAATTAATTTTAACATTTTCCTTGATTTTTTTTTACATAAGTTTAAGAGACTCAAATGTCTATTTTTAATTTTAACAGACATAACCATTTGTTAAATCATTTATCCCTTTTTGTGAGATCTACGTTGGCTTTTTTCCAAACATAGTATAATCATCATAACAATATACTTAGTATGGAGGATCTGTTCTTTATTGCAGCAGCAAGGTCTTTAGACTAATATGGAGAGGCATCTGTGCCAAATTGAAAAGCAATCACCACAGTGCCAAAGATTGAAATGCAATGCACCCAGTGTATGGTTTTTCTATAGTGACATGCAGAATACATGGCAAAATGAATAGCAAAATAACTAGTACATTGTTTTTCACATTTCTTGACCTCTTTACTGAAAAAAACAATACATGAATTGCCATTTCGAAATGACATGCTGAATTCATGTCACATTTGAAGATAATACACCTTGAAATGTAATCAACACACAACTGTATTGCTGTCCACCATGATGTACTTCAAACATAAATGCAACGCATATAAGATTGTGTTTAAGACATGCAGAAAATGTGCCAATATGAAAAGTAAAAGGTCCATTATATTGATGTGAATGATGTGAAGTGAATGCCACTCGATCTCTTAACAGAAAAACAATGTGTGCAGATTTTCATTTTAGAAATAAAATGCTGAATTTGTGTCAGAATTGAACACAAACCACCTTAAAATGCAGTCAGCTGAACTGCATTGTATTCCTCTGTGTGGCTATGTGAACGTGCCAAAACAAAACACAACGCACACATACGCACACATATTTAATCAAGTAGCAGTGTGGTATTCGTGCTGAATTTGGGGCATGGCTGAGAAACCAGTCAGAAGAATCACTGTAACTTATTATCGCTGTACCATTTGCTGTAAAAGAATGGCTTTATAATTATACTGCTGAGTGGGACAGGTATTTTCAAGCATCCTGCTGGTGGTTGGAGTGTTGGAGTCTGGAGCTGTTCCTGAATGTTCCTCAGTGTGGTTTTTTTTTTGACATTTTGGAGAAGCCTTTGCCACTGACTGTGAGGACCTGGCCCATGTATTCTAACAGCCACTCATCTTTGAAAAGCACATAGTAGTCTGTAACTGCACCATCCTCAATTTGTACAAGTAGAGTGTTTGTTTCCTCTTTTACTCTGTCGTGAAATGTTTCTTCATTTTATTCATAATGTTTTTTTGGAAAATCAATATCATTTTTTTAATAAAAAAAAAACAAAACAATAATCTGTCCAGTGTTTAGTTATGTAGCACACCGCACATCTGTGCTTTTTTGAAGAATATGCTATTTCAGGCAGTCTTAAATGTAATATATGCTACATATGCCTCTCTCTCTCTCTCTCTCTCTCTCTCTCTCTCTCTCTCTCTCTCTCTCTCTCTCTCTCTTTCTCTCTCTACTTTGTCTTTTTGTTTTACTGCATGAAAACATTCACTCCCTTCCACAGACACTGCTCAGAGTGGTGGGTGGGATGGGAGGAGCCTGTGCTGTGTATGGTTAACCTGTTTTCAGTTTGGGTTTATAGAGCAGCAAATGGGGCCTGGCCCTCCAATGAAGGAATAGGGAGGGCAGACAGCAGGCAGGGATTGAGGGGGTGGTGGTATTACAGTGAGGATACACACATATTCTGTATGGATCAGGTTTGATGGAACTTCACACTGGAGCTTAGTCATTTTTCACTGTTGCCTGCCACAGCTGCTACAGTGGATCTCATGTCAGCCTGAGGCAAGCACCAGCCTCAGTTGAGTTGAGTTGATACTGCAGCAGAAAAAGGAGCACGTTGTTGAACACATATTTGATGTAAGTATTGTATATTTATATGAATACCATATATCTGTTATGCCATATTTTTGGTAAATCAATCTTATTTTTTAATAAGAAGCAACTTGTATTTGTTAGATTAAGGAAGGATGTTGTACTTGTTTAAATGTAAGGAGAACATGTTTTCTTGTTTGAAAATAATTTAACATAGCATTTAACATAGCAATAGAAATTATTTAGAAAAATAAAGAAAAATCCTCAATCTCTATTGTTTTAGGATAAAACAAACATCAGTAAGAGGCCTTAATGTATCTTAGATTGTTTAGTCATGGATGCCTATGGAGATGCTTTTGAATTGAGCTTTCTTGTGCATCATAGTTCAGCAAAAACATTCTACAGCCATGGACGGAGATTCAACCCGAGAGCTGTTTGTGGGACTGGGATCTAAGGATGCTGATGAGGTATTTAGGCAGAGCCCATCCAACAAAGACCCAAGCTGGTGCAAAACTCCTAGTGGGCACATCAAGAGACCCATGAATGCATTTATGGTCTGGTCTCAAATTGAGAGGCGGAAGATCATGGACCAGTGGCCTGACATGCACAATGCAGAGATCTCCAAGCGCCTTGGAAAACGCTGGAAACTCCTCCCAGATTATGAGAAGATACCCTTCATAAAGGAGGCAGAGAGGCTACGTCTAAAACATATGGCCGACTACCCTGACTATAAGTACTGTCCCAGGAAAAAAAGGAAGAGCTCAGAGTCCGCCAATAAAAAACTCTCAGTGAAAGCCAGCAAATCTTCTTCATGTCGATCAGCCAGCCTCACCAGTAAAGGGTTTAAAGTTAAACCAAACTCCTCCAAACAAAAAACAAATTGCAATGGCAGCAAATATAAATGCTATAATGCAAGCATGGGTGATGAAGCAGAGAAAGTATACCTGGCAAGTTCAGTAACTGTACAAGTGGATCAGACCCAGACAACTCTTGTTGTCTACCATCAGCCTACTACCATTCCCCCTAAGAAGAAGCAACCTAGACTATCTCAACTCAGATTCAATGTGCCCAGCAGCCTTCAGAGTTCTTCCTTTGACACTGGCTCTCAGGTACTCAGAAAAGTTGTGGTGTCTGATTTGCAAGGATCTAACTCCGCAAGATCCTCCACACCAACCTCCACCACCTCTTCCTCCTTTGTGTCATCTGTTTCTTCAGATGAGGAACTGGAGGAGGAAATCTTGCATATCATATCTAATACAAACTTTGAAAACATGCCTATGGATTGCTCCACTCTGGACAAGGACCATGAAGCATTTCATGCCAACTCAGGATCTCACTTTGACTTTCCAGACTATTGCACTCCAGAGGTGAATGAGATGATTTCTGGGGACTTACTCGTACCAAGCATCTCTGACCTGGTGTTTACCTACTGAGTTTGAAGATAAATTGTTCATTGTTCATAGACACATTTGCAAGTGGAACACCTAGTGGACCAATTGATCATTGTTCATAGACACATTTGCAAGTGGAACACCTAGTGGTCTTGTACATAAATCTGTGTGAAATTGTGCAATTCTTTTTCTATTATTTTGTTTCTTTAATGATAACATAAGTGCTGTGGCTTTTGTTCTTCAAACATATCTTATTGGCTTAGAAAATACAGAAAACAGTTCTGCCAAGCTCATACGTATTCAGGCACTTGTGGCTCAGTTTCAGAAAAAAGCAGACATTCATTACAGACAGCATCATGGCAGGTTTAGAAAAGGTCAAAAGCAGCAAAGGTGTAATTAGTTGTGATGGGAACACAGTATTAGCATCAATTCAGAAGAAATACCAGTGTTTTGTCAGACTACACAACATTTTAATGTCCCTGGACTGCAGGACAATAAGTGTCAGCCTTTAAAATAGGTATTTAAAAAATATATAGCACTCTAAATTTCATGACTGATCATAACAGCATTACCGTTTCACCCAAACAATATATTATTTAAGTCTGTAGCACTTGATAAGTATACAGCAACTTGAAGAAACCTGCCAGACAGAAATCCATGCATAAAAATATAGGTGGCTGTCACAAAATTTGTTTCCTTTTCTTTAATTAAGCAACAGGACTTTCAGTGCTTCAATAATGCTGCAAGAATTTTGCAATGCAGGTATGATTTAAATGTTGCCCTTTAATGCATGTCACTTTGTGCCTTAGAAGAGTTTGGGGATTGGGAAGGGGTGCTTGGAACCTTTCTTTCTGGGATCTGTGCATCTGTATAGCAGTTATTGTGTAGAACATCAAGGAGGGGAAGTGATGATGGTGGGGAAGGGAACTAGCCAGAGTTTGTAAATGAATGTGATGTCTGCAGTGTGGCTACAGCTGTCTTGATCAGGGTTAGAAATCTGTGTCTACCAGCTGGCCCCACTGACTCTCTTAGGGATTGTTTGCCAAGGTCCTAAGGTAATTCATCTGTGATGATACATTGTTTGTGAGTATACCTGACCATGTGTGTAAATGTTTTCTCTTTTATCTTCTGTTCTTACAAAAAAGGAGTCAGCTGGGGTGACTAAGTACACTTGCTTCTTGCTGCTTTTCAAATGAGACTCTTTTTCTTAACTAACATCCATGATCTTATTAATTTCAGCTTAGTGCTATTTTCATCTCACCATCAGCTATCCCATCAGCTGTTTCATAGACTCAGCAAACAAGTTTGGTCTTACATGAGTAATGTCCTTCAATGCCTACCCCCTCTGCGAAGCTGCAGAGAGATGTGTCTAACAAAGGAAATAGAGGTGGCTCAATCAAATCAGTTTGTTTTTAGATTAGCCTCATTTGCTCAGGTTTGTGTCATGTCAACCTGCAGGTCCACTGGGTGATTTTTCTTACTGTGGTCCCTACAAGAAACAGTCTGACCAGTTCAAAGTGATGTCAAATATATGACCACAACTTTCAGCATTATTTTCACTAGTCTTATAACTAGCAATGTGGTATGATTGTTAATTGATAAAAGATTATATATTTATGAATAATTCAGGAATCAATAGTTATGAAATATTATCTAAAAGAATCTTCAAGAACAAAAGCATGATCAGAGGCCTTACACAGGGTAACCCAGAGAGATCTGACGATTTTTATATGCTTATTTCTCAGACGCTAGTTTGATTAGAGTAGTGATTGGTGGTGGAAACAGTAGCTCAACTGATGCCATTTTAGTCAACATGGAGCAGTGGTCAGCGCAACATCGTCCACTCATCCTTGAACCGTTTTTTTTTAAATGGCAACTCTGTGATTGCTACTCTACGGCTATTTCACATTACGTTCAATATTCCTCGTCATGGTGCTGAGCCCTCTCAGAACACAATTAATTAATTATCATGTTATTTCATTTTAAAAAACCATTAGGTCTCTCTGGCTCACCTAGCTGAACGATGCGGACTCCTTATTAGAAATGCACGTATTATTTCAAAAACTTTTGAGGTTCAAAGTGCTCGTGGATTGCCGAGTGGTTTCCGATTCAACCCATTTTTTAATTGTGTTCTGATAGGGCACAGCACCGTGATGAGGAATATTGAACTTAATCTGGAAAGATTTAGGCATGGCATCTTGAAAATGTTAGGAATAATGCTAGAATCTGAATTTTGTAAATTACTGTGTCCGTGATTAATTGATTAATTGTGATCTGCACTGGTGGATAAAGCATGAATACAAAGGCATTGGCAAGGCAAAATGGTAACTGGTACTATGAAACCAAATCCATGCATTTACCTGCAAAAGCAAATGCTCAAATGTGACTTAGAGTGGGATTTGTGAATGAATGTAAAAAAGGAATTTGGCTATAACCATCAGTGAAAATGTTTAGTTGCTTCTGCCATGCAAACTCAACATATTCATAGTATATATAATCTGTGGAACATATAATTCAGTAATATGAGCAGGGATAGCCACATAAAAATACTTTCAAATAAATATGCCAATTAAACATGTATGCATTCATATGTAATATAAACAAAAGACAATGATAATATGCAAAAATCATACACCAACAATCAAGACAACCTCAGGATTTCAATTATCAGCGTACTGTAGAACTCTCCCTGTCCCTGTTTTAATTTTTGTCATTAATAACATTCTTAAGGACATTCACTTTCATAGATACATTTGAATTCATAGATTCACAATGTACTGTATGTAGCAAACATAATGAATTTGCAAATATGAATCTTTTGATATATTGAATATTTTTAATAATTAGCAAAATTATCTTTGTAGTAACTTTAAATGTCTCCAGACTATTTAGTCAAATATTGAACGATTTCATACAGTATTTTATAATGTTTCTGATTTGTTTATTTATTCATCATTTTAGCAACAGTGCCAGAAAATGGTCAGACAGCTCATACGAGATTAGTGTCAGAATGATAAATGAAGAAGAAGAAGAAGCTGAAGAAGAAGAAGAAGAAGAAGAAGAAGAAGAAGATTCAAATACTTATACAAACTTCAGTAATAGTGTAAAAGTGGCAAAGCATTTTATTGACAATAACAACTAATTCTTTTTTATATTTACTTAATATTTTGTTTGTTACATGCATATTGTACACTATATAAATTTGTCTCTAAATTTTACAGTAATTTACAACAGGATTGCGAATTGTCCCAAAGCTTTACAGAGGCATAAAATCTGGTATTACTTTTAAATTTATATAGATTTTAGCCCTAATGAGCAAGATGGTGATGGCGGCAAAGAAAAACTCTGTGAATTTACAGTAAACAACTTTAAACATATCATTTACAGTAAATATATTCTATAATAACTTACATAGTATAAAATAACACAATCATGTATATTTGCTCATTTGGGTGATGCTTTTGAAAAAACTTACTTCTAGTTAAAGGCAGGATACAAGTGAGCTGAAGATTATGGGTCTTGCTCATGGACAAAACCATGGCAGTTTAAATCAAAGCTTTAACTACTGAGCCACCAAACTAGTTTAAATAACTTGTATTGAGTTAATGCAATCTTTACTGTAAATTAATTAAGTGGTGGAGGTAGTTGATTCAGTATAGGTTAGTTGAGCCAATTGTGATGACTCAGTTGTTAATGCTTTAAGTTAATAATGAGCAGGTTCGGGATGAAATCCAAGAACAGTCAAACTGCCAGGGTTGGGTCCTTGAGCAAGACCCTTCGGCTCAGTTGTATCTTGTTTCAGTTGTAAATTGCTGTTTTTATAGCATCAGCCAAATGAAAAAATATAATGGATTATGTGCTATTTTATACTATGTAAGATATTGGAGTACTTTACTGTTTGTTTACAGTTGTTTATTGATTTTTACAGCTATTTATTGATACATTTACAGTACTTTTTACAGTGTACTGTAAATGAACTTATGGGTCTCAAGTGACCCATTTAATAGAATATATATGTTTATCCCATTTCTCAAATGCACATACTTATTCAGTGCTGTAATAAGAAACTTACTTTGAAATGGTTCCTCTGATGAGATGCAAGATAATTTTAAATTATGAAATTCCAGATGCATACAGTGCCATGCAGTTTGAATCTTGACATAATCCAGCATGATCATTTTATTTTTTCCAAATCAAATGAGAGACCAATGATATAATGCAAAAGTTTAAAGAATATTTTCATAAGTATTTTCATCCAGTTCTACCTTACCATCACCAGTTGTCAAAGCACTGAGTTTACACCATATCCCATTTAGTAAACCATATGACAATATTTTTGTCTGTGTGAGAGGCTGATTCAACATTCTGAACCCCTGAATGAATAGGATCTTCCAAAAAAGTGTGATTTAAATTGGCATTTTCCACTAGCTTATGTAGCAGTGATATGCATTCCCTGAAACAATGACACACCAACCACATTTAATTTGACTGAATGCAAGTTTAGTTTTTACAGTATTCACTATAATTGTTGCCTAACTGACAATAATGAATATTTCATAACTCTGTCTCCTCAATTTATTTTGGGCTTTCTTATTGTGTGAGGAGAATCTTAGATAAGAATCTTAGTATATGTTCATTTTCTATATGATTAACTTGGCTATCTTAATTTTTATGTGTGCAGCTGATGTTGTAGTCAGTTACAGAACAGTCCCACATGTCTGAACATGTAGTCTGTATGTGGGAAGAAATGAAAGCACTTTGCTGTACATAAAAAATGTAGATCTGAGCATTGCAGTTTCCTGTTTTAAATAGAGCTATGAGTTTTGGGCTCATCAATAAACCAAATACTTTAGCACACATAAGCCCTTTCTGCATGCTTATGCATACAGATCTGAAGTGACTGATGATAATATATGGTAAGAGAGTAAAATGCCAACACTGGCACTAAATATATAACTACTTATTTAAGGAGTTATAAAAGTAATTTTATGTGAATGATGTCAGTCTGCTATGTACTGTGTACCTGTCTTTTACTGTTGGCAACTCCCACATCTCATCTCTGACACTGAGTTTCAGAAAGGATGCAGATGTTCTTGTGGTCTGGGTGCACAGACTTGAGAAACTGTTGCAATTATGTCTGCGTCTGTGAGAGTACAAAGACATGCATATACACACCACATACAAATGTGAAAATAGCACATAAGCAGACCTAGAATGAGCAGGTATTTGGAAGCAAATAGGTTGAATGTCAGAAAACAACATACATCTTTCTTGAGATTACTTGAAAATCAAGTTTGGGGATAATTTAATATATAAATCCAACTGCATTTAAAAAGAATCAACATTTAAAACAACAAAATACAATTGTTCTTATGTACAGACAAGTGACAGAGGAAAAACCTGCATGCTATGGTTTAATAAAACATCACAGGAAGGCCCAAATATGGAACACCACCACCATTGCTGCCTTGAGATATAGTACTGCAAATGGCAGAATCCCAGAGGCAAGTTTTCTCTTCACTTTCTACTTACAATTAGTAAGAAGTAGTTGATCGCTTTTACCTCGCATTCACATTCTGTTCATTCATTGGTTATAATCCCTCAATCCCTCAATTATCAGGTTACTTTCAAAATTTGCTCCCTGTTCAGAGTGGCTCTAAAGTTTAAATCTCTACAAGCAAAAGAAACTTTCCATAATTGTGAGTCATCACTTTTTCTTTTTGGTTTGGGCAAGGCACAGTGTGCACAGTGTGACAGTCTGGTGAAGTGGTCAGTTATGTTCAAGACCTCAGCATTCTCTCTGTTTATTCCCTCAGGTGACCAAAAATCTATGCAAACGAGTTCTAGTGGCACACTGGTCTAAATGGACTCCAGGAGTGTTCTAGCATCTGGCTTGGGAGACTTGCAACAATGAACTGCCACTCCTAATGAATTGGAGAATCTGGGTTTGTCTGCATCATCATGGGTGTCGTGCAATGCGGATGACTTTGGAAAATCAGTGATTATAAGCGGTTTGTAATTCTTGCCCTTTCTGTCCTTCTGCTGTACAGAAATGTATCCTTGAAAGATCTGCAGGGCTACTGCCACGTCCCAAGCTGCCTCCCTTTAAGACAGTCATCTTTTTCTCTCTATAAAGCATATCACTCTAGATAACACTGGATCCTTTTTACATTTCTGCAGTATGTCTTCATCCAGAATCCAGGGAGGCTTGGCTTACCAGCCTGTGCCATGCTAGAGTTCTGCACTAAATGCTCCTATCCCAAACTGAGCAGGATTCAGTCATGCCATCAACAGACACACAGGAGAGACTCCTTTGTTCCTGCTCTCATGACTTTCAATCTCATTGCTCCGTTGTCCCAGACAATTTGGAGGCATTTTGAACTGAGCTGGCACTCACATGTCTCCCAGATTCTTCTGCCTTTATTATCTTCACAAAATGCTGATGGCTGAATAAGTCAGCAGAGATGATCTGTGACCATGAGAGGTACTTCAAGGAAAACTTATCACAAATAGTGCACTTATGAGCACAGAATTCAAAGAGTTGTACTGGGTACCTTTTGTGACTTTGAAAGCAATATACTGGCATATGCAGTTAGGCTTAGTTTTGTTCACCATTAGGTGTTTGGCTCAGGATAGCACTGAGACCATACTTGGATGCATTTGTTGAGAGAAGAAATTTTTTTTTTTCAAAATTTAGATGATCAAGGACAACAGTGTGGCTTAGGGCATGCTTAAGTTGCTTGAATGTTTTGAGACATTCTAATGTCTAATGTTCTGCCAAGATGCATCTACAGGGTTTGGTTTTGGGTAACCAGTTCTGCCTTTTCACTTACTCTAATGTCCTGCTGTTAGCTGAACCAAGAGGCATGAGAAGCCTTAAAAGTAATGTGACTAATATTTTGATATGAATAAGAATGACTTTATTCTAGTGTATGATGGTATCTGCCCATCATCCTCCATCAAGTCTGTTTTGGTGATGTTCCTGACTGCAGACACTTTCCCAGGGTCTGTGGTGATGACATCTCTAGTTATGACGTGCCACAAAAATGTTCGAGATTTTCTGAAGTAGAAGCATTTTTTGAGGCTAGCTTAAGATGATGTCCTGAAAGCTGTGAAAACACTAATTCATGTTTCTTAATAGCTTCTTCTTCACTCATTCCAGATGACCCAAAGAGATCACAAATTTTGCACAAAGGGGAGATATAATTCTAATCTCTAAATATTAAAGACATCAATTCTAGTAAAGGTGCAGTCCTACAGGTGTAGTACAAGCTGAGTACTTGTGACAATCTTCATGTATGGATATATTATGAAACCCTGATCCATGGTGCTAAAGTAGCAATTATCCATCAGGGAGGCATTTTCTGTGCTTTGATTTAGCCATCGAAAATCAGTAAATATCAAAATCAGTCATCTGATGACTTCCATACAAAAACAAGTGGTGATACCCACTCTCTGTTAGATTTACAAATAAGAGCTCACTCATTTACTTCATCAAGTGTTTGTTTTGGTATCTGCTATAGTTACAGAGGAACCCTTTCAGTATCTGAATGGCCTTTCATCCTTAAGTCTGATACTATGGCTTCTCTAGTCCAGTCTATCACATGAAAAAAATATATTTTTTTACCTTATACCTTAGGTCAGCCAGCTTTTTACAAGATACAATATCACCCTCATATAAACATATATTTTCAACTGTCTTCAAATACTTGTGTCTTCAACCTGGCACAACCAACACACTTCCCATGCAATTTCCTTAGCTTCAACTTAATGGTGGCAAATCCCTCATGCGCGAGGAAGTTTTTTAAAAAATGGCACCCCTTAGCAAATGTGCTGTGGGTAGAGAAACTCACTCCATAAGTAGAGAAATCGAGGTGAGCCATCATCAGCATCAGCATCAGCATACAGTGAGCCCATTTGTGACTTAAATAAGGGGGGAGTCGACCTAGTCAGCCCTTCGCCCCCGAGTGTCACCCGATTGGTACCTCGTGGTGACATCAGGAGGCGGGTTTTCTCCCTCTGTTTCCTCCAGAGGGAGATGGACTATTCCGTCGCTTGCCCCTAGGGGTCCCCAGAGAGTAAGTTATGGCGCCGCTCTGGGACTACTCTTCCCATCATGCCTAGGGGCAATCAGGGGCTCATCAGGGGTGATGACGAGCACCTGGTCTGCCTGCTATTTAAGCCTTGGCTCGACCAGGGCTCCAAGTCACACCCTTAGTTTTTCGTGCTCTCTTGCACACCTGGTCAGGGAGAAGGTACGATAGTACCGCCACCTGGTGGTGGGAGGTAATCTAATAGGGTCACTGTCTTTGTTAAAGACCTGGGCCTAGCCCTTGGGTGTGATTTCCTCTTGCCACCATTTTAATTATTTATTATGAGTATGAGCCTCCTCAGGTCTGCGCTCATTCCCGTGACCTGAGGTCTGAGGCAGCTCTCTCGGCCTGATCATGGACCTATCCTGGACGGGCTTCAATTTCCAGGTGCCGGGAGCTGCCTCAGCCTGGCCATTCTCTCTCTGCCTTCCCTCTGTCTCATTCAGGGAAGGCACTCTTAGTCCTGATTGTTTTCGCAGTCGCTCCGTGTTAGAGGAGACGGCGCACGCTCCTCCTCTGTCTATCTCTGTGTCTCTCTTCCGGCCGGTCGGTCCGGGCGGCCGGTGTCACCGGCTAGGTGACGGAGGTACAGACAGACAGAGGAGCCCCGAAACTGTATGTGTAAACATCATCACACCCCCAGCGAGTGGTCAAATAAAAAAGGGCAAACTTTATTGTTTTCGTTCTGCTTTCCTTTCTTCAGTTCTTTATTTAAGCCTCTTACTTCTGTTTCTCTCTTTTGTTTACTTCCTGGTTGTTTGCCCTTTACCCCTACACATCATTCCACACATCACCCACCCTCCAGTTATGACAGCTCAACAGTACGCTGGCTCTTCCAGGATTTCCCAGGTGCGTCAGCATTCAGCATTCACTCGTTTCCATGCTGCCGAGATAGTGGAGCGTGGAACATGTGAGACTGCACTTCACAAGGTCGCGAGGCTGCGTGTCTGCCAATTGCATTACCATTGTCTCCAACACTCTGGCTCTTCCGGGATTTCCCGGGTATTTCCGGCATTTGCTCGGCACGACTCAGCGTATAGCCCTGTTCTGTCAGCTCTGTCTCCACTCTGCCGAGATAGTGCAGCAAGACTGCTGTGTGGGTGCAGTTTGGGAGGTTCCGAGTCTGCCGACTATAATATCATTTTTTCAGAATCCATAGTTATTATTTTTTTTATTTGGGCTTTTCTTTTTAAGGGGCTTTAATCAACTCATGTGTAGCCCAGCCACTCTCGTGCCGCCTGTATTGGGCTGGTGCGCCGCATCTGGGTCCAACTCCCTGGGTGGCACCTAACAGTTAACTGGTTGACTTGTAGTTAAGGGGGCAATTACTTTTTCAGATAGGTGATATAGGTTTTGAACAAATTTCAGTAAATGGAATGATCATTTAAAAGGTGCATTTTGTGTTTACTCATGTTATCTTTACCTTTTATTAAAATTAGTTTGAGGATATGAAACATTTCAATGTGACAAATTAGCAAAATAGAAGAAATTGGGAAGGGGGCAAATACTTTGTCACAGCACTGTAAGTATGAGTAAATGGGCATAGTATTAGGTTGATACCAGTATCAGTATTGATGCATCCCTCATTTCAACCATTAGAGGCTCCTGAGTGGGTCCATTTGGAGTTATGCTTCCCTGTCCAGTACTCTATATTGGACAACTGGTCTAATCCACAGTCTGGTGATGCAGATTAGCTAAAAACACACCTATGTCCAGTAAAAATGGAAACACAGGTCTTGAAATTGGTTCAATGCTAAGCTAGAAAGGTTTTACAGAATCCCTATAATTCACAATACCTCAATTTCAGAAGGCCTGTTCAGGAGGATTTGTCAATAACAGGGAGTTTCTAACTTTTCTAATTGTTGGTGAACAAAATGGAAGAATGTGTTCATCACCTCAGATTTACCCTGAAGGCTCTTGTATAAGGATTGTTCAATGGCAAAAAAAAAAAAGAATTAGCACAGTGATTAAGTGCTACATCACATTTCATCTATACAAAGATTACTTAGAGTTCACTAATTGCTGTATTTCAATTATGCTATGAAAAGCAAGCAGTGTGACAGTTGGCTTGGAGTGATGTGTATACACTGGTAATGAAGAGAAAGAATTCGAGATATATCACATTCATTACACTGGTTTCTGTCAAGGTATGGGATATATTATGCAGCAAGTGAACACTCCGTACTTGAAAGTGATTTGTTCAAGCAGGAAAAATGGGCAAGCATAAGGATCTGAACAGCTTTTGACAAGGGCCTAATTGTAGATGACTGGGTTCAGCGAATATCCAAAATGGCAGGTCTTATGGGGTGTTTCTGGTACGCAGTACCTACAAAAAGTGGTCCACGCAAGGACAACCAGTAATCCAGTGACAGGGTAATGGGCAACTGATGAGTGTGGGAAGCAAAGACTAGCCCATCTGGTCTGGTCCCTCAGATGAGCTACTGTAGCACAAATTGCTGAAAAAGTTAATGCTGGATAAAAAGGAGTCAGAACACACAGTGCATTGCAGCTTGCTGCATATTGGGCTGTGTAACCACAGACCAGACAGAGTGCCCATACTGATCACTGTCCACCTCTGAAAACACCTACAATAGGCACAGGAACATCAGAACTGGACCATGGAGCAGTGAAGAAAGGTGGGCTAGTCTGATGAATCATGTTCTCTTTTGCAACGTGTGGACAGCAGATGCATGTGCATCATTTCCCTGTGGAAGAGATGACACCAGGATGCACTAAGGGAAAAAGGTAAGCCAGCAGAGGCAGTGTGATGCTGTGGGAACGTTATGCTGGGAAATCTTAGGTCTGGACATTTATGTAGATTTTACTTTGACATGTACCACCTACATTGTTGCAGAACAATTGCACCCCTTCATGGCAACAGTATTCCCTAATGGCAATTTCAACACAATAATGAAAGAATAAATTCTTTCAACACAATAATGCATCATGCCAGACTGTAAAAATTGCTCAGAAATGGTTTGAGGAACATCAAAATGTGTTCAAAATATTGACTTTACCTCCAAACTCCCCAGATCTCAAGCCAATTGAGCATCTGTGGGATGTGCTGGACAAACTGATCCATGGAGGCCCAATCTTGCAAATAAAAGGATTTAAAGGAATGGTGCCAGATACCACAGCATACCTTCAGAAGTCGTGTGGAGTCCATGATTTGATGAGTCAGAGCTGTTTTGTACACATAAGGGGCCTGTCACAAGTTTAGGCAGGTGGTGTTAATGTTATGGCTGATTGATATGCATGACATCAAGAAAGAGACAAGGCAGACAAATGGAGAGAGTCATAAAGAAAAACAGGCAGATAGAATCAGACAGATACAGCCAGATAAATCTATCAAAGAAAGTTAATGATAGGTACATATTTGGACATATTTGACTGTGTTGACTTCTGATATGTGAGATTGCAAACTTCCCAGTTTCCAGCTTTTTAATTCATATTTTCTCCACTAATATGCCTCTCACACACCATTGGGCCATCACACACCCCATATTAATAAGTCAGCACCTGTGTATATAGCTGGGCTTAGCATTCCAGAAGAACAGGGGACTTTAAGAATTCTGTAAAAAACCTCTTCAGAATAAAGCAGGGCCCATAAAATATTTCACAAAAATAAGTAAATAAAAACAAATCATGTGGGTCTATTTGGAGTCATCAAGTAAGTGTAGAGTGGATGTCATGGGAATGAAACCCAAGCATTCAAGCCATTTGAGAGTTTAAGGGTACACAGCACAGACAGACATATTTGGACTGCTTGTCCTCATAGCCATGTCTTCTAACAGATGAATGGAGATGCTCTGACCCAAAGTGCCAGGAGGGCCTGATTGTTATAAAGGGTTGGGACAGAAAGATTATCATGCACATACACCAATCAGGCATAACCTTATGATCTCTACACTCATTGTCCATTTCATCAGTTCCACTTACCATATAGCTGCACTTTGTAGTTCTACAATTACAGATTGTAGTCCATCTGTTTCTCTACATACTTTGTGAGTCACCTTTATTCTGTTCTCTAATGGTCAGGACCCCCACAGGACCAGCACAGATCAGGTACTATTTGGGTGGTGGA
>JAOVVH010000058.1:28695975-28706872 GCA_028566435.1 Scorpiodoras heckelii | reverse complement strand
ACAGAGCTACTGCAAAACAGTAAAGGGACTGGGAGTGAATAAGTGGTCTGAGAGCTCATAACTGCTAAAATATCCAGGTGAACTGCTTAATGGTAAAAACAACCATAATTACCTGCATGCTGTACTTTGCAGTTAATAAGAACTGTAGCTAAATTCATTAATTTATTAATTTGGATACGGAGAAACCTTTAACATTGAGATAAAAGATAACTTACATAGTGTTAAACTACATAGTGTTTAAACTCTCCCACACCCTGAGTCAATAAATAAATTCAGGCATGGTGTAAACCCGGATAGTTTAAACCTCAGGCATGGTATAAATCTACAGGAAAAATGGGCAAGTGTAAGGATCTGAACACAAAATTGTGATGGATAGACAACTGGATCAGTACATCTCCAAAACGTCAGGTTTTGTGGGGTGTTCTTGGTATGCAGTAGTTAGTACCTACTAAAAGTCATTAAAGGATGGACAGCCAGTGAACTGTCAATAGTGTTGTGGGTGCCCAAGGCTCACTGATGCACATGGAGAGTGAAGACTACATATATACATATACCGATTTAACACAATATATTATCAACCTGAAATTCATAAACCTGTTGGTCTATCTAACCTTTGCTCGAGGACCTTTTCATTTGATTTGATTATCTAGCTGTGAAAATGTGTCGAGCACTATAATGCAGTATAGGCCTACCTTCTAAGAAAAAGAACAGTTGTTATGTATTTGAAAGACATGCATTGTTCTGTGGTCTCTCTACTGTCAAAATACCTAGTCAGAACTGTATATACTAATAATTATAATATTATTACTATATAGTAATAACATATTCCTTAATATGGTTCCTATTAATGTAATATGTCATTACTTAATAACAAAACTACAAATTATAAAAGCGTAAATATACACTAATATAAAAATATATTTTATAATAAAATAAAAAGTCTTGTACTGATATGCAGCAATAGCCATAAGTCTATGCTTGAAAGTTACCTGTCATCAGTAGTATGCCAACTCCACAAAATCTCAGTTTCCATGCATCCATTTTGCTTGATTACTGCAATTAAACGTAATTCTTATTATTTTTTAAAAGGTAATGGACAGTACAGATACTAGTTTGGTGTCTGCAGACTTCCTTATGACTTCTAGTTCAACATGTGTGCTAATTAAAATGGCTCCATCTGCACACTAACCACACCTTTTTCACCCTTTGGACTTTCAGTGAATATATGCATCTATGCTCTACTGTCCTATCTAACCATTCAAATATGCCAGTAGACATTACAGTGTTGTGAGTATATACAAATACACAACAGCTTTAAAGTTGAGTCTGCACTGTCTGAATGTACCGCAGCAGTTAGCCTATAATTAGTCATAGCAATAACACAAAGTAGTAATGTCTTAAAACATATAAATCAACAGCTTTTATAATGATAGTATGATAATGTCGGTTGACTCTGTCATTTTCATCAGTGGGAGCTTTTCTTACTGCCGCCCCACAGCAAAAAGGCCCTGGGTTCAACTCCCGGCAGAGAGCCTGCATGCTCCCCCGTGTCAGGGGGTCCTGGCTTCCCCCCACACTCCAAAAACATACAAGTTGGTGAATTGGAGACACCAAATTCCCTGACTGATGACCGTGAAAACCTAATCTAGTGTGAAAACTTAACCTAGTGGGAAATCTACTAACCTCTCCTGTCATGAATGCAACTACTTTATGCAAACATGACTTTAAACTCCTAATACTTTATTAAACTGGTATTTGTTTATTTTGGGGATTCATTCTTGTTATTTTTTTCAAGACGGTGGTGAAATCAATCCAGACTAGCCTGCTTGTGGAGAAGGGACCTGTGGGCCATTGTGGGAGCTTCAAGAAAGACGCTGTAAACTGTACATGTCCATTTCAAACCAGCAGATGGCAATATAGCTTTAGCGTCATCAACTTTATAACACCAGACTTAACCTCTGTTTAGGAAACTGGTCTTTAATTCAAACAATCTGGCTGACGTTCAGACATTTAACACGTTTCAGAATAATGGATTTGTGATTGCATTTAACATACAATTAAATACAGATCTTGTTTCATGCTGTAGAAACGTGATTAGGACTGTATTATAATTGTATAGAAGGATTTTATAATTAAAGAAATAGAGTTATGGCTTAAGTGAACAGATGCTGTTCAGGCAAATAAACTGTTGGACAAACGTTATAAAACTTTATTAAAAGAAAAAACATTAATATTTAATCCTGTGTGAACTGCTTAATGGTAAAAAAAACTATCATGTTGTCCTTATTAATTAAGCAATTAATTAAGCAATGTAGCTCAATGAATGAATGTTTTAATTTGGCTAAGGACAAATCTTTAACTCTGAGATTAAATATAACCTAAAATAGTGCTTAAATAAAAAAAAATGTTCAATGCTGTAAAGTGATAATAGCAGTCCTTGGTTACAAAATGACAGCAATTACAGAACAGGAACTCATTATTTCCATTGCTTTTACGCTCATATTTTATCATGAAATGCTAGTTTCCCAAAAGAATCTGATGCAGATTAGGATATAGTACAAATGTATAAATGTAGTATAAATCAGAAATAAAGGTATCAAACTGTGACTTTAATGGTACCACCAAGGGTGCCATCTTTCACCTTGGAAAGTACATGTGGTGTACCTTTAATTAGCCTTTAAAGTGTAGTGTTAAAGGTATATCTGATTATTTCAAGGTCTATGTACCTTAAATTATTTTATATATTTTATACCATGCCAGCAACAGGGAAAACTATCCGGTACCTAAATCCAAAGATTTAGACCATTTTTTAAAAAACTTAAATAATGTTTGTGATATTATTTAAAGAGGCATATACTACTTGATTCAGAGTTCATTAGTGGTTTGGCTTAGGGACCCACATGGCATGCGGTCTGATTTTCTGTTGTTTATGTTACTGTGGTGGATAATCACGACCCACAAATTATCCAGGATATTATATTTATTGTTGATTTCTTATAGTCTCTTTATTGTTGTCAGGATCTGGAGCCTATCTCAGGAACACTGGGTACCAGGGGAAAATACAACCATGGATGAGATGCCAAAGGAAAACATGCCCAGAAGCTCCACGTAGCTATAAAGGCTTCACATTTAAGTAATGAACCTATTATTTCAGAAGCTGAATGTTATGAATGTTTTTTTATACTAAGCAGTTCGAAAATCCTTGATCTAGCCTATAGTCTATCCAGCTTCTTATCATAAATAATTCCTAAGGGAAATTCATGTTATTATTACCTAATAATGGTGTAAAATGCATCGTTTGATTAATAATCATTTCTAATAAATTCCTTCCATGCAGCCTTAGAAAGCACAAGAGGGCAACTTTTTTTACAGTAGCCATTTGCTCTGGGTTTTGACGCCTTTTTTTTTTTTTTTTTGTCTATCCTGGTATGGAGAAGGCCAGCTGCAACTTGATGAAATATTAACCGTGTAGCTGAGGAAATTCCCGGCGGTGTTTGAATATAATGACAAACGCGAGGCGAGTCGCTCTGCTTCAATGGGGCGCTACACTGGATTGTGTTTGTCTAGGGTTGGGATTTCACCTTAAATATTCAAAATGGCGGACGGAGGAGCAGCGAGTCAAGATGAGAGTTCAGGACCAGGTAATCATTACTGCATTTTACATATTCATATTCATATTCAAACACTCTTTCTCTCAAGCACCAAGGAAGAGCGTAAACAAGGCACCAAGGGCCGGAGCTGCGTTCAGAGATCCGCAGCAGCTTATTTTCGCGCAGCATATCGGCGGATTAATTCAGTGTGTGTGTATGAGTGTGTGTGTATGTGTGTGTATGTATGTGTGAGAGAGAGAGACAGAGCGGCTGAATCGGGGCTTTGCGCTGCGACGGTACATTAAAGCCAAAATGCGCCCTTTGTGTAATTAGAGCCGCGCTTAGTGCGCTACATATTCATAGAGCCGCTGTGCAGACGCCATTTAGCATATTTTATTAGTAGTCGGCGGCATCACTGGGAGCAGACAGAGCTGCTCTGTGTCAACCCGAGCCTGCAGAAATTCACTTATAAGTAGCAGACCGGAGTGCTAAGAGGCTAATGCTAAGACATCTGCTTTGTGTAGCCGAATTTTTTTTTTTTTTTGCACGGTGCCGAAAGGTTTGCATATTCATTTAGTCGCAATCAGCCGGGGATTGCGCCGAGTGTGTTTAGTCAAAGTGTGTGCCGTGTCAGGCAACTGTACGACTGCTTGTTTTGTGTGTGTGTGTGTGTGTGTGTGTGAGAGAGAGAGAGGTTGTGACTAATGGCTTTAGCGCAGCGTGATTTTTAGTGTCCATGATTCTGGTGCCTTTGTGCAGCCCCTCTTGTGCGTTATTCATGCGGGCCTGGTGGAGGAGAAAGCGCTCTTCAGCATATTCTATCAGCCCGGACACACACTGGGGTATAAAGAGCAAATCCCAGTCACAGCTTTATAAATAAACACCAGTCTTATCAATAAACACCGCCCGATTAACAGCACTTACACTTGTTAGATGTTTTTTTTTTTTTTTGCAAATGTGCCTCGCTGCTTTTGTTGCTCTATTTTTTTTTAAATCATTGTTTATTTATATCAGCGCAGCTATATCTATGGTCTGGAAATAGTTTAATAAAATCCTGATCTATAGGTAATTGTGTATAATCCAGTTATTTTCAGACCCCCAGTAGGAGCAGTCGCTGTGTACATACACAATGATTTCTGGAGACATTTGAGTCGCTGGTTTGTGAACACTAGCGCGGCTGTAGCTATTATGCGCAGCTGTTCTCCCTGCTGCATATTTAGCAGGCCAGCTAGCGCTTCTGAATGGATTTAAATCAGGCCCGGATAAAAGTCCTTCCACGGGCAAAAAGACACTTCTGTTTTTCAGTATAGTGTGACATGATTCTCAGTGCTGTTCCAGTACAAGAATGGAAATAAATAATAATAGTAATAAAAGGCCGTGTAGGGTATTTCCTCGGAGTCGCTCTAGTTGAAAGCGGGCGCTTGGGGCTGCCTGGGGGAGGCGTTTGTTTACCATTACAGAATGCATAAACCTCGGCGTTATTAACACAGCGCCTCATTAGAAAGTCTAATTTTGGGAGGTGTCACGAAAATGTAAAAGAAAAAGGCGCCCAGAGGAGACAGGAAGAAGCTACTCACTTTACAGCTCTGTGCCGTCTGTCATTTCCCACAGAGCCGAGTTTAGGCTTAAACATGCTACAACACGTTTCTCGGCACGGCTGAGAGGAAGAGAGCAGCTTTGTGAAAGGGAGCATTTGAAGGCAACTGTGCAGGATTTCCGAAACAAGTGGCACTGAATGGACTAAAAGATTGAAAAAAAAGGATGCACTTTATCCTAAATTTATTACAAAATCTCAAACCGTGAGCGCCAGCAGGTTGTGACAAGCGTAAAGAGTGGCGTGTAAAAGCAGGCCATTGTTTGTATCGCCGTTATGAATCCAGCATAGCGTGAGCTAATGGGGCTGTGGTGTGTAGGCTAATTTTGTAATACTGATCGGATTATGCATGAAAACAAAGCTTTATTTGCATAAAAAGTGTTGACACTTGATAGGCCTTTCTATGAATGTGAGCCAACCCTTAGATGAATATTTTCTAAAAATCCCAAATATCATTATGCGAGGTCATGGCCTGAGATTTGTTTGTTATGCTGATGATATTCAGATCTATCTCAAAATCATCCCCACTGAATCTTTTCCATATGCTGTACTTGAATCTTGTATCGGAGTTAAAGCAGTGGTTGTCCACTAACATTGTAAAACTACATTGTAGTTAAACTAAATTGTAGCAAAACTGAGTTCATGTTTATTGGTACAAAATCAGCTGGCTCTTTCTGCCCAGATCAGCCCCTAACTTTTGATGCTACTGTTGTTTGTCCTTCCACTGTGGTTCACAACCTTGGGTTTATATTTGAGTCCTCTTTCCTTTGACTCGCATGTTAAATCCATCACCAAGTCTACATTTTTCCACCTTTGCAACATAGCAAGACTTCATCCCATGCTTTCCTCTAAAGATCATGCCTTCATCAGTTCAAGGTTAGATTATTGCAACTCTCTGTTTTATGGTCTACCATCAAAAACTTTCTGTTCTCTTCAGTATGTCCAGAGTTCTGCGGGCAGAGTCCAAATCCCCCCACAAAACGTGTCCACATTACCTCAGGTTTTTGTTTGGTTTTGTTTTTTTAAACCAGCTACACTGGCTACCAGTTGCAAAGCGTGTGCAATATAAGATCCTGCTATTAACCTTTAAAACATAACATGGCCTTGCTCCCTTGTATCTCTCTGCCTTAATCTGCCACTACACCCCATCTCACAAATTTAGGTCCTCTGATTCTGGTCTTCTGACTGTCGCTACTTTCAGGCTGTCCACCATCGGTGGGAGGTCCTTTAGTGTTGCTGCCCCAACCCTCTGGAATTCCTTACTTTTCCATTCATTCAGGCTCTTCTGTCTTCTTTTAAAGCACAACCTAACTTACCTATTCTCTAAGCACTTTACTTCCTCTTAAGCACTTTCCCCCGTTTGTAGTGATCTTGGGTTTGTGAAAGGTGCTGTATATGTTCTACTTTGATTTTTTTTAGTTTCAAAAGGAAACTTATGTATGATTTGTAAATATAACTTTCCAGGGTTCCAAGATGGACAAATGCCTTGGGGTGCTAGATGGAATGTGCTATAATAAAAATCAATATAATCTAAATGTTTAATCCTCCAGTTGTTGCTGGCACAGTACTTTTGTGTAATCCTTATTAGCTGCCTTTAATATGGTTTAAGAATGATTGAAAAGACTGTGATTTGGGGCAAGCTCTTGTTTTTTCTGTATTTTATTACAGTCTTGTTTTAAAAAAACTTCATAAGTAAGGATGATCTTGCTGTTAATGTAGTGCTTTTAGGTTAGATGTGTGATGTAATTCCCCAGTTTTAAGATTTTTTTTTCTTATTAGAAAAAACACTGATCTCCAGAAGACTGTCATGTAATTTCAGTAACCTCAGACATGTCTTTATATTTAAGGCTTTTGAGATTTGCATCAGGCCAGGAAAATAGTTACCAAATGTCACATTGCCTTTTACATCTCCCAGTATTACTGAGCTATGTGAAGTGCAAAAACCTCTGCAATATTAATTATTTTATGCATATTAGGTTTGAATGTCCTTGATGCCCACCCTACTTTTTCTACTGGAAAGTCTCTGTAATTTAATTCAAATGGATAATTTGCATGCAATTAATATTCTGTGTCCATGGTTACTCGTACTGAAACTCTCAACACTGTTTATCTTCTTTGTGGCATCCTGTGTGCCTTTCAATAAAACACCACTAATGAGTTCCATATTTAAAAATTCCATATTTTAAACTCTGCAAATTAAGATATTTGCATAATATCAGCGCATTGACAGCTTGTAAAAAGCAGGGAAGATGAGAGAGCTATTTTCTGCTTGCTTTCAACAATGTTTTTCAGACTGCCTTTGGCATGATTACTTCTGCTTACTTTGAAGTGAGTATTACAGATAAAATAAAGCCATGTGAGGCTTGTTAACCTTCAGCATGTTACCTAATGTAGACCTTAAAATCAAACACAGCAGGAGCCACATGGATCTTTTAGTTTTCTTAATAATATTTTTTTAATAGAATCTTTAAGAAGCAGGCTGGGAGGCATATGATGTTTAGGTAGATATGGAGCATTTTTGGAGTGTTTGCATGTACACCGTTTCATCCTTTTTGCACTTTTTTGGGCTCCAGTAATTTGCTTAATAAAGGTACATGAATAAGCAAGCACTTAGTCTTCTGGCAAAGTAATTAGCAAACGTGAATTAACTTCCTAAAAGAACCACTAATGAGCGTTGAAGTTAATCTGGATATGCTAATCATAGTGTGTGTCCCATGGTGGAATTAAAGCCACAGAATTGGCTGGATTTGATCAGTGGAGTGTGTTGAAGCTCTAAGCGGGCTGTGATGATGATGAAGGAGGATACTGAAGTAGTTTCCCACTCTTGGTTGAGAATAGTCCATACATTTTTAAAATGTAAGTGATATGCTATATGTATATGTTTGTTAAATTCAAATTTAGCACTTTTAATTTCGCAGGTCCAGGTGCCATGTATCGATTCTAAACGCAGCTCTCTGCTGGTAATTGTACCTGTGTGGGTTCCAGTGAGCTATTGTGCTGAGCTGTAGAGGTTATTTCTTTCCCCTTCTTTTCCCCTCCAAAGCCATCCAATTAATATGCTAATGAGATGATAAATATTTATGAAAAATGTAAATTATGCAGAAAGCTTTCAGAGCGCTGTGTGGAATGAATTGCTTGCAGGACTTCAAAGTGTTGCTCTGCTAACGAGGCAGGGTAGAATTTGCATACAACTTTAATCAGCTGAATACTGATTATGTTTCATTATGGGCACTGCCAGCTGCACGCTTTGTTTCTGCTCTATATTCCGGGGGAAAAAAGTTTTTCACAGTCTGGTTGTCGTGACGATCATGGCAGAAAGTGAGAGAGGGAGTGAGAGGGGATAAGTGAGAGAAAGCGATCAGGAGAGGAAGAGCAGTCTTCTCTGTAGGCTTAGCTGTACTCTACTGTGCTTTATACAGCTGTAGTCTGTACTTGTCTTTTGGTATTTTTTAGTGGTTGTAGTGGTCTTTTCTCAAAAAGAGAAGTCTGTGCTGTTCTGGGTTTTATTCTGCTTTTGTGTGGGGTGAGAGACAGTTGTGGATGCGTATGAAGACCATGCTTGAGAGAACAGGTGCAGCTGTTTCTGGTGAGTGAGATTATAAGTGTGTGTGTACATGCATGCACTTTTAATATATGGAGGTCATGCTTGTTAAATGATTTGACCCCTTCAGGTGTATTGTATATCTTGTGCTGTTCAATTGTCAACCTGTGTTGCTTTTTGTGTAGAAAAACGCAGAGGGTTTGTTATGATGTGTAATCATGTTATTGTAGGATGATGCATGATTCCTGTTAAGTGGTTAGAGATGCAGATGTTTTCTTAAATCTAACCTATTTATGGTGACATGGTTTAGTTGTTTAGTTTGAGGTCAGTGCCATTCTGATAGGGGACGGTTTAGTTCAAGTCTGTGTCTGTTTCTTTCAGATTCTAGAATGAGTAATTCATCAGAAACAAACAATTGTGCAATGCAGAGTGGGCATGGAAATGCAGGTGAGTTACCTGTCCAGATTAGTTAAAGGCTAGCTTGGTTTGTCCATTGTTTATTTTTCTTTTTGGAGTTTTGAGATGAATACTACTACTACTAATAATAATAATAATAACATTAATATTAATAACTGTTGTCGTTATTATCATTATCATTGCTACTACTAGTACTACTGCTACTGCTTTCAGAAATGCTTGGGCTTTATGGCTGCATAATTTGCCAGATGGAGAAACTCTCATGGTTCGGTACTTACTATATGCAAATCTGGCTTTAACATATTTTCGCTTCATATGCAATAAGGCCAGAGTTACAGATTTAAATGTTCGAACAAGAGTAGTAATATTACCGTATCTGACAGAGGAAGAGTAGTGAATGCCTTTGCATATTTATCACAGAATACCTTTCGATCCAGAAAGAGAGAACAGAAGTCTTGTCAGTTGAAAGGGGATTTTATGCCCGTTTCTCTCTCTCCAGGTGCCCAAACAAACGGACTGGACTTTCAGAGGCAGACGGTGCAAACAACAAATGCAATCACCAATGCACAAGCACAAGCCTTGCTCCAACAGGTAAAGTCGTTCTCACTCTCTCTCTCTCTCTCTCTCTCTCTCTCTCTCTCTCTCTCTCTCTCTCTCTCTCTCTCTCTCGTGCGCAACACATGCACACACAAAACATAAAAATTGAGTCTGATGAAAGCTAACTAAGCGGCATTTAGGACCCAGACCACAGGCATTACGAACCCATAGGAATGTAGAGATGTCCCCAGGGTCATTGTTCTCTGCTGACATGATGCATCCTTTCTGAGTGGCTAAACAGCTTTCTGACCAACTGTATTATTATCATCATACATGTGAATGACTGCTGCAAACTCTCTGCCTGCACATTTAACGTAAGCTTCCGATGTCGATATGTATGTGTGTCTGTGGTTTTGGGCAGGTAGAGGAGTTATTTGGTCATGTGCGTTGCAGGTTATTACATTGGATTAATTGAAAATGTAAGATCGGAGCTACACAGACGTGCCAATGGAAAAAAAGATTTTCTCCTTTTTTACAAGAAAAATTAATTGTGCCTATATGCTAATTAGCTTCTCCGCAGTTGCTCGGAAACAGATGGCGGTGAATATGCAAATCAGTGCAGAATTTGCATGCACTGCATAACCGTTTCTTTAATTATCATACCCGCCTCCCTTTCCCTTCAAGTCTCAGAGGGCTGCAGTGTATTTTTATCATCATTAAGGCAAGCTGTTGTGAAAAATTTGGGCAATGCTAAAACTGCCTCTTTCTGCTCATTTCTCTTCTCTTTCATCTTTTGCCTATCTTTTGTCTATTGTAAAAAATAAAAAAAAAGAAAAGAAACAGAACTTTTTTTTGCTCAATATTTTACAGATCCCAGTATTTTTCAGATCTCTTACCTCATGTAATCTTACTAAGAAAAAGTTCAGATGTAACCATGTGGCCCCTTTTCTGGAGTCACACCTCACATCCTCCTTAGTTACCAAAGTTCAAGTAAATGCCGCAAGCTCTGACCACATTGTGTGTTCGATCTTTAGTGTAAGTCAGTGGATTTGCCTGAGCTTCTAGTCTCCAGCCAGAGTACATTGCTGGTACATTAGGGGACAACTAGCTGGCTTAAGTGCCCTCTGATATAGTGTGTGTGTGTATATATAATTTACCCAAAAATTGATTCATGTCTGAATAATATGATGCATAACAATACAGTGAACAGTCCTGAAC
>JAOVVH010000058.1:28681273-28695875 GCA_028566435.1 Scorpiodoras heckelii | reverse complement strand
TTGATCCAAAAAGTTTTTCTTTACAGTCAAGGCTCAAGTGATTTGATGGGTAAAGTGAGGTTGGGACATTATTTAAAAAAAAAAAAATGTGCATGCTCTTGTTTGGCATCAAGCGCGTCTTGTTTGAGATCAAAGCATTCTAGACAGTTTTCATACTTTATCCTGCCAAATTAGTATGTTATTGGCTTTAAAGTTAGAGTCAGTGTTTTTTTGTAAAGTCAGATAGATTTTGCTAACATTAATGAAATGCTGCTGAAATTCTTAGAGGTTTTCTATTGTGCCTAAAGGCCTGTCAACTCATACCCTGCCAGTTCAGCAAGCTTCTCTTATGTGCTGACATTTAGATGTTCTAGCTTTTTGGTGCAAAAACACAAGCTTCAATTAACGTCTGCTAAAACCACTTTTAAATTAAGTGCAGTATGGTAGTTCAACTGATTTAATCATGAGCTGTTTCTCTGATCATCCTGTTTGTTTCTCTGTTTGTCTCCCTTTCTCACACTATAGTTGACTCTGACTCCAGCGCAACAGCAGTTGTTGCTGCAGCAGGCTCAGGCGCAGCTTTTGGCTGCAGCTGTGCAGCAGCACTCGGCCAGCCAGCAGAGCAGCACCACGGGAGCGAGTATCTCTGCCTCCGCTGCCACGCCGATCACACAGATCCCCCTTTCTCAGCCCATTCAGATCACACCTGTAAGAACAACACAAGCATTCACTCTAAATCAAACTACTCTTATTTTTCTTCAAAGCATATTACTTTTAATATTCCTTTTTGGATGTTCTGGAATGATTTGCATTTGGGTGCACATTTAATTGACTTGAGTGGTAATGAATAATGGAATATCCATTAAAGTCATTATGTGAAATGTTAGTATTCACACTGTAGATGTGAAACTAGTAAATATAGATCAGTATTTCCCAAATCCGCTTAGGAAGCCATAGATGGTACATGATTCCAGCACACAACATACATAAACCAAGTAATTATGAACATTCTGAAACCACGCACAGGTGTGTTGGAAGCCTGTGAGGGGCAGCTGTTATAAATGGGTTAGCAGGACTAAATTCCCCTATTCCCGTCTTTCAAAGATGAAAAGAGATCAATACCACATTTAATTTTTGGCATTCTCATCAGTTTATGGGCTGAACAAATGTCACCTGCTGGACTGTTTTGGACTTTTGTGGAACCAAGCACAACAGCAGCACCAGTGGTTACAGGAAGACACCAGATGGTATGAAGAAGCAAGGATTAGAAATTAGAGAGGTCAGTGGAAAATGGCCAGATAGGTTTGAGCTGCAAGGAAGGATGTAGTAACTCAAATAATCACTCTTTGTGGTAAGCATCTCGGCATGCACAAAACATTGAACCTTGAAGTGGATGGGCTACAACAACAGAAGAGTTCCATTCCTTTCAGCCATGAACAGGAATTTGAGGCTATCCTGTGCGCAGACTCATCGAAACTAGACAGGTGAAGATTAGGAGAAAAAAATCACCTGGCCTTTTTCCATTCTTCAACTGTCCAGGTTGAAAAAAATGCTTGTGGAAAAATTGGTATACTCTACCTTTAAACAAGTGCAGAGCTTAAAAACACCAACAACCCCAATACACTCATACAAGCATAACACACACACACTATAGTGACATATAGGATACGTAAGTAATATTATATTTACAAAGTGCATCTGCAGCTAAATAGAGGTTTTCAACACAAGGAGATGTTTAAATACAGTATATTATTTGTAACGTATATTGTCACGTACAAAAGTAACCTGTTAATGATGGGATTTGCAATAATGAATTTACAGTGCGATACAGAATTACACATATTTATAGCAATATCTTCACAATGCAATTAGTTATACAACAATCAGCCATAATTTGAAAACCATTGACAATGAAGTGAGTAGCATTGATTATCTCATTACAATGGTACCTGTCAAGGCATGGGATATGTTAGGTGGCAATGTGTTGATGTGTTGAAAGCAGAAAAATGGGCAAGCTTAAGGATCTGAGCAACTTTGGCAAGGCCATATTGTGATGGCTAGACAACTGGGTCAGAGCATCTCCAGAACAGCAGGTCTTGTGGGGTGTTCTTGGTATGCAGTGGTTAGTGCCTACTAAAAGTGATCCAAGGAAGGACAGCCAGTGAACCAGCGTGAGGGTCATGTGTGCCCAAAGTCCACTGATTAGGAAGGTGCGCAAAGGCTAGTCCTGTCTGCTCCAATCAAACAGAAGAGATCCTAATCTGATAGAAAGGTGTCAGAACACACTGTACATCACAGCTTGCTGCATATGTGGCCATGTAACCACAGACCAGTCACAGTGCCTAAGGAGGTTGCATTCATGATTTGAACTCGCATCACTTTCCTGCACATATCTGCCTTTGTGTATGTGTAATAGTTTGTCCCTCATCATTCTTATGCCGTCAGTGAGATCTTGTAATGTAATGCATTGCTCAACCCTGATTGTTTCATTGCCAAGCTATTTAACATGTTAGATTTGATCTCTTCTTTCTAATATCATAACAAGCTGTCACTAAAATACACAGATTATCATCATGCATTGTTCTTGAGCTATGTAATGCAGTTCAAATAGTTAAGTCGTGCAGGGGTCTTCTAACCCAGTGAGTGAGCGTTTTGTCTCTTTTTGTCTTTCCTTTTGTGTGTGTCACAGCAGTTGCAGCAGCTGCAGCAGCAGCAGAACCTCAATTTGCAGCAGTTTGTGCTGGTCCAGCCAGGTCATCCAATTGCTGCCCAGCTGCAGCCAGCGCAGTTCATCATCTCACAGACGCCACAGGGCCAGCAAAGTAAGTGCTCAGCCATTTTAATCTCAGCATAGCCATGCTTAGAAGCAGCTTGCTTTGGGTGGCCTTTACTGATATATTCTTTTTTTTTTTTTTTAATTATGATTTTTAACAGGTCTCTTGCAAGCGCAGAATCTTCTAACTCAACTACCTCAAAGTCAAGCCAACCTCCTGCAGAGTCAGCCAAGCATCACTCTTGCCACACAGGTTAGGAAACCCCAAACCCTGAAAAGCATAAGCATGTTAGTGTAAATTTCACAAACACTTATGAAAGTATAAAAGAGTTATTACATACTCATAGCTAACATGTGACCAGTAGAAACCAATTTTTGAATAGGAGGAAGGAGGGTCACAGTAAAGCTTTATCTGATATTTGTCTTTGCTCTGACTGTGTTCCTCTTGCCATATAGTTAAAATGTACCTTCCTGATCCCCACTTCATGGTGTATTCTTACTCATTAGCCAGCAACACCGACCCGCACCATAGCAGCTACCCCCATCCAGTCCCTGCCTCACAACCAGACGACACCAAAGCGCATGGAAACACCCAGTCTGGAGGAACCCAGTGACCTGGAGGAACTGGAGCAGTTTGCCAAGACATTCAAACAGAGGAGGATCAAATTGGGATTCACTCAGGTGAACTGCTACACAAATATACATTTTGTCAATTTGTATCTTCAGGGTTCCCTGTAGTACCAACCATTTACTTATATGTCCGTGTTGATGAGATGACATTGTGTGCTTAATATTTTCACCATATGTAGAAATTTCTCTTTTAAGCATTTTTTCTTTGTGTGAAAGGGGGATGTTGGCCTTGCCATGGGAAAGCTGTATGGAAATGACTTCAGCCAAACCACCATTTCTCGCTTTGAGGCCTTGAACCTGAGCTTTAAAAACATGTGCAAGTTGAAGCCTCTGTTGGAGAAGTGGCTAAATGATGCAGGTATTTCTCTATTCTAGCATCCCCTGTTTGCTCTGGCTGGATAGGATATGGAGCAGATTCCTGCTATTGTTATTAATGCATTTTAGATTGAACTAATGGGAATTAGTTTTTGGCTTAAATTTTACTGATTACTGTTTTATGTACCACAGCATCGTGCAGAGATTTGTGTTATAAACCCAATGCCACTTATTGTTTACCTTTTCCATCATTAATAAAGACCTTGTTTGTTACTCTAGAGGAAGATTGCATGAACCATAGTAGTCTCAGGTACTTATATCCAGTTGTGTGTTTTGTACGCGCTGTATGTGCAGAAAACCAGACGTTGGATCAGGGCCTGTCCAGCCCCAGCTCTATTGGCTCCCCTGGGCTGGGCATGGAGGGCCTCAACCGCCGTCGCAAGAAGAGGACCAGCATCGAGACCAACATCAGAGTGGCCTTAGAAAAGAGCTTTCTAGAGGTGAGGAGTGTCTCCTATTAGAATATTTGAACTGCTCAGTGCTACTTTTACTTGCATCTTTTTTGTAGAAATACTATATTTTTGAACTTTAGTCCCCACTGTGGGAAGAGTGTTTAAAGTTCCATTGGCTATCTCATGCTGAAAGGGCATCTCTGTCCTCTTCAAGCAGAACCAAAAACCTACCTCTGAGGAGATCACCATGATCGCTGACCAGCTGAACATGGAGAAGGAGGTGATCCGTGTGTGGTTCTGCAACCGCCGGCAGAAAGAGAAGAGGATCAACCCACCCAGCAGTGGCAGTGCTGCCAGCACCCCCATTAAAGCAATTTTCTCCCCCTCCACAACCCTGGTGCGCTGAGTAGTGCATTTAAATGATCAGACACATATTTTTTTTTAAAATAGATGCACCTTTGTTTTAAAAGATTGTTTTATGGAACTTACCATTTTGAGGAAGCCGTAGAGATTCATATTCCAGTAGACATTAAATCCTCTTTTCATTTTTTTTCTATAGGCGTCTAGCACATCCAGTCTTGTGACCAGTAGCACCCCCACTACACTGACTGTAAATCCAGTTCTGCCTCTCACCAGCACGAGTATCTCCAACATTGGACTCGCTGGTAAGCTGCACTCAAGTATTGGTGATGTACAAAGTTCTGTGCTTTAAGGAATATGGCACAGAGACATGGCTTATATGTTTTGTTTCCAAAGTCTGGTTATTTTACAGAATAAAAAAAAGCACAAATATTATATGATTTTCCTTGCTTACTTTTATGTTGACTTATAAATGCAACATATGTTAATGAATGTTACACATTTTTGCTGTTTGAAGTATCTTTTTCATCTTGGATCCACATTTGGTGTAATCAAGGGGATCTGCTCACTGTACTGTCCTTCTTCCAGGCACCACTGTGGGCTCGGCAACTACTAAGACCGCATCCACCATCTCCACGGTGCCTGCTGTGACCACGGCAACCTCATCACCCTCACTCAGCCCCTCCCCTAGTGCACCACAGGCCTTGTCAGCTGAGTCGGTGGTCACTCAGGAGCCAGCAAGCACCATTACCCAGGCACCCACCCTGAATACACTGGGCACAGGCCAGGTAATGGTAGCTGCGTCTAGCCTGTCTGCCGCACTGCAGGGAGCTGCACAGCTGCCTACCAGTGCCAGCATTGCCGCCATGGCTGCAGCTGCTGGCCTCAACCCAGGCCTCATGGCCTCCCCACAATTCGCTCCTGGGTATGGGCTCTTATGACTGCTTTGTCATTTTTTCTTCTATTTGTAAACTGTTGCATTTTTGTCTGAGGTTGTAAGTGCATTTAAGTCTGCATACCAACTAATTTATTTGTCTTTTGTTGCATAAAATAAGTAGCTAACATGTTGCAAGGTATTATGTGGAGCAAAATTACTTTCAATTTACTAGTTAGACATAAAACAATGCTTCTCTCAGAGTTATTAAAAGTTTTTGTCGATCTCTCTCTCTCTCTCTCTCTCTCTCTCTCTCTCTCTCTCTCTCGTTCTCTCCTTTGCACTGTGTGTGCTGATTAGTGGGACTCTGCTGAGTCTGGCTCCTGGTGGTCTGGGCAGCGCGTTGAGTCCGGCACTGATGAGCAACAGTACTCTGGCCACTATCCAAGGTGTGTGGAATGGCAAGTACACCTCTTATTTTCTTATCAACCTGCATCATATTTAATGCTTTATGTGTTTTAACTGTAGTGCATTTGTTGCAAGCTGGTATCTAAACTATCTTAGAACAAACAACATTGTTGCTCTGAGATGCTGTGGAGTCACAGATGTGTTCTTTATTTAATGTCAACAAAGTTTAAATACTTTTCACTGTTGTAATCATGCCATCTGGCTCATGTAGTATGTCCTCCATATAGGTACCCCCTAATTAGTGAGATAATTCTGTTAACTTTGCATCTTCTATAGCTCTGGCTTCAAGTGGGACTCTGCCCATCACCTCTCTGGATGGCAGTGGGAACTTGCTTTTTGCCAACGCTAATGCTGGCAGCACCCCAAACCTGGTGACAGCGCCGCTCTTCCTGAACCCCCAGAACCTGTCGCTGCTCACCAGCAATCCGGTGAGCCTAGTGTCTGCCGGAGGAGCTGCAGGGGCTGCTGGGGCCCTCAATCTGCACGTCGCTGCAGACCACAGTGCCGTCACCACGGCAACAGTGCCCGCCTCCACCATCAGCACTGCCTCCAAGGCCCAGTGAAAGCCCCCACCCAACTTGGTCCTGGTCCTTTTACTTCTCATCAATCATTATTTAATCCCTTTGCTACCACCAAAAAGAAACTTACTAAAATGGAGTTTTATATAATTTTAAGTTTTCAGTTTCTTTTTTATAAGTTCATCTTGTTTATGTTCTTTTTTCCCCCTTGTTGCTTTGATTTTTCAGCAACAAACTTCAGGAATGTTGCCGTTGCAGGAGAGCCTAGCGTTAAGTTGCCCAGAACTGAACTCTGGGCTGCACGCTTGCTCAGTTGATAATGCAAAGATGTTTTTATTTGAGTGATCGTAACTCACGCTGTGGTTTGCATTTGTACCTTATTTGATCCTAAAACACTCCTAACCAAAAACACATTACTTTATTTCTTTATTTTTAAACTGTTCAATTACTCCTTATCGATAGCATTAATAGCCTTTACTGTGATCGTAATTACTGAGGAACTTTTAAGACACCTTTTGATTTAAACTGTTTTTGTCAGAGGTGCTTCTTTGCACACCTTTGGAAACTTCATATCAAATCTTTTTTTTCCCCTTTGGCTTATGGTTTCTTTGATCTGATGCAGCTTTAGTACTTTTTAATTCTCACTTGTGGTTACAAGGCTTTAAAGGAGTAATATAAGTGGCTGTGATACGGTTTCGTTGCTTTAAGGAATCGTTTGTATGGTTGCTGTCTCGAAACACTGATTTAACAGAAGAAATTCTCGATTCTTGGTAGCAAAGGTTTTTAAATGCTTTCTAGTCTGCGTATAAAGTGTGGACCCCAAGATTGGATTATTTACATATGACAAATAGCTTTAAAGGATTGCATGAGCAGTCATTACAAAGGGGACATGTCTTGGGCTGCAATAGCTAGGCAGTGTAGACCTCAGTCACTTGTGAAGAATGTGGAGATGGTGCACTGAGGGCTCCTGAAACTGTTATGCTGCTGCTTAGTGGCATGACCATTTGATGCCTAGACCGTGACCTGTATTTGTCCCAAAGTTCATCAGCTTCTAAAGGTCTTCCCGTTACAGGCTGTTCTGTCTGTGTAGTGTCATAGTGGGGTTATAGCAGTTTGCTTTTCTGTTTGTGCATGTTTCCGTGGTTTAGGTCATATAGGAGGTTTCCACCAGATGTCTGGTGGCAACTGTAACATTTCAAGAAGCAACTTGGCCCAGGGGTGGAAGGCCTGGTTGTCCTCTATCCAGGAGAGTTTTAAGGTGTTTGTTTTTCTACTTGTGCACAGTACCTGTACCAAAAAATAACTGGATTTGAGAACTGTGGTCTGCCTGGTGTTTAGGGGGAAAATGTCATGTCCGAATAAGAGGTCTTTTTTTATTTTAAGGTCTTTGGCTGGCCTTTCTTTATGATATACCAAAAATCTTTGTTAAAACATGTTGCTGTATATTACCATTGTAGCGTAGGGTAAGTTTAAATATTTATGAGTGGAAGCTCTTGGTAGACAACAGGAAATATTATAATGCAATATTTTGAAGATCATTTCCAAAGACAAAACTATTTTTTATTTCGGTTGAGATGGCTTCCCCCTCCGCTCTGCTCTGTCTTGTTTGTGCAGCTAACCAAATAACCAGATTGGATGGGGAGGGTGGAGACTTGAAAGGGGTGGAGGTGGTCAGGGCCATGCACTGCAGCAAAAACACCCCAAAGTAACCTGACCCCCTCCAGGTTCATTGCTGAGAAGTCTTTGTGAGTGAGAGGTGAGAGGGGGGCAGGGCTGAAGCAGGCACCCGCTCCCTCCCTCGCTCTCCATAATAAAGTTAATATATTTCAAAGATGTGCTGTGTGTGGATGGAAACAAGGTGCTTTAGTTTTACAGGTTCTTGTTTTCTGTGTGCTTGTAAGATGCCAGAGTGTTTTGTTCCTTAATAGACTGAAATATCTAGGCAGGTTTGGGTCAATATTTAGGAGCTTTAGCAGACTGATCTGTTATTCTCCCCTTACCAGTGTAATTCAGCCATGATGTAAAGCTTGAACCAAAGTCGTTTTCTTGCTAGCTGCTGTGCCTGTGGGGATCAGCGAAATGCTGGCCACACTTTCAAAACACTACACTACTGACAAGCTTCCTCATGTCTTACTTCTGTTCTATACCAAACTCCTACAACTCATAATAAACAAACGTAAATGAGTTGTATTTAGCTTTAAAGTGTAATACAGCTTGCTCAATTTTTTTTTATTTTATAAAAGGCATTTAATGATCCATAGCATAGGTAATGGCCTCCAGGTGCCAAGTATACCTCAAGATGTACTTCTTACAGTGCTGTACATTTGATGTAGTCATCATCCCAGGTCAGATCTTATCCTCAGTAGAGTTCACTGGGATCCACTTGCAGCATTAGCTTTTACACTCTTGCCACTGTAGTGTATAACACTGTGTGGACTGTGGAAAAATCCCAAACCTCTCCTCTATTTGACTGTCCTCTATGCCTGGCACAGCACTGGTATACATAAACACATAAGGATTTAATGGTACATAGTGTGGTATACCATAACCACTTTTTGTATGGATAGAGTTAATATGCAGTCAGGATTCATTTATTGCTTTCATTCTTATTTTTTTTTTTAAGTGGACTGTTCTGGTTTAGCCTTGATTCTGGTCTTTCAGCTCCTTAATCATACATGCTTCACCCGAGTATAACTATTTAGAGTGTGCATGCTCTGTCAGCCAGACATCAATTCACATATACAGTAAATGAACTATAAAAACATATCATGCATCTCTAAAGCTCGCTGGCATTTTAATTTTCTTCCTAGCCCCTTCCTTTTTTTCTTGGCCCCATCCATAATCCTGGGCTGGAGGATTATTGCCAAACTTTTTCTGTTACCCTGTCTGCTGGTCTCTGTCCAATTCAGCCTTGCATGTATTATTATTTTGTTAAATACTTTTTATTTGAATTACCTCATCAGCACTTAAGTGGAAGGTTCGCTTTAAGCAGAATGGCAACAACAGACAAGAACGTTTAATGTTTGAATTGTCCTTTTAAAAATTTTCTTCAAAAAACAGGTAAAAAAAAACAACAACGTCAAAGCTAACTACTACTGCTGTTTTACATACTACTACTTATAGGGTACCTCCAGTTTTATTATTTTATTGTCCTACTTGCCAAAGTGAAAAAGCCTGTCTTTGTGGCTTGTTGCTGCTCACTCCGCTGGTTCTGTCCTATAGCTGCCACATGGCCTTATGGGACTTGTAGTTTTATGTATGGTTATGTATTGCCGTTGTTTTAGTGCAGTGGTGTGGTGCCGGGACGTGTGGGACGTTACTGAAATATTTATCTGAGGAACGACTTAAATAATTAGAGAAACTGTTTCCCTAAATTTTATATATAGATATATAAATATACATATGTAATGTACTCATATTTTATAATTCAACTATTATAAAGATTGAATGTAGTGTTTTGTCATGCTTAAAAACAAACAAACAAGCCAACCAAAAAAACCCCCAAATAATATCTTACTTTTTATTATAGCAACTGGACTGAAACTGAAAAAACCCTCAAGACCAAAAATGTAACCTCACACCCTTTGGATGTGGAACTGACGGTTATTTACACCCTCCACTATTAAATATAGTTTGTTAAATGAGGGGGCTTGCCGTGGTGCTCCCGGCTTTACTGTTGCCTGGGAAATGGACCCAAAAAGCACCTGATCTTAACATTCTTTTTTATTTTTATTGACTTGATTTGCCGTGTTGTTTTTAACAATCATTTCAACTTATTTACTTTATTTTATATATATTTTTTGTATAGCATGAGGGAGCAACATCACTGGCTTTCTTAGTTTAACAAAATTAACTTATCCTTATCATTTATGCCTTACTATTATTTTAGAAAATTGATGCTTTGTAGCAAGCTGTATATCCTGTTGGTTGGTGAGTGCATATTTGTGTGTGTGTTTGGATGAGAGAGGATGCGTTCCCGCATGTTTTTATGTCTGCATTACATATTGATCGATGAAATAACGCTGTGAGTATTGGACATTTTTCAGTTTTTTATGTTTGAACATACAAAATGTTGCTACCTGTTTGTTTTTTTTTTTGTTTGTTTGTTTTTGTGACTTACGCAGGTTAGAAACCTGTTGCAAAAAGCTTTACTAATAACCCAACTCCAGCTGTTGTGTAGATGAATGGGGTTGTCTTAGTTCTTGGTAGCTGTGCATTTGCTTTCAAAGGTTATCCTGAAGAGAAGCTATTTCTCTGAATTTTATTAAATTGATTGAAGTAAGACTTCTAACTAATGATCAGTTGGGAAACAAATAGGAAATATTAATTACCTTGATGTCCAAAATGTCATGAAAGCATTTCTGACTGATTAAGGCAATGGTGACCACTTGGCTTTATGCTTTTAGCCTGAGATTGGATTGAGTGGTGTTCTAAAGCCAGATATGACTGAGGAGGCTTGCATTTCTGCAACAGATCTGGTGTAGTGTTAACTGTAGATAAGTGCTCTGATGAGTGGTTGCATTAGAGATTTTGGGTTTTGGAACGCCCTGTAGTCGTGTAGTTTCTGGCCTGTAGGTTGCTGCAGAAGGCCTTCAGTCCATTGCTAGAAAAGGGTAAAGGTGGACATGATGGGCGAGTTAGCTGGAATAGGTAAAGGAGCTGTTGTATACCTCATTTCTAACTCGAGACAGAGTAAAAACTTGCTTTAATCTATTTTGAAACACAAACAAGCAAAGAAAACAAAAAAAAACTTTAAAAAAACCCATCCTGAAAGAGGAGCCTGCAGATTTAGCATATAGGGCAAGGGTCCAGCAGCTGCTACGGAGACACACTACACGCATATACACTTATTAATATCAAAGTTATAGAGTATGACTCTCAGTTTGATTTGGTTTTTTTTTTATGTTTTACCCTTAAATGTAGTGATTGCATATTGTAGCCATATTTATTTTTGCACCTTTGTCTCTATAGGTAACCTTGTAGTTTATTTTTATGATTTGACAATCGTCTCTTTAATGTCCTTCATTTGTATGAATGTAACTGCCGAGCTTATTGTGTGTGTGTGTGTGTGTGTGTGTGTGTGTCCTCTTCGTGGCCCTCACAGTCCTCAGCCCTCATCCTCTCTGTGGTAACCAAAGACTTACAAAGTGATTGTATGGATCTGTCTCAACTGTCCTTCTTACCCTCCCTTCATGGATCTGAGGTCATAAGAAGATGATTAGGACAGAGGGCAGGCTTCTCCAAGGGACCTGTAAAATTAACCCCTCTTTGACTGGGTGATGTTGGTTAGTACACACTGAAGGACATCCTGTGCACACTGCAACCTGCTCAGGATGAACTGTCTGCTCTCTGGACTCAATGCCTTTGTCTTTATAGTTGTAACCAAACAAATCTGTTTCTATGAGTGTCTCTAACCAAAAAACACATCTGACCTCTCCTAGGTTCCTTGTTCTGTAATGATGTCTCATTATTTCAGTGTGCTGTTTTAACTTATCTTTTACAATTTTTGTCTCTGCTCTTTCTGCCATCTTGATTTCCCTGTGCAACTATGCATTGTTGTCCTGTTTGCCGCTGGGGCTGTGTCTCTGCAACACCGCTCTTAACCAAATGGGTCTTCGACTCTTCACTCAGCAGCTTTATATGGAGTGCAAGGTCGACAGACGCTACAAGCTCTATCCCAAAGCAAAAATCCAAATATGAAATGTTTGACACATGCAGATACCAAAGATGACACTGTCTTTTTTGTCCTGTTTCTCTCTTCCTCTCCAAGACCTTCAGCGTGTGTATTAAGGAACAGAACCCAGCTCTTACATTAGTCTTAACCTCAGTAATTCCAAAGCTTAGATGTATATTTTGGTATTTTTCTGAAATACTTAAGGAAAAAAAAAAGCAAAAACAAAAGTGGCATTTTAAAATTCTGATTTGTTGGATGTATTGCTCTTTTTCTGTCACAGCATGGAGTTAACTGAAGAACTGTCTTACTATTAGTAGGTTAAACAAATAGTATTTTTATACGTTTTGGGTGTGTCTGTGTATGTGATTATCAGTTTCACTGCCCAAGTTACCATTGTTTTTTTTTTTTCTTTTTAACTAATGAGCAAAAAAAAAAAAAAAGGAAAATGTACATAGTGCTTCAGTCGAGGACTGTAAATGGTCATTCTCATTTCCTACAGCTAAAGCTTTTTTCACCAATGTCATAAAGTAGATTGTATTTCTGTGTGTCTTATCTGAACTCTAAGCCACTGTTGTAATAGTGAGGCTCATTTCTTGTATCCTGAATATCACTATGGAGCAGGGCTTCAAAGCCTCTCACTCTGTACACAAGCTTTTGACTGGACTCTGCAATGGCTACATCATGGTAGCTTAGAACTGACCGATTGTGTAGAAATATAAGTATGTGAATCAGGATACATGGTAGGTTAGATACATTTTGTCTGCTGTATTTTTTTTAATATATAAAGATAATCTTTACTGTAACTGTACAGATCTCTTTTGTTGTAAACATCATTAAACTGTTTTCCAAGTGTTTTCATATTGTAAGAAGTCTTGAGTCTTGCCATGATTTGGGTACCTTTTAAAATGCAGAGCCACAACTGTTGTACAGATACCAACACAATGCAAAGAAGTGATGATGTGAAAGTAGAGCAGATAAGTAGCTAATACAGTGAATGCTTAGTTCTCTTTACACCTGTTTTACTGCCATAACTCAGCCTTTAATTGGATCAGAACGGTGTGGCCTTGGGCAGTCATGAAAATCAAGATGGATTAATAATGAAGGAAAAAGAAAAGATGGGGAATACATGTGTTTATTAGCAAAATATGGCATACTTTTTACAACTGGGCTTAGAGCATATAGCTTTTTTGCATGGAACAAATACACATGCAGCCTGCACTGTACAGGTAAAATGCAGTGGATGGACAGATACTTCTTATTCAGCCGAGATGAAAGACAATCTTGTGATTTTCCAGATAAAATAGCGTTCTGCATTAGTTTGGAGGGCTGAACTTCTGCTCTGAGCTCTACTAGGCTCTACTGTGCTTAATGTGCACATGCAGAGAATGACATGATTTACCATTTTTAGTATAATATTGCTGTATAAATTAGAAATATGCCTGAGATAGATCAGCTTTCTTTTCAGTCATTACTTTAGACTTTAATCTGCTTAACATAAAATTAAAAATGACAATAAAAAGCAAATATGTAACCAGAAATTGTCCTGATGCATGAGTACTTCTATATTATATTGTCAGAAAATTCCCTTGGGCCAAGATTTCTGTATTATAGCATGATCTCGTGGACCAACATTCACCAGGGCAGATCATTTATATTTTAACACAAGTGTTATTTTACATTTAGTTGTAAAATTATGATGCCACAATACGCCATTAGCATGATTAATTTAAACAACATTCCCATTTTTTCCTGGTTTGTTCTTTTCACAATCCATGTAACTACAATGACATTCACTGACCTTAATATATTAATGAAAACAATGACAAGTAAGATTATATAAACAATAAAAAATGGCAGGTGTGATATTATAGAAAAATAATTAACACTCGTGTGGCATCACACCATTCTGCTGTTGATTACGTTCTTATACAGAACACCCTTTTATTTTTACACTTGACTTGCTTGTCCCAAAGATGGTTTCATGGTAAAGAGGACTACAAAAGTTGAAACATTATTGCTCAGAATCAGGACAAAAAAAACAGCACACCCTGTCATTTTTCATTCTTTACATACCTCTTATTGAACTATTTTATTCTTTATACCACTGCTGTTTGCTAATAATTACAATTTTAAAACATTTATTAATGAACAAGTCATACATTTTAACTATTATATTTACATAGTAGTTGCATTTAGTAAAATGTATAATTATACACCAATCAGGCATAATCTTATGACCTCCTTTTCTCTACACTCATTGTCTATTTTCTCAGTTCCACTTACCATATAGCTGCACTTTGTTGTTCTACAATTACAGACTGTAGTCCATCTGTTTCTCTCTATACGTGAGTGGATCAGACACAGCAGTGCTGTTGGAGTTTTTAAACACCTCAGTGTCACTGCTGGACTGCAAATAGTCTACCACCCAAGAATGTCCAGTCACCAGCATCCTGTACTCAGCATCTTGTGAGCACTGATGAAAGTTTAGAGGATGACTAACACAAACTGTGCAACAACAGATGAGCTACTGTCTCTGACTTTACATCTACAGGGTGGAGC
>JAOVVH010000058.1:28663858-28678584 GCA_028566435.1 Scorpiodoras heckelii | reverse complement strand
ATAATAATAATAATAATAATAATAATAAGAAGAAGAAGAAGAAGAAGAAGAAGAAGAAGAAGAGGAAGAGGAAGAAGCAGAAGAAGAAGAAGAGGAAATAAAGTATGCTGCTTAGAATGCTGAGGCAGCATGTTGTTATTATAGCCTCATATATATATATTTTTTTATTTTATTAATTCTTCAGCACTTTTATTTATATTTTACACTATTTTATTATTATTACTATTATTATTATTATTATTATTATTATTATTATTATTATTATTATTATTTGCCTAGTAACAGTAAGTATACTATTACTGTGTGTACATAATAAAATGAAGGTACTCAAACAATGTATTATATAAATAGTAATTATTTATACTGTATTTAGCTATTCATATATAAACACATCCATATTGTGTTTATGTAATTTCAGAATATTAGAAAAATCCTAGAAATAGTTCCTGGCTACTATTCATTATTTAACATTGCAAATAAAACTTAATACTGTGCTCCTATTTCAGTATTTTGTTCATATTTCTTTATGTTATTGTGCCATTACATGCACTTGTGAAAGTAATTAAAGATAAACAAAATGCATGAATCACTGCCTTATGCTTATTGCGTACTTTGATATTAGTCTACACCACCACACGCATTTACACTATAATGTAAGATTAGACTTGATCAGACTCTTCACATTAGCCAGACAGGTATTAGCCTTCTTAGACCAATTTCGGGTAATGCTGTGTGTGTACTGGTTCAAATGATTTTTTCTCCTTAATTATCTTTCATATCTGTCACACACTGAATTAAACTTACTTCATATTGGCCCTCCTCTTGTACGACTTGATCCTACATTTAAAAAGACACAGACATAGTCACCCAAATAACAGAATAAAATTACTGATGGCAAATATGGATGAGATTATAGTAAAAGATTATAGTAATGAATGAATATGCTTGCACTAACACTCACACACTATTCCCAGAAATGTTACTGAACTGCACTAAGAAACACACAACACAGTAACTCACCATAGGAGACTTAGCAGGTTGCGTGACAAAGGTCTTTGCACGTTCAAACTAAAAAAAACACCAATTAGGAAATGGTTTAGACAAAAATACTCCACAGGAATGAAGAATCATTTATCCATTGTCTACATTACAGATTCACCTTAAGTTTAAAGTACAGTGCAGTGAAAATGATGCTGTAGAAAAGCAGAACTGCATCCAGCACATAGCAAATGATGGGGTCGGTTAAGCTTCTGGCTTCTGCAAAGAGGGCAAAGAGAGATCGTACAGGTGGTGGAAGTACAAAAATTCCTTAATGTAGTGCAAATATTATCTATAAATATGCTTAAGTAAAAGTAAAGGTAAAGAAGCCTAGAGAGTATAGAAGCCTATGGAGGAGGCACCCAACCTAAAATCATACCAGAACTGAATGTAATTGTTAAATAGCAATTTGACAGGTGATGCAACCATGTATCTCCGCTGCTTAGGTAAAAAATGGAAAATGCAACTGTTAAAGCATGTAATAAGGTACCACCTATCAGTAGATTTGAACTTAATGCGGGATTATCAATAATATTAAATTTACATTTATGACTTTTAGCAGACACCTTTATCCAGAGTGACTCACATTTATCTCATTTATACAGCTGAGCAGATGAGGGTTAAGGGCCATGCTCAAGGGCCCAGCAGTGGCAGCTTGGTGGTGCTGGGATTTAAACTCATGGCCTTCTGATCAGTAGTCCAATGTCTTAACCACTGAGCTACCACTGCCCTTAAAGAACGAACAATACCAAATCCACACAAAACAAAGTTTAACCCGTTTAAAAGCACCAACAATATATGAAAGTAATAATGACATGTAAAGAATGTTTAATTCAGTCTAAAAGTACTGCAATGTATATTTTGACA
This sequence comes from Scorpiodoras heckelii, assembly GCA_028566435.1. Lineage (NCBI taxonomy): Eukaryota > Metazoa > Chordata > Actinopteri > Siluriformes > Doradidae > Scorpiodoras > Scorpiodoras heckelii. The sequence goes on along the minus strand of JAOVVH010000058.1, from coordinate 28,676,679 downwards.
ACTCAAAGGAAAATACTTAATGCCAGTGCAGTGCATCAAACTGAAGAATTTTTAATGCCAGAACCTTAATTTTTGCTGAATCAATTTAATGTCTATTAAGACATTTTAATGCCCCGTTATAACAAACTTGTCCTCAATCACTTGCCTGCTGCTGACTTTGTACTTCAGATTGATCCTTTCCAAGCTCATTTGTGTTTTTTCTTCAGTTTTCTTCAGTTTATTTACTTTTTTTTTCAATTGAACCCTTTGTAAGAATTTTTTTTGTACAGGTAAAATTGAATTTTTTATTAATTTAGAAGAAACCAACCTTAAACTTCATGGTTCATCTCTTTAACTGACAAACGATTCATCTGGAATCATCCAATCACATGATGCCAAAAAATACAAATAATACTGATATGCTACCCACAAAAGTGGTGTTTTTGGGGCACACAGTGCAGCGTCCTGTTGAAAAGTCTGAAGCAACCAAGTAGAGAGCAGCCTCAGCTCACCTGCTTGGCAAAAGTTTAAGGAGCTGCATAAACACTGTACAGCGCACCATGTACCGGATGTAAATGTTTTCACACAGAAATGAAACAAATATGAATAAAATTTTGCAAAGCAATTTTTTAAAATAAATACTAACATGACTACCAGTATGACTAAAACTAAATAAAATGTGTTATGTTTTGTAAAAATCTAAACTATGAAGATGACCTATAGTTGGGGCAAAAGTCTGCATCCTAAATAGTTCTGAATGGAAAAAAAGGGATACTCTTAATCTAATATTGTTATTTTACAAGCAAACAATGGCTATTTATTTATTTATTATATCTTCTACTACTACTACTTATAGTAACAACAACAACAATAATAATAATAATTGTTTATTTACACTCTATGCCCTTCTTTCTTTCTTTCTCTCTTTCTTTCTTTCTTTCTTTCTTTCTTTTTCTTTCTTTGTATTGTGTTAAGAATGAAACATGGGTGTATCCTGCAACAAGACAAAATCCAAGACATAAGGTAAAATCACACAAATAATCTTTGCAAAGAAGGACTGCTTCTACCCTGTTGGTCTCCATGAACTGATCAGATGAACGGAGTGTATTTGCTCAGAGCGTCTGCATCGGGCAGAGGAATACTTCGTATAGTATATCATGAAGGATGTCAGAGGGTGAATATTAGACCAGAGAATATCTAGAAGTTGATCAGAAGATTAGAGGAGTTTGGAGGCAGTTACATCGTTATACAGTAGGGCATCCAAATTTATATAACATTTATGTATCATTTAGTACATGTAGATTTTTTTAATCAGTACTAGTACCTTAACATTTACACTGTTTACACTGTTTTTTAATTGCGATAATGTAGAAAACCTAATATAATAAAGATCTGTGTTTGTTCCCCTTTATTTTGTCCTAAGGGTTGAAATGTTTCTAGCACCATCTAAACCTTTTTGTTTATTCTTAATGAGGTCTCTGTGATGATAAGAAACTTATGTAGTAGACTTTTCTTAATGAGGACTAACCTAATTAGTCTAAAAAAAAAGTAAAGTCATCTTCTTAGCACCAGAATTATGATTGTGTGCCCACTATGGAGAATGAAAGTTGAGGATTAGTAGAGCACTTTGCACTTGGAGCTGAACTGTATCACCGAGAATCAGGTCTGTTAGCTGTCTGTTGCTTTTGGGTCTAGAAGAATGAATTTTGGCAAGGAAGAAATAGTGATCAGTGAATTTCTTATGGGTCAAGCATAAATGGCTATGTACCCATAGTCACAAAATGATTGTAGAGAGAACATATAAGTTGAAATTATTATTATTATTATTATTATTATTATTATTATTATTATTATTATTATTAACATTCTGTAATATTATTAAGAAAATAATAGTATTATAGTGAGACTCTAAGGACCACGGGTGCTGAGTGTGTTCAGTTCACTTGGTGTTACTATGAACTGAAGGCTATATGCTCAATCATGACATAAATACTATCTTCTGCTAAGTGTTTGTCTTCCTGTCAGAGACATGGCTTTTGTATTTACACGCTATTCTGTGTAATTCAGTATGTAGTTCAGTGGTTTCTCATGAAGAGGTGAAAGATAGATGCTGATGGTTTATGTGCATTGCTGTCTTTCAGTGTCAGTGCTAATGGGGGCTTGAGGTTAGTGGTTGCAACTGACCGCATGCTTATCAGAAAGTAATAGAACACATGCACAACCAAGTACATCCAAGCACATCTCATGCACTATAAATTAAAGTTACAAAAATACATTGTAGAAAATGATTGTTGCCCGGAAAATGTATTGCATAGTTGCTGAATCAGACAATAAAGTGAAAGATACATACATTAGCACAGTTCTGAATCAAAGCTAAGCAAGACACTTAAAAGGAATTGTTAATGAGCAGGAAAATAAGGAGGATGAAAGTGATAAAGACACTTTCAGCTGTCATTATTATCTATATTACACATAAATTTTATTAAGGTATTTTAAGCATTTTGTATTTATTGTATTGTAATAAAGTGATATTATTTAGTAAATAATTGTCTTGGGAAAAAAATGATTTAGATTCTAGGTGTATCTGATTATACTTGAGAATTTTTTTAGTAGAAACAAAGAGACCTTAAACCTCATTAGACATAAAACACAATTCATGGAAGTAAAGAACAGTGTTTAGGTCACGCATCTTTTGCGCAGTCAGCTCAGTATTAATTGTGTTTCTTATTTGTTTACTGTGTTGTAAAGCATATGTCAAGGACATCATGCTATATTAGTAATTACTGAATACAGCATTAATACAAGCAGACATTCTTCATCAATTCACATTCCCTTTTTTTGACTGCACACCATAGGTCTTACATAGAGGTGTAAGTTTCATTAATTTGAATTTTAAAAATGCAAGTGTATTGTGAAAAATGGTGAAAATGGTGAGGTTGGACCTGGACTGAATGTGACTTTGGAAGATGAATAATATAATTAAGAATATTCTAAACATAATATGTGGGGCTTTATGTGTGCTTTATGTATTGTCTAAGAATCTACTGACATAAAGCAAACAAGTTATACACTTGAAGCACATTCATGTTTTATATACCAAGTGCAGACATGAGTTTTTAAAAAATTCATTACTAAAAACCTCCATCTACATATTAACACGTAACCCTAAGGCAATGGTCTATTCATGAAGACAAAAACATCTCAAATAGGATGTAGGCATCAAATAGGCAAATAACTGACTACATTATAGATTTTGGTTTTCTTACTACTACTTAGATATGTATAATGAATAGCCCAATAATAATAATAATAAAATGACTTAAAAGATAAAAAGATATTGCACACAACCAGTGTAATAATGAAAACTCTATGGAAAGAAAAGATTTGCAAGTATGTTATGTTGGTGTAGTATATTTAGAAGCAATAAAATTATTTGGTGATATAAAAAAATGCATGTAGATTTGCTAATCAAACATTCCCCGTGGAATGATTTCACTTTTACACGAGCAGTCTGACTGTTTAAGGGTGAATCTTTCATTTATAGTGTGAGGAAATAATGTCAAAATTCTTGCAACATGGTAGTTACAATAAGAAACAATATAAAAGCTAAAAAAACCACATCTGAGAATAGGAATCTATGCTATTAGTGAAACATGTGAACAAAGATGAGTGCAAGTGCTGAAATGGAACAAATGTGTGTCACGCACAACCATGGTATATCGCTGGCTGAGCAGAAAAGCCTCAGCAGTCATTTCTAATTCTCAAAATAAAAACCCAAAATATGTTTTTTGCACTGTAAAATGTGTCAGACATTATATTAGATTCATTTATGATCATTATCACCACTGATGAAACCACTGATGAAACTATGAATTAATGAGTTCTGGCCTATATAACTTTAATCGAGATATGATTACTGTTGATGGTAGAAATGAAAAAAGGAGAGAATAACACAAAACATCCCACCTGCAGTGGAAACCAGTAAGGCCAGACACAGCACGGCATCCTTCTTGAACACTGCCATTACATTCCCAGAGACTCCAGAAATGTGTCTGGAAGTCTTGAAGTCTTATTTTCTCTGCTTCACTGAAGGACTATATAGCACTCTACTTTGCACATTTGTCTGTGTATAGAAGCCCCTTTGCTTACAGGAAATGGCCCCAGCGCTCAGATCTTTCTGGTGATCTTAAAGCTTCACTCTCAGCATCTTCTGTCCTCTCATCTCAACACCTTTCACCCAAACACATCCTGTTTATTTATAGACCCCCATACACACAAAAGCAGTGCGAGTCTCTGAGAGCCATTGTATAATGTCAGTTAAAGGTGGAATGTATAGTATCTTGACATCACTAATGTATACATCTTACTGTAGCCTGCACACATGATGAGCCAACACACTTGATCATATATACGAAAAGTTTCTAAAAACAAAAACAACCTACAGAGAGTACTAAATGGCAAAAGAAACTAAGTGCAATCATTTTGGTGTGAGTACCCTTTGACACTGACATGCGGTTTTATAAGGAAATTGGCCGGTAGGTTGTTCAAAGTTTAGTTCTTCTTTGGCTGTTTCATTTCGTTGACTCTTCAGGTAACCCCAGTAAGTGCCACTTATGATTTTTTTTGTTTGTTTTTGTGTTTTATTACTAAAAACGTTATCATGAACAGTGGTCTGTTAATTAACATGGTACTTGTGAGCTTTCTTTGAAACCATAACTAAACTTTTTCTGTAACATGTAATGCTTTGGATAACTAATGAATAGAAATTTCTTTCTACTAATACAATGATGCATACGATTAGATACGATTTTTTTGCCTAAAAATACTTTTTAACTCAGTTTTATTTATCTAGTAATTTTAACAGTAGATGTTGTCACAAAGCAGATTTACAGAACTCTGGATGTAGAGTTAATGACCAAATGTTGTAAATGTAAATGCAGGCATTACTACAACAAGGTTTGCTGAAATGCTGTTGTGCTATTTTCTGAGTATAACACACCACCCTGTGGTTATAATGCATGATTGCAAATGAGTCCAATTTATGTCTTGACAACAGCCAAATTTACCACTATAAATGCAAAAACAAACAAACCAAATAAAATTTAAGTTTGTTTTATTTTGATCCTATTTGACAGTGAGTGGTGCACTGGTATTCAAAAGATGCCTTTACTTTTCAATACTTCATACAAGCATGCAGGCTGGTGTGAGGAAGGGGAATGGCCAGGAATGCTGAAGCAACAGCACTAATATTCTAATATGCTTTAAAAAAAAAAAAAACATACTTCATTTCATGCATAATGCAGCAGACTGTGAAATATTTATGGTTGCTTGTTAAACAATCTATATCAGCAAAATACTGTATATAAAAATATATAAACTTTAAACAGCTGCTTAACTTTAAACAGCTGTTCTGCTTCTAAGGATGATATAAATGTTAACAGAAAAAATATCACCATCCTTTTAGACTGATCAGTTAACCAAATACATCCAGTATGTGAAGTGCATTAATATGAGCAACATATTGTTGAGTGTATATATATATATGTATATACAGTACTGTGCAAAAGTCTTGTATGTCAAGAAAGTGTAAGTCTTGTAAGTGCAAAAATGTTTGTATGTACATAATGAAAGCAACACATTAAATAACAGACCATGTTTCAGACAAAAACATGCTGGGTTTTGCATGCAAAAAAAGAAGTAAGTGTGACAGAGTCTCCAGAAGAGCTGTGGCAGATTTTCCAACATGCTCAGTAAAACTTAAAAGCTAATTTCCTTATAAAACTGCACACATTGTACTTGGGAACACTATTTAGGAAAAAGGAACAGCAAATACTGACATCCTTTAGTTTATTACTGTGTACTGCACTTTCTAGTGCTTTATTTTATGTAGAATCATCTTCATTATTTTCAAAGGCATCTTTGCTTTACATGTGCATTAGTCTTTGCATGTGCCTAAGACTTGTGCATCGTACTGTACAGTAATTATCTGGTAGGTTTTACTGAGTGTAGCAAAAGTCAGTAGCAAAAGTTGTACCTAAAAACAACAGGGTGCCTAAGACTTTTGCACAGTACTGTATATAGAGATTGCTCTAATGGCCTGTTGATGGCTGTGCTCTTCAGGGCCTGTATGCTCCTTTACAAACCAAGCAGCCTCTTAGTCAATATTTGCAGAAACTTCGTCCATTCTAAACCACCAACCAGATGGGGTGAAAGGTTGTCCAGCACAATCCTGTGAAGGGCTTTAGGAGGTTCTTCCTAAAACCTTTGGCACCTTCTTGTAAATTGTTCATTACCTCTGTGTTTTGCTCACAGTCATGCGAGTCCTCCTGTTGAATAGGTTCATATCAGTATGGCTTGAAGTGATTTTGGCAGCTGGTTGTGATGGCAGCAGATGTGCCATAAATGGGATTGGGGGGTGGGCTGGGATGTAAACTGATTCCATATAGTAGTAGACATGAGGGCTTAGGGAACAAAAGAAATTCTGGCCAGAGGGCTCTGGGCATAACCTGTCAGCGGTGCATGTACTGGGAAGGTGTTTCAGACATATAAACGACGTCTGACTGTTCATTTGAAGTACTTTAGAGCTGTGTGTGTGGGGGGGGGGGGGGGGTTGAGAGCAGTATCAAAAAGCAGTAAAGCAGTAAATATTCTAACACGGGTTTAAGCGTTTCTGACTGCAATTTAGTTACAAATCCTATCCACAAATCCTGCTCCTGCCCTTTAAACCGTATCCTCTTAAATCTACAGTATAAATCCTGAACTGGAAAATGAGCTGGATAAAGGGGGTGACTGTTATTAACCTATTTTATATCACCCCGTCAAGCTTTAGTAGATTTGCACATGCGCATTGTGCTTGTCTAACGGGTTCTGTTCTCACAATCTACCTGCACTACATACGGCAGGGAATAAAGGCTGATATGCACTGTGTAGTGGGCTATCAGAGTAGCGGTTTGGTATTTGGGATACGGCCCAAGTGTGACAGTTAATCACATGACTGACAGTGTTGGTTTTTTTTCCTTCCTGGTGCGTTTAGGAGAAGAGCAGCGACTCACTCGGACATGAGACGCAAACAAACGGGATTAGCGCGTTTCTCTGAGCAGGGTTCAGAGGTTTTAGAAAGAAACCAATGAGGACAAACTTCTACAGACGGCTTTTAAACACTGGAGTTAATTGCATTGTTAGTAGTAAACGTGTATTGGTTGGTTAGGGTTGGTTAGAGTGCTGGTACTAGCTGAATATAGTTGCCTGGTCTCTTGGCCCGGTGTGTTTTGATTCACGCTCGTCACTCGACTGGAAACATGAAACCTCAAACTCTGCCTTGTGGACTTGCTCTAATGCTGCTCCTGGGTACGTTAACTCACTAGGCTGCATAATAACTTTTTGGTTAAATGATAGTAATAATAACAAATTCGTTTCTTTTAAATGTAACATGCTTATTGTTGTATTAACGAATGTATACTTGGGTTAACACACAAAGAAATTCAGATCAGCAGTATTTGTCTGGGTCCCCGGTTGCACACTTTCAGTTACAGATAACAACAAAAACACTACTACTATTACTAATAATAATAATAATTAAAGCATACTATTATTTGCAATTATTAGTAATAATATTACTGATGAAGTTCTTTCAGCCGTTTCATTTTTTTTTATACTTGAACATTTCTCTGTGCCTTAATGAAAAACTCTAACTAATTTAGTATTTCTCACACATTAAACTAACTGCTCCATTAGCTGGACCCCCTGCTGTCTGTGATGACTGCTCTCACATCACAACAAGCTCTGTATGTTAGATATATACTCACTGTCATACAGAAATTGATTGCATTGTGTTATTACAGCTGTAACATTATGCCCGAGTGTGTCCAGCGATGTCTTGTCCACCACTTCTGCTCCAGCTCCTCGTCCTCCTCCACCTCCACCTCCCAGTGTCCCTGAAAGAGGCTCCTACAACATCACCAACAACGGCACCACATGCTTGTTGGCTGACATGGGACTGCAGCTCAACGTTACTTACGCCTCTCGCTCACAGGGCAAGGTATAGACGCACTCTGAACCTCACACTGATACTGATACAGTGCATTGCTGCCCAGATTTACACTGGAGCGAAGGTTTGCCAGGCTGCATTGTTTCATTCTTCTTCCAAAACACACCAGGAAAGCAAAACACACCTGAAGTGGCAGGTGTAGACTGTGAACTTGCCTTCCATTTACTTCCACGCTATTGTGAATAACTCTGTTGTGTAATCAGACTGACTGCCCGGCATGTAACTTGACTTTGTAAGGTGAGAATTAGCTGTGGAGTTGCTTTTCTGGTTTCTGGAAGCATTCAAGTGACTAAAAAATTTGGCCAAGCCGGAAAATGTTGTTGGTCTTGTGACTTGGCAGTTACTCTCTGTAACTGATGCATGACTTTTCACTTATTGCAATGTTATATGTTCAGTCACCATGTGCTAATTGTGATGCATTCCAAATCCTCTTGTTCCCGAAGGCTGTTCAGGATATCATAAATCTGCAACCAAATGTGACCAGTGCCACCGGATCTTGTGAGACCAACACTGCAATGCTCAAACTCATGGAGGAGAACATAAATCTGACTTTCTTCTTCTTTTTGGTCAGTTAATTCCCCAACTCTTTCTCATTAGCTACACCAAAACCAAATCTCATTGAAACTCCGTCAGATGGCTTTTCATATTATGCTTTTCCCCGTCCAGAATTCTACAACTAAAAAGTATCACCTTGGTGAACTGGCACTGTCAGTCAACTTGTCAGACATGGCTCGTAAGTTATTATGAAATGACTGAATGAATTTGGTATACTTAAGTTTGAATCATTTAAATATGTTGAATTGAATGGTCTTTCTGTCCTCTCAGAGCCCTTGACCGTCAGTAACAGTAGTTTAGACTACCTTCAGGGCACTCTGGGCAACTCTTACATGTGCCGCCAAGAGCTGATCTTTAGTGTTGGGCAGAATTTCTCGCTGAACACGTTCCATCTCCAGGTGCAGCCTTTTGGTGTCAGTGGAAATTCGTTTGGAGCAGGTAGTCAAATTTTTTCAGTTGTTTAACCCCATTTAATGCTCACTGATATAAAAATGCTCTGACTGCATTGTACATGTATGCCTTTCAAACTCTTGCGTTGATTCTTTCCTACTCAGCTGAGGAGTGTCAGATGGATAAAGATGACATGCTGATCCCTATCGCTGTGGGTGCTGCTCTTGCAGGCCTTGTGTTAATTGTGCTCTTGGCCTACCTGATTGGCAGGAAGAGAAGCCATGCTGGCTACCAGACGATCTAAACCTGCTCACGTAAGCTTTCAAGCCAGAACATGCAGCCACCACTAATCACTGGATCCTAGCATATGAAAGCCACATGTTTTGCCCTGCCCTGCCCTGCCCTGCTACTCTCATGCTGCCATTATGCCCATTGCCTGAGGTGATCCTGTGACTTCTGGACTTCGAGTTGTAGAATAAGTGGAAAATAATTAAAACATATTTAATCTTCTACCACTCTCGGCTTTCTTTTAGGAGTGGGTGATGGTTAGCATTACTAAAAGGCCTAGGTCTCAGATAAAGCACAGACTAGCGCTAAAACTGACAAAAAATTTCCTTTATGGTGAGTAAAATGAAAGGCTAGAGTTAACTGAAACTGGACCCCAGTGAGAGCCTCAGCTCTGCACATGACAATAATTGAGCTTGAGATTACAAGTAGGGGCATTACTTAGGAAAAAATAGCTGTTACAGATTTGTTTTTATAGGCAGTACTGAACACTTCCAGTGCCCCTGACATGATTCAGACTGCAACTTGGGATGGTATAGATGCAAAATTGCTGGACTCAGAGACGCGAGAAACTAGACAAAACTGGTAAATTCGCATTGTGGTCAGTCTATACACTTATTTTCTTTTTTAAATGTGTAGTAACAGTGTGAAATGCACGGCTAGCCTTGAGTAATTCATACTATATACCCAGTGATAAGCAGCTGAAGTGAGAGGTGCAGTTACACACAATTGATAACAAGGCTGCATTTGCTGCACAGAAACCTTTCTCAATACCTCTCAGACCCAATTATCCTCCACTTGAAGGTGCTTCATGCAAGAGTAGACTGGTACTTTCTTTCCAAACTATCAGCTTACAAGAATATATTTGAAGCATGGGGGAGAAAAACAAGATGGCTTTTTTTTTTTTTTTTACATGTATAGTTGTATTTGACATGATAGTAGACATAACAAGGAACTTCATTTGCAACAAGTTTCTAATGATCACTGCACATAGCTCACATGTTATTAGTAAACTGTAAACCATTTAGTGTTAAACATCAAGGCACCCCACCTAGCATGCTTTGGAATGCAAGAACTCCATGGCCACTCATCTTAATATTGCACTAAGTCCCACTTACAGTAAGAAAATTATGTTGTATTGATATAATTTTCATACTGTGAATGTGACTTTTTGATATGAACTAGTATGATCATTCTGCAAGTGGGACTAAGCAGCATTTAATGCTTGAGAGAGAGATTAAGAGTGTTGATATAGTAATATAAACTCTTACATATAGTGCACTGAACATATGAACATTTTATCTGCTTTTGCTGATGTGTTTATGGTGTTTTTGGCCTTAGTATGAAATGCTTTGGAATAATGTGTTTTGAATGAGGATGATGTGTTGCAATTCATATCTGTCGGGTGTTGTATAACAGTAGAGAATATGCACATTTATAAATGCAATGAGAAATAAAAGGGAAAAAAATTGCTTGATTTGTGTAATGGCATCATTTTATCATGTACAGTGCATTGCATCAGTATTTACTCTTCTTGACCTTTCACATTTGATAAATGTTAGAACCTGAAACTAAAATGGACTTATGTCATGAATCTTCACCAAATCACCCATAATGGCTAAGCAGGAAATCAATACAGTTTGCAAAGTAAAGTTTGCAATAGTACGTTGTGTTAACATACTAGTAAATACCAGGTTTCATCCAGGTTTCTTAAATTAGTTCTGATGTAAGCAGTTGCCAAGAGAAGTCGTAGAATTAGTTGAACAGAGACCACCTTGTACATTTATAATCCCAAACTTTGAACATCCTGGGGAGCATTATTAAATAAATTATTTAAAAAATGTAAAGAATAAGACGAAAAGAGAAATTGTTCACAGTTCAACATGGACATGGTTTGTATGGAGGAGGTGCCAAATGAATGAATGTGGAGCTTTTCAAGACACTCAGATGGAGAGTCGGCCAACATAGAAAAACGTTCTCTGATCTGATCATACAAAACTTTTCATCATACAAAACTCATTCAACTTTTTTGCCTTAGCACAATGTGCTACATTTGGCAGAAACCCAGCAATGCTCATCACACTGAGAACATCACACAGTGAGGTCTCTTGGTTGCTTCTCTGACATATAACCTCCGTTGGTCACTGACTTTCACTGAATGGCCTACTGTATTCAGAGTCATGGTTGTGACATATTCTTTATATTTTTCAAAAATGGATTTTTGAATGTTCAAAGTTTGGGATATTTTTCTAACCAACCTATGATTGATTATTTTCTAGACTTATCCCAATCTTTTTAAATAGCTTCTTAGTCTTCATGATGCTATTTGTTTTGGTATGCCCTCTGATGAATTCTGGGGCCTTCCAGGAACAGCTGCATTTATATTGTGATCATGCGACACTTTCATTGCACACAGGTCAACTTTTTTCAACTTGATGGCAAACTGTTCCACTAAAATAAATTTCATGGTTTCACAGCAACGAGGGTGGCTACTTACACAATCACAAAAAATGAAAATAGTAAATAAGTACCGGTATACCTTTTTATTTGTAAATAATTTTGCAAACTATATTGATTTTCTCCTTCAGTATTCTGACTTATTTTGTGTTGATTCATGACATGATCCAACATACTGTCCAGTGAATATAGAATAGTGTTATCACCATTATTGTCCAGAATCATGAGCTTGTATGCGTTCTCGGCATATTTCTCTGAGTTTAGTGATTGCTCCCATGGACAGACTCCCAGGCTCCGTAAAGATATTCTGAGGTGAGATAAGGTCACATATATCAAAAGTTCTGACTGTATGTTGTGAATAAGACTTTGCAAATTTTAAACATGTTATCAGCTTAAAGGATACACAACAAAACTGTTAGGTTGGTTTTAGAATGAGTGTGGATGATACCTGCATGAATGTATGACAGTTCTCCACAAACTCCCCATGTGAGATCTGTTTGAAACATTCACAGATGTCTGGAAAGTTTTGCGCCTGCAGGATTAGTTTCTGATGATGACGAATCAGTGTGAGGGCCACACGGAATAGGATCTTAGAGCCCTCATAGAACAGGCAGTCCCATATCCGTAGCACTGTCTGGCAAGACATACCACAGTGTGCCCACAGCTATTTAGATTCATTTTAGAAATATGGCCTCCTTCAATGCTGATTGGTTTAGATTAATCTTTAAGTATAGCTATTTGTCTTTTCTCACCTCCATGGGAAGGACATCAATGTAAAGGCAAATAAACCACCTTGAGACCACCAGGCCCCACATCACATTGTGCTGAGTCATGGCCTGCCACACTGCAGGCACCTTAGTCTTCACCAACTCTCCAAGAACCTCCTGGTCTGTCTTTATCCCCAGCATGGTCGGTGTGTAATAATCTGGGATACAGACATGAGGATTTTGCATTTATATCTAATCTTAGTGCAATTACGAATCTTATGAATTTCAACACATTTTCCTGGACTAAGAAAAGAACAGAAACCCCTCACTCACTCACTCATTATCTTAACCGCTTATTCCTGTTTCCAGGGTCACGGGAGAGCCGGTGCCTAGCCGGCGGC
>JAOVVH010000058.1:28633279-28649899 GCA_028566435.1 Scorpiodoras heckelii | reverse complement strand
CGGGGTTTGGCCCGCCCACTGAAGGATGATGGGTGATGTTGACAGTTTTAATTATTTCATGATGCACCGCTGCAAGGTGCATGAAATAAATATATATATTGTTAAGTAATTAATTAAATTATTTTTTAAAAATACTTTTAATAAAATATTTAAAATGCACATTTAAATAACTATTTTTAAAAATCACATAAATTAATTTATCACATAAATCACATTATTTAAGCTTTTTATTTCAACATTTAATAATTTAAAGAGACATTTAATTAATTAATTATACTTGTAATTAATTATTTCTTTATTCATTTAATTATATAATCTTGTCACAAACCACCCTCCATATTTAATATTACAATAATAAGTATTGGGATAAATAAATAAAGTTAAAATAAATGTTTGTCCATATCAAATACTTAAAAAAAAAACTTTTGTTCTAGGCACAAGATTCAGTGTGTGTCAAAACTATTCAAAAAGCGTCATCGAGGAAACATGCATAAATACAGTCAGACTGTGAAAATGTAAACATTCAGCTGTAAGACATATTTGAAGTATGAATATTCAGTACTGCTTTACGAACATGCCATGGCTTTTAAAGCAATTCCGACTTGCTCAGTAGAGTAATTATCCAGTTATGTTATGTTAGCTCTGTCATTAACCAAACAAAATAGACTAGGCATGGAAACCATGAAAACTCAGTAGACTATACCATTTTACAAAATGGTAGAAATATTAACTCCTTTGATGAAATGCAAAGGCTTACATTATTTGATCAAATAGACATTCAGACAGTTTTATCCTGCAGGTCAGTTGCACCTTCGTTCATGGATAAGGACAGATGGCAACAAAATGTTGATGGACATTTAACTACTGTAAATGTTTTGCACAACTCATTTAAACTAGTTTATCAAACAGAGTGGTTGAAGAGGAAGCAGAACATTCGGTACGCAATAAACGTGAACAGTGGCGACTGTGACACATCAGTGAAGTAGAGCAGTTAGTGCTGTCTAGGGGATAGTATCCTTCTGACAGAATGGAGCTGTACTGGGAATGTGCACACATCAGGTTACCTGTGCCATGAGTCTGTCTGCCTCAAACAGCCTCAGTCATACCACTGCCTCAAATAGACTAATAAATAAAATGATTAAGTAAAAAAATGTGCTTTTGCTTTTGTCAGTAAACTGTGTAGGATAGACCGAGTTCTTCTGGTTTCCGTAAATAGACTCCTGGTTGTGTTTTCTGTCCATCTGAGTCATGTCTACACAATGACCCTTAGCATGGATTTCTGTCTGGCTGCAGTGTGGTAGAGACGTGCACAGCCCAGAAACATGAGACACAGACTACAATGAGCAGCAACCAGGCATGAAATAAACTCGGCCAAAACCCTGCCCTAGTTGCCTAAACAGCAGCTGTTGGTCACATACTCTGTGAAAGGTGGCACATTTGACTGAACAAATGATTTAAATAGGTTGAGTTATTAAAGTTAAAATGGGAGTAACTGTCAAACAGTACATAGGAGCATCTAACTGGCACCATAAGAATATAGTCCACATTTCCTGTTCTTATGAGCCATGATTTCCAAAAATTTCAAGAAGGTTCATGTAAACCTATGTGTTTTTTAATTGTGGATTTGGAAAAACACGATAAGCAATAAACATAGTATATAACTAAGAAAGATGAAGAAATCAGAAATGTATTTAAAGTATAGTTTGAGTCTTGACAATGCTGCAGCCATCCCTACACTGCTTAGCTAATCACGGGTGTTTGTTCACATAAACAGAAAAGGCATTAGTTCACTCCTCCAGATGTGTTCAGCTACCTGCAGCATTGCCTGAGCAGCAATTCAAAGTCTTATGTGTCTTGAAGGAAGCTTGTGTTGACCCCTGGATTGGTACTGTTGTGTGATCGGGGAGACCTAATGAACATGAACTCTTTCCAGAGACTAATGGTGCGTTCCATTTGACCTGGGAAGTTGGTATGTCCAGGGTACCTGTCGGAAATTTTAACTGGACCAGCCCTGGAGTCAGATTTCTGACTGTGTATCAACAGTTGTGAAAGCTGTAGTAATATACTGTTTATTAGCACTTCTGTCTTATTTGTTTCCTATTAAATCAGTCATATGACATGTTGCTACAGTGTTTGTATGTGCAAAATGCTGTGTAATACTTTATCAACTGGTATTGCTAATGATGGCTAGAACTGGTATTCTAAGTACATGTACTGGAATGTGGTCAGCTCGTATGTGACGTCATTCCCAACTCAGATTTTCGACCTTCAAGGTATATATATGCAGAAAATGAAGTACAACAAAAAAACAGACAAGGATTTCATGTAGGACTTAGCAAAGCAGAAAACAGCAGTAATAGACAACATGAATAATTTTCTATACTTTTTGCATTCTGGCTTAAATTTAATGTGGAACACGTTTCCCTTAAAAATGTTTGTTATATAATTAAACCTTGTTGTTTTTCACTTAGCTTTAAATCTTCATGTAATTCTGGAAATAAACCTTGTGCCAGTTAAATATGAACAGCTACGCCCTTTCTCTTGCTCACACAAGTCAGTTTTACTCGGTGAGAGATCTGACATGTCAGGTGTTGATATTCAGCAGGTTTTTCTTGGATTTGAAGTAAAACCTTCAAGAAAACGTGTGGTAAGGCCAGGTTTGGCTGGTTTCCTGCTTTTGAATGATACGTGTACCCTCAGATATTCTTGCTGAGGTGTGGTAGAATGGTTATCAGCTCTCACATTGCATGGCTTTTAACATGGCTGTGTGGTTGTCATGGTCACACTACTGAAAGTCATAATATACACTTTAACAATTGAAACTTTAGCTTTAACTTACACAACTGAATGTTTTTTTTATGCAGCTAAATACATTTGGCAAACAAGCCTGCAGGCTCTTATCTTCAGCAGTGATACAAGAGTGTGCACAGTGTGGAGTTCTGTTTGGTTTACTCTTGATTGCCACCTTGCACAAGTAATCCATTTGACCTTGGTGTTGACTGGGACCTTGCGTTTCTCAGCTCCAGGGACTTCATGTTCATTAGAGTGTGAATGTTTTGTCTGAAATTTACCCAGGAGGCTGCTCTATTAATCGAGTGTTTTAAATAATGGACTCTCATTTATTACTGATTACTGATGTATTAAGACTGTGAAATGGGCATCTGTACATTGTGTCTAGCATTTTATTTTATCACCTCAATGTGTACTTGGCACCTGGCCCAATTCTGTGACCAGAGCACTGTATGTTTTCCCAGTGAGACTTGTCTAGCTAATGTAAATCAGTTTCATTTGTTTGCAGAGCAAAGGCAGTTTCCAGCTTACTGAAAGACGGCTTGATGAGACCGTTTTCACTCTCAGTTAGTACAGTGCTGCTGTCTTCTTTGTCTTTATGGAAATATCTGACTGGGCTGCCTGCTCTCAGGTTTCTGTGACTCTCAGGTTTGCATGTCTGCTTTTAGGCAATCTAAACAAAGGGCATTATATCAGTGAGCCAAGATTTTTATTTTCTTAAATCTGTTAGTTTAGGTTAAGGTTTCTACATTCAAATATACTGAACAAAAATATAAACGCAACACTTTTGTTTTTGCTCCCATTTTTCATGAGCTGAACTCAAAGATCTAAGACTTTTTCTATGTACACAAAATGTACTTTTCTCTCAAATTTTGTGAACAATATTTTGTTTCTGACAGTTTGTGCAGAAATTCTTTGGTTATGCAAACCGATTATTGCAACGGCTGTCCGGTGGTTGGTCTCAGACGATCTTGGAGGTAAAGATGCTGGATGTGGAGGTTCTGGGCTGTGGTGTGGTTACACGTGGTCTGCGGTTGTGAGGCCGGTTGGATGTACTTCCAAATTCTCTGAAACGCCTTTGAGGACGGCTTATGGTAGAGAAATGAACATTCAATTCACGGGCAACAGCTCTGGTGGACATTGCTGCAGTCAGCATGCCAACTGCATGCTCCCTCAAAACTTGTGACATCTGTGGCATTGTGCTGTGTGATAAAACTGCACGTTTTAGAGTGACCTTTGGGGGGGGGTGTTGAGTTCAGCTCTTGAAAAATGGTAGCAAAATCAACGTGTTGTGTTTATATTTTTGTTCAGTATAGATTAATCCAGATTGTCAGCTTCAATAGTGTCAGTTTTGTCAGCTATTTTTTAAATTTAGTCTTAGTCCTGTGTCAAATGTCCTAGCTTGTTTTTAGCATATTTAGTCAACCTCATCGTGTTTTTTAAGGCAGGTTTTGTTTGACTAAAAGTCTGGGTGTGTCAGTCAGATCTTAATCAAAGAAAACTGTAAGTATATTAGTATAGTTTTCATCAGTGAAAACGGTTGGCATTTTAGTCTTTTTTGACACCAGATTATTCTTGATTAACATTCAATCAGTGTAGTCTGTCCAAAACTAATATTTTTCCTGGCATTTAGTTTACTGACCTGGTTGCACATACTACCTGCGATTATAAGAAGCCTAGTGCTTATTGGATACTGAGCTTTTATTGGAAGTTTTAGAAAAAAACTAATATCTTGTCTCCTCTTTTTTGTCAAAAAATGAAAAGAGAGATTTTGGTATTTTTTATTTTTTATCTTTTAGTCTCGTCAGTTAGTGTTAATGAGGTCAGTGCTGTCTCGTCTTAGTCATAGACAAAATAGGTCATTGGCAAGCATCTTTAGTTGTAGTTTTCGTTAAAGAATTTAACATTAACTTCAAGACAATAAAAATAAAAATGTGTCTAATATGTAAATGCAATTAGCCTGATGTGAGGTTTGTTTATTTTAATATTGTGATTGTCTGTCATTCTTTGTTCTTTATTCTTTTGCTTTACTGAGCCCTGTGAGACACTTGAGTGTTTTAAACACATTGTTTTTTTCATGTGAAAATGACCTGATATTTGTTTTTTAAATGGTGAAACAGTCAAACTCCAGCCTGCTACAAATGGGTAACAGATTAAAGGGAAAACCGGAGGCTCTGTTATCCTGTGGGGACTTTTTTGGCTTGGTTTTGCTCCATTAGTCCTGTTAGATGGAAAGTCACTATAGATTAGTACAAATCAATACTGATCACCTTTAACCATTGATGAAACTTTTCTATCCTGTTGGAAGTGATCTCTTAAATGATCATCATTAAAACTTCTGCTGAAGCTGTTCTGGAGGCACCTTACTAAAATGCTTTATGTTGATTTTCCCTGTAATTTGTCACCGATATCTGTGTGTTATTGGTTCAGTGTTTCTCTTGTGTTATCTGTGTCATTCTGGAGACAGATGACCCTGAAATTGAAATGGAAATTTCTCTCAGTATGATCTTTGTCAGCGATGAAAAGTAAAGGCTGTTCTCTGATCCGCAGGTGTCTGAGGTCATCAGCAGTATCCGGCAGGCCTCCAAAAGTGCACTGAAAGAGGACAACAAACCCAAGCATGAGGCTGAGGAGTCCTTTTACAACTCGCAAAAAGCTGAGGTGCTTTACTGTGGCAAGGTGACAGTGAACCACAAAAAAGCATCTTCCACCCTGATTGACGACTGCATCGACCTGTTTCGGCAGCACGAGTCAGAGCGCAGACGTCTGCGCCTCCTGAACGGCCAACGCTCTAACGAGACCCCGCTGGTGTTCACCGTAGGAGACGACCCACTCAGCGCCTCGCTCTCTGAGGCTGCATTCAGCGAGATAAACGAGAAAGCAGGCAGCTCTCGCAGTGCCTTCCCTGAGTGCATCCAGGAGGACTCGGGCTTTGAGCAGCAGGAGTTCCGCACTCGCTGCAACAGCTTGGCAGGTGGCTTACAGAAGATTCCTAGAGAAACAGGAGCGCCAACACGTAGGAGACATGCCAGTGCACCTAACAACGTTCAGCCATCTGACGCAGACAAGAACCGTACCATGTTGTTTCAGGTTTGTTTGCACACGTTCACCTCCTGAACATATGCAAACACACACACACACACATACACACAAACACTCACACACACACACAACACATGTCTGTTCAGGCATACTGATCTCTTTGAACAACTTTATCTCAATTGTTTCAAATGTTGCAAATATTATATAGTCAAGTCTGTGGAAACCTTTGAAGCCTTTATACCCCAAACAGCTATAGTTAGAAAACAAAAGAAAATGGACAAATAGAAGTTTGTTTTGTTTGAAAGGGAATTGTATTTTAATATGATATAAAATCTGTATTCATAACATCCACAAATATTAAAATATATCACTTTATATACATCCTAAACCTCATTTCCATAGCCAGGTCCATTTTTGACTTCAGTTTTGAACAATAATTCAGATATATATATTGCTTTTTGTATCTTCTTAATGTGTTTAAGTAGTGTTTTTTTTTTTTTACTTATTTTGCAAGTAATTACATATTAAGTTATATATTAAACACTTCTTAACCACATAGATTACAAAAAAAACCAGCGACAGGATAATCGGCAGCAAGACAAGAAACAAACTGATTTTCAATGCTAGGAAAAAACTGTTTATGCTGTGTATATATCAGAGTACGAGGAATCACTAGCGAGTGAGCTTGTCCTAACAGACTAGAGGATGATAATATTATGCTTAAGCGTATCTATTTTGACATTTCATGATCGTAAGTGTCATACATATATAGTGGATCATCATCATTGGTGCACATACAAACTGTCTCATTCAGCGAGAATGGAAGCGGGAACGTCCGATAGCTAACTGTAACTCCCAGAGGCACTGTAACTCCTCAGCCTCTCAGTCAGTAGTGAGACAACTAACAGGTACTTCAAAAAATGTCAGTGGCAACACATCCATTTTTCACTTTCTCAATAAAGGTATGGTGTTAATGTATTCACATGCATGGTATTTTTTCATTAATGAAGATTGTACTATGTGTGTTTTAAAATTGCGGCCGTCCGCAGCCGTTACAGTAAAACTCCGTTACAGTAACAGACCGTCTTTGGCCTCTATGGAGGGTTCAGTGCTCTTGTCTTCTGGTATAGAGGGTTAAATGCTCTGGTCTTACAGCACATAATGCCTAGCTTAAGTAAATCATGCAAATGGACTGAACTTGTTTTTTTCTTTACTCAGCGATGTGATCTGGAATAAGTCAAGCCTCTTATAAATCATTTTAAAGTGATTAAGCTGCCAGTTCCAAACCCTACGCCTTATTTTAGAGCCCTACGTATATAGACAAATAAAGCTTCTGTATGTGCTTGGTGACCGTGGCATTAGTAAAATTATGGGCTAAATATAATCTCAAAGTAATTATTGTGCATGCCAGCTAAGCAGTTGCTGAACTGGTCTTTAAATGGCCACCCAAGGCTAAAAATTCTCACTGAGAGCTGTTCTTCTGAAATCAGCTCTGAGAAATCATTTGCGTATGCTACATGACCTTGCTGGTGTGTGTGTGTGTGTGTGTGTGTGTGTGTGTGTTTGTACCATCACAAAAGCCAGCATTATCATCAGATGAGATCAGAAGCTGCTGTGTTCATATTTTCCTGTCTGCCAGATCCACATTTCATGGAAAGGTCACTTGTAACATCTGCAGTATTTTTTATGCCGACAGGTAGGACGGTTCGAGGTGAATCTCATCAGCCCTGACACCAAGACAGTAGTCCTGGAGAAGAATTTCAAAGATATCTCATTTTGCTCCCAGGTTTGTAGCATGGGATTTGCCTCAAGGCTTTGTTTACACTCATGCAGCTCTTATCCCCAGCTCAGGTTCAATGTCAAGCATATGATTTTTTGCACTACAGCATTGGCAGTGTGGAGGCAGTTCTTTATAGTGGCTTAAATCTGAAAAGAATAGTTTGCTTTACTCTACCTTCAGTGTTACTGCATGGCTTGGGAAATGTCAACATTTAGTTTCATTTAAAGGTATTTAAAAAAAAATTATATTAAATTCTGGAAAGCTTCTACCATGTTCATACCTATTGCACAGGTTTCATCTATTGCACAGAACATGTGCTGTGCCATTATTGATTTATTGCAAGATTTTCCTTTCTGTGTGCATGCATTGGTGTAATGCTTGGTGTAATTTATTTATATAACACATGGCCCACATAGGGAGTGAAGCAAACAGACCACTTTGGGTTCATCTGTCGCGATGTTGTGGAGTCGGGGCCAAACCAGTACACATGCTACGTGTTCCAGTGTGCCAATGAGTCTCTGGTGAGCAGCTCAATCTTTTATTCTACCTGTTCTAGCATCCGGGGTAGATTCCTACCTCACACCGAGGAAGAAATAAATGAACCAATCTATCGCGTACTCTCATTTCTTGTGCTCTCATTACATATTTAGACTAGTTATCTTTGTGAGTGATGTATAAAAATGAATATATACACGATTGAGTATTTTGGCTATGATGAGTCGTACTTGGGTCTTGTTTGTATAGTGTTTCAGGCTGATAGCAGGAACCAAGTCTGGTTTGGTTTAGGATCATATTGTCTCTCTGCAACTAAAACAAGGGATAAGGGAATAATTTATGACTTAAGGTACTAGCTAAATATTAAGCAAGCACAACAGCTTTTAGTTACTTTTAGACACCTGACCATCCATATGTAGGCCATAACCAAACTGTTGCCACAAAGTTGAAAACACATGGTCAACAACAGCTTAACAACTAAATGCTGCCTGTTGAAAAACATTTACTGATTTCCATGTACCAGTGGTGGTGTCCTATTATAGCATGATATTTAGCATGGTAGTGTGGAGTTTTGGATTTAGCCAGACAGGAGTGTGGAACACTGTGATGTACACACACACGCACACACACACACACACACACACACACACACACACACACACACACACACAGCTCTGTCTCAGCTCGCATGTGTGGTGCTCGTCCCTCTCCATCTCTCTCCTTTTTAACCTCGCCATCGCTCACTGAAACACAGAAGAGGAACTCATTTACAGTTGGGAATCTTTACCACTCACCTCTCTCGATTCTGCCCTGAATTCACAGACCAGCGCTCGACCATGCCCCCACTGCCTTAAACATGTATCGGCAATTTCATCATTTATTCCAAATATCTATTTCTGTCACTCTCTGTTTGCATAAAATTTGCTTAAACAGGTGAATAGAAACACCACTGCAGTTAGCACTGCATTGCAAGCATTGTATTGTGGTGGTGGTATAATGGGACTGCTCTCTTCCTCTCAGGTGGATGAAGTGATGCTGACTCTGAAGCAGGCCTTCAGTACAGCTGCAGCACTGCAGAGCTCCAAAACCCAGATCAAGCTTTGTGAGGCTTGTCCAATGCATGAACTGCACAAGCTTTGTGAGCGGATTGAAGGTGCAGCCAACACTTCATATCCATATGACACACACACACACACACACACACACACACACACACACACACACACACACACACACACACACACACACACACACCATTTATTTACTTGGTGTTTGTAACCACAGGACTGTACCCTCCCAGAGCAAAGCTGGCCATTCAAAAATACCTCTCCCAGCTGAACGATACTGAGCAAGCAGACATTTTTGAACGTGTACAGGTAATTACAGGAAAGTATATTCTAACATCCGTAAAATCAAGTGTGCATTTTAATTGTCTTTCATTGTTTTCTGCTG
Source organism: Scorpiodoras heckelii (assembly GCA_028566435.1). Classification (NCBI taxonomy): domain Eukaryota; kingdom Metazoa; phylum Chordata; class Actinopteri; order Siluriformes; family Doradidae; genus Scorpiodoras; species Scorpiodoras heckelii. The sequence continues at coordinate 28,640,340 of JAOVVH010000058.1, read as the reverse complement.
TGCAGAAGATGAAGCCAAGTTGCGATCAGGAGGAGAACGAGCTGGTTGTTATTTACCTCAGGCAGCTGTGTGAGACCAAACAGAAGACACATGTGCATATTGGAGAGGCTCCTCAGGTACAATAAACAATCCAGAGCACGCATCTCCTTCTTGCTGAGGGAAAGCGCAAGCTGTGTCCTGCCTCTAATTAGATAAAAGGGATCATAAATCGGTATGGATTACAATACAGCATCCTCTGCAGTTTCGATTCTGAAAAAGAATCCATGCCTCCTTCTCAGTATGCATTAGAGCAAGAATACTCAGAGCTTTTCCAAACATAGCACTGATGTCATGTTCCAGCCCATTTACGGGAGGCAAAGTGCATTTCAAAATAACTCTAGCAGTCTACAAGGTGGCTTCTGCTCACAGAGTAACACTTACTCATGAATCGGCTACACTTTTTACCATTCTATGTTCAAAAGCCCATTTGTATCCCTGGACACAGGCCGTAAGTGTACAGTATTCATTAAAACCTCATTTGGTTTGAGTAATGTTTATATTATTTATTTGCCGAGCCAAAGTGAATGTTATTGTGTAAATATTTGTTGCATCTGTTAGAATACCCAGTCATCCATCCCTCCGTGTTTTGTAGAACACAGTAGGCTCAGAGAGCTCAAGTGCAGCTGGACGCAACAAGCTGGACGTGCTGAAGAATAAGGCACGCAGCTCCCTCACCAGCTCCCTGGAGAACATCTTTTCACGGGTGTGTGTGTGCGTGTGTGTGCGTGTGTGTGTGTGTGTGGGGGGTTACTTTAATGTCTGATCATAGGTAGGAATATCTGATCATTTTTAAAGGTGGGTTTTTTCTTTGCTTCTTTTAACAAAAATAAAAAAATAAAAGAGAAAAAATGTTGCCTTTTCATTATTGAGGTTAAGGTTAGGTTAGGGTTAAAAACTGATGTGTTTCATTGAAAGGAGGAATTATAGTCCTTACTTGCATTGGCTCATTTGTGGGAGCCAATGTTAATGTAAAAAAATGTAAAGAATTTGGGAATGAAAGAAACTTAAAAAGTGCATTTGCAGAAATGCATATTTGAGGGGTTATTTTAGAGATGTTATGTTGTATTTTAAAGAGGAAGAAGAAAAAAAAATGAATTGATGGGTTGTATTGAGGAGTTGGTTTAGAGGTGGGTTATGGTTAGGTATAGAGGAGGGAAGTTTGCCCTAAGACACCTTTTAAAATGCCTAGAAGGAGTCATATGGGTTAATAAATTAGTGCTATTAGTAATTTATCTACTCTATTCATCAAAAAAGTGGGGGCTTAGGAAGTTTAATCACTCCACGCTGTTAATAAAATTATTTAAGACCGTTTAGTTGTGCTCAGGTTAAGGTTAGGGTTAGGCATTGCATAAAGTAGCAGCATTAATAATTACATCAGTGGAAGGTCTCCACTTGAATAGCAAGATAAAAATGTGTGTGTGTGTGCGCACATGCGTCAGTGTGTGTCTCCTCAGCCAAAGAGCTGATCATAACACTTTGAATTGTGCTTTATTTTGCTCCCATATGTGTGTGTTTTGTATGTGAGTTGCTTGGGGTAGATGCTGATTTTCTGTTATTATTTATTCTTGAACACGTATGTATACAAACAGAAACTCAGTTTAGCGTTTCTCTCTTTCTCCTCCAGGGCGCAAATCGGATGCGCATGCGCCTAGGAAGCATGGGCAGCTTTGACCGAGTAAGTATCCTCTCTGAACTCTACTCCCCCTCATATAGTCTTTGTGAATTCCAGGAGTTTGTAGTTCCAGTAGAATGAACTATGTGTACACACACTCGTACAGGCCACATCACACACTGTGTGGTTGCCCTATGGTGTGAAGGCTCTCTGTGATCTATTACTTGTTTGCTGGCATCCACATAAAAAAGCTTGTGTTAAGATTTTGCATTCCCTCACTAGAGCCAAATGTTTCATAATGACTCTGTTTCACTTGAATGTGAAGTGTGTGTGTGTGTGTGTGTGTGAGATGATGATCCCTGGTCATGCAACTTGCTTGCTGTGGTTTGCTGACCTACAAAGTTTTTATTCCTAGAGAACCATAACATATGTCAAACGGAGTTATCACTGTGAGGCCCCTGTGTCATGCTGAAAAAAAACATTTGCTATCCCATCTCACAGACGTCAGGCCTGCTGCTTAACTGTCCTGCCACATAGTGTATCCTGCTCACCACGCCTGAAAGTGAGGGTGGGGCGAAAGATTCATATGCATATCCGTCTCAGGTCATGATTGTTTTGAAACGTTTTGCTTACTAATGCAAGCTCGATGCAAAAATAGAGAGAGAGCCAAGCCCATCAGAGAGCTTAAAGAAGTTATTTTTCAGATATTTCTTGATTAGAAGAATATATTATCATAAATATTAAATACTAAGTGCACCCTGAAGCCTTCCTGTCTGTTTTTTCTGTTATAACATAAGTGAACTACACTAAGCGCATATCTGTGGTATCTCTTCTTAAGGAGATTGTTAAGAAGACTGCATGTTTTCCTTCGTCATGTAGATAATCGTTGTTATTCCCAAATTTAGTCTTGGCAGTGTCAGGCTGGCTGGGGAGTTATGGGAGGGGGCTGGGTTGTCTTACAGAAATAGAGTGTTGAAGTGTCGCGCAGCCGTTGCTGGCTTCCTGGCTTAGCTGAAAGCTGTGTAATGGGGGAGCACCAGGTTAGGCCCCAGAGTGTAAGGACAGGAAACAGAGCAAGGAAGTGAGCCAGAATGAGCCTTTCCTATAAACAGGGTAGCAAACATGGCCAGATCATGCATGTGTGATGTTTGGAGTCACAGGACATGGGTTATTAGCATACAATAGATCCAGAGCATGTGTGCAGTCACGCTGCGTCCAGTTCTGCCACTTCAGAGTGGGATAAAGGTCTGGGATACACACTAGGAGCGCCGAGAGACGTCTCTGGGTGAGTCGGTACTGGTCACAGTGGCACACCTGGTATTTGGCTTCAGTGTATTTGTGGGTTGGCAGTGACAGTGGCGGTGCTGTAGAGAATTGATTAGAGTGTGTGTGTTTGCTATTGGAATTTTTTTTATATGGGAGGGAATTTGTGCAGAGAATGTTGCATGGCTAGTAGTGTTTCATTGTAGTCATTTTATTTTAATTTTCTCAAAAACTCTAGTGCAGTTCTGTGTGTTTAGAAAAATCTTCAGTTATTTTTAAGTTTCAGGACCTTTGTTTTTTATCTGTCAGCTCTTGAGCACAAACTATAATATGTCCATTTTTATAAATGGGTCACTAAGGAGTCTGTTTAAACTCTGGCCATACAGCAAGACGAGTCTCCCGGGGATTCTCCTCCAGGGACTCCCCCTGCTACCTTGGATGAGGACCCTGACGCCCCTTTGTTCCGCCGCCGAGCACACACCTTCAGCCACCCTCCGATCAAGAAGAGGATCTCCTTCACAGAGTTACCAACACAGACCAAGGTTCCTCTGCACAGACAGCAGTCTCTTGCTCCAGAGCTGCTGCAGAGCAGGTAACACATCACTTCCTGTCTCACACGATCAACTGTCAGCTGCGTTTATCTTGAGCTTAGCACTTGTGGTGTCTTCAGAAATACAGATTACGGTAATGTTTAAGTAGCAAATCCTCAAAGGCAAGAGGGATTGTGGTGTACTCCTGACATTTTGAAACTTTTCTTAGGGTCTTCATCATTTCACATTTTGAACACAGACCACAACATCAGTGTAAAAATCCTTTTAAGAGTTTTATCTATAAGACTTAGTGAATGATTTGTTGATTTAGATCTGTAATGTCTGCACTGGTGATGATTGAACAAGGTTTTAGGAAGGATACAGATGTGGGTACAACACAAACGCTGAGTCGTTAAGTTTATTTCCTCATGTTAGAGGACGAATATTCTTGTGTAGATACAAAGGTCAGGATGATATGTAAACTGTTAGGGTGTATAGCATGCATGCTAACACTATTAGTGAAATATGAGGCATGTTGCTGTATAATGTTAAATTTAATACTAATTCAGATAATTGATCAGATTACTGCTGCAATTTATTCTCTGTATAACTCTTTGAATGCCCTGTTGATTTTAACTAAACTCTGTCAACCTTTGTTTAATCTCCAATAAAAAAAAAATACAAGATTCTTGAAATCATTGAAAATCTGTTTTAGCTATTTGGAAATTACGGTATGTTAATAATACTGCTTTTTAAACCACTTGTTTTCTTTTAAAGAAAATTCATCCGAGCAACCGTTTATTGCTCATTTGAGGAAAGCGAACATTCGATGCGTGTACCAATGAGCCATCTTTTGTCTCCAGCTGTTCTGCCACAGCATTGTTCTTTGTCTGCCTGTAATCTCTCTTCAGCCCGGTGCGTGTGCCAAGAAAACGCAGTGTCTCTGAGGGCGAGTCCTCCTTCAACCTTCCCTCCTCCTTCTCCACTCCCACTTTCCTGAAAAGTCTTTACCTGGGCTCCTTCAGCTCACTGGCCTCCCTGCCGGACAGCCCCAAGAGGTGAGAGGGGGCACTGGCTGTAAACCCCCCACTGCCCCGGGGACAGGAGCAGGGTAGTGATGCCATACAGTAACACTGGGCTGGCAGAAGTGTCTGTCTGACCATTAACCCCTTGTCAGTCTTCCGCCGTTTTCTCTGAGAGGAATTGCTATTCTCTCACCCTCTTTTTCTTGCTCCTCACTACTGGACTACTTGTCAACATCTACAGGAACCAGGAAACCTGATAGCAAGAAACCTTCCTCTGTTAAACCGCACGACGCTTCTCAGTCTGCTGTATAGTGCACTAAACATGAAGTATATCTATAGCACTAACACCTAAATCCAGCAACATATTGCTGGAAGATTTACAAATTGCTGCAGCTTTCTACTAATCTAAGCTTCATTGTGTTTGTCTCAGTTAGTGTCCTCATATATTATTGATGAAAAGAAGTCAAATGGAGTTCATTTACTTGAACAATGTGCTAAATGTATCACGTTATACAATATTTCATATAGATGTTATAGTGATAATGTTTTACATTGCATTAATATTTTATATACTGTACCCTGGCAACTGGTTCTAGGTAAAGAATCAGTGCTGAAGTGGTATAATGTTTCTTTACTAATTTGAAGTTGATTATATAAATTATAAAATGATTAATGTTGTAGGAAGATAATCTCTGCCGTATTGATTCTGTGAAGCAGGTTACTTTCCTATAACAGCACAGCCCACAGTGTGTTATTCCCCTTAAATGGATTTCAATCCAATTTTTTGATGAACAGACACCCAATAAGACAATAAAATCCCCACTAAATGTCATCTTACCATCAAACTGGAAAGCGTAGACTCCTCTCTCCTACAGAAAACTGATTGTTAAAAAATGCTGACACTCAGGACCCCTTTCATAAATGCTTAATAAATGACAGAAAGCACCACCATATAAACATGCATGTTTTTCTATGCTAAATAGCACTTGTTACTAACATTTCTTTTAATCCATTTATTATTAGTCTTGGGTTATGTGGATCAACAGCATTAGTGTGAATGAGCTATTACTATCTGTACTACTATGTATTAGAATACTCACAAAATGTCGAAGTGTTTAGTGTTTATTAGCGACCTATATATAGAGACAGATTATACGTAGGCGATATGTAAATACAGGATGCTAAATCCTCACGTGTGATACAGCCAGGGCTACTGTCAGAGCTACTGTCTTTTTTTTTTTTTTTTTTTTTTTTTTTTACTTTTCTTAAAGTTTATCAGACAGAAAAATTGCAGCTTGTCATGTTACTTAGAAACCAGAGAGTCCTTCAGAAATACTCAAGGCTTTCTAATTTCTAAATGCCTAAAGAAACAGGTTTATCTCTGACTTCGAAGCACTGACGCTGGATAATCCTTCAAAAATGGTGGTCTTCTCCATGAAAACATCATCATATCAACAATTCCTCACATTTTAAAAATCATTTTGTGTGCATGATGCACCATGGAAGCCCTTGTGTTTGTTGCTACTATAGGCGTCATTGCATATAAAAATGGCTACATTTATATAAATGTGATTAGCCTAACAGCCAGGACAACCGTCAAAGTGATGCTGTTATTAATAGGAAATGAAGCACTCCCTTCTGCATAGTCAGAGTGTTCAGTGGTGTTGTGGTGTAAGTGACAGTAATTAATTCATTATACAATAGAGAATAGTAATAAGACATTAATTATAAGAATCCTGCTTACTGGAGGATATGTTTATGTAATGGACGAACACTTCCTTGTGTAGTTATTTTGGAAGCTTCTAGGCTTGAAGGAAGCTTTTCTCATGTCTGAACAGAATTCAGACAGACTGTCTGCAACAACATTTACAAATAACAAGCTTGCCACTGCCATGTTTGAATAAGGATTCTTGATTCCCTGAACAAAAGGCTTCTTGAAATGAATCATTTCATAGTGCTTCTTTTGATCTGTTTGACAGTTTAAGTAAGTGGAAGACAGAGAGAGAAAAGCCAGAAAGAACTGTTAGAACTTCCTTTTTTGTATTACTACATATCTGATGACAGTTTATTTTACTTAAATCTCTGTTTGCTTTTTAAAGATTGCCAGTAGGAAAACTATTTTGATTTTTTTGTGAGGTTGTTGGAGCATGAAGAAAACTAGGTTACTGGTATTTCTAATTTAATATTTCTGGCTGAAGTTAGATTGGGTTTTGACATTCCATCTTCAGTCCAGTTTTTGCTATTTGATTAATGTATAAACATGTATACACTCACTGGCCACTTTAAAAGGAACACTGCCTATCAATGCAGTTATCTATTCATGGCAGCAGTGCAGTTCAGATACAGGTCAAGAGCTTCAGTTAATGTTCACATCAAACATCAGAATAAAGGAAATATGTGACCTTGGAGACACGGTTGTTGGTGCCAGATGGGCAGTTTTGAGTATTTCAGAAACATCAGTGACGGGAGTCAAACCTGATGTGGTCTTCAGACTCAGGGTTTGTGCATTTGAGATGCTTTTCTGCTCGCCACTGGTTATTTGAGATACCATAGACTTCCTGTCGGCTCAGACCAGTCTGGCCATTCTCCTCT
>JAOVVH010000058.1:28598546-28613712 GCA_028566435.1 Scorpiodoras heckelii | reverse complement strand
GGTTTGTTTAACACTTTTAAGTTTACTACATGATTCCTTATGTGTTCCTTCATAGTCTGGATGACTTCAGTATTAATGTACAATGTAGGGGGAAAAAAAACTTAGAATGAAAAGGTGTGTCCAAACTTTTGACTGCTACTGTATGTGGCACTTCAAGTATGTTCGCAAAAAAAAAAAAAAAAACCAACACTGCATAAATGTAATGTTAAAAACATGTCAATCTAAATTTGTCAAGGTGCACGTGACAAAAGGCACGCCAGAATGCAATCATTGTCTTTTATTAAACTTGATACCAGGTTACATTTGAAAGATTTTCCACCATGTCTACAGTATGCTTGGGGAGTTGCAGTGCTGTCTGTGCTGTGTTTAATGATAGTTGCTCTGTAAATACCATGGAATAATGCAAAAAATGTGTGGACCCTGTGGTCCACTTGTATGTTAATCAAGACCCCATGCCTTATTAAAACCTTTTTCTCCACCTTTTTATACATTGCGTTTTTGAATTTTTATATTAAATCTGAGGACACAATGTTCAATATTTTTTAAAATAGATATTTTCTATATAGTAAAGAATGGAAAATTATTTGCTCATGGGTGGACTAGCAGTGCATTTCTATAAACACTATGGTGATGAAAGGCTGCCCAATATGCTGCGTCCCCATTGAAATACTGGTGCAAATGTAGCAAAGCGCAGAGAGCCGGTGCCTAGCCAGTGGCATAGGGCGCAAGGCAGAATCAACCCTAGACAGGGCGCCAATCCATCGTAGGGCACACACACACTCTCACACACTAACACACTAGGGACAATTAACCTAATATGCATGTCTTTGGACTGTGGGAGGAAACCGGAGTGCCCGGAGTAAACCCACATAGACATGGGGAGGACATGCAGACTCCACACAGAAAGGACCCAGACCACCACACCCGGGGATTGAACCTGGGACCTTCTTAACGGTGTGTCATTTCTGCTTAAAAGAAACTTAAGCTCTGAAACAGACTGAGGATCTTGGGACTATAGCCAAGACTGGTTCTGTTCTTTATCTCCAGACAGGGCAAAATTTTCCCAAAACCTGAGTACTTTAAGCCACTGTGATTGAGCTTTGCTTACAAGGATTCAGTGCACCTGCTATTGATTCTTGTGAAAAACTATTTTTAAACTAAGCCTGAATCTGTTATTACATGTCAAAGGATGTTAATGTTTATTCTATCAAAATTCTTTATTTCACTGGCATGTAATATAAACTGAGGTGTTTTTTCCTCCATGGATCCTATAAAACGTCATCAGATCATAATAATTATGATTGGAAAAACATGGGCTTGTCCTTTTTTCAGTTTTGCATTGAAATGTTCCCTGAACTGAAATATGCTGAATATTTGTAAAGAAGAGCTAAAATGCTCAAGGACATTAAAAAAAATAACCTTCATCCTCTCATTTTTAACTTTTAAGTTCATTGGAAGCCCTTTTTTCCTTACAGTCAAGAACAGCATGATGTTTAATTACATGGTAATTAACTACTAATGTTACTTTTTATAAAGTTCTCATTCACAACCCTATACATTTTAAATAGCATTGAAATACTTTTGACTTCTTTTGACCAGTGATTCTAAAGATATATTGCTATTGGGCAGATGTAAGCCAATGTTCAACTGATTTGTTTGCATTTCTAGATGTTGCACAATTGTGCGAGAGCATGCTCACTGCCCCTACAGTTATTAATTCACCTATTTTTCAAAAATGGAAACTGCAACAAGTTTTAATAGAAGCCGATTGGGGCAGGAATCACTACCGTGTGACTGGGGGAGGAGCAGACGACAGGACTGTTCATGACATAAATGAAGCCCCCTTCTTGTATGAACTCCGGACATTGAGCAGAGAATTAGATCCGGACATTGTCTGGAGTTGCACTTTCACACATGTAGTATGCAACAGGAGATTGTTTCAGATGCATTCTCACCTACTGGAAATATTCCGTTTGATTCAGGCAAGGGGTGGTACCTGAGTAGAGCATGCAAAAAGTAGGCTACTGAAATTGCTGAGTTAATTTGGTCACAACCGAGTCTCTTGGCACTCCCTGAATTTGCATGACTATTTCAGCATGCGGCCCTTATCGACAGAAGTTTCCCGAATCTTCTTGTTTATCCTTTTAGACATTTTTGTTGCCGTCTTTGTTTAAATGATCCTTCTTGTTCACCCTCGGATGTTTATACTCTTCTGGTTTCACATCAGCTGCTTGATAGAAAAGTCATCAACACGACCACTGGCTAACAGTGAATTCTCTGGACAATGACCTGCTCTATTCACACATAGGCTCAATCAGACATTATATGGCCTTTGTACTAGGGAGCCGGCAGGTTAAAGTCTGGTTGAACTGACTCGTACATTTGCATTCTTACATACAGCCCCTCTGGTTGGTGTCTAGAGAAAGTCAGGGTTGCAGTGCATGTGTGAAAACTCTTTGACAGCTGATGTTGCCAGGCTGGGCTAGTTTAAACATACTGCACATATGCCAACATCATGTTTTATAGCAAATCATCGAAATTAATACATTTCTGAAAAAAGGCAAAGTGTAAGTACAGACACTGTGACTATGATGTACAGAACTGTTCCTGGTTATATTTTAAGATGTATTGAAAATATTGGGGGAAAGGAAAGGGGGATTATGGAGTGGATAATGTCTGTAAACATCAGAAATCTCTGTGAAATACTTGTTTCCTATTGAAAGCCTGAGAAACAATGTCTTCCTTTTCCTTTTACATCTTTTAGGTTTGTGGTTTTTGAGATGCAGTTTAAGCCTTGTTAATGATATTACCTTGAACATTGTTGAGCAAAGTTACATCCATCACTGCTCAAAACAAGCTTCTGTATACTGTTGACTTTAAATAATGCAATTACTCTAGAAATTCACTTGAGTGTCTATAGCATAAGAATAATTTGAGGCTTTGTCATTATTAATGTTGTCCTGCATCAGCAAAATCAATGGCCACAAGTCACTGCTGAAGTCTCTTTTTCTGCATAAAATCTGAGTTACTAGACCCTGAGATATAAAGCCACAGTTCTGCTCAGCCCTTTGTATAATCTACTTTCTACTTCAAAACGCTTCATTCTGTGGAGGAAGAACCTTTCAAAATGGTGCTCATGGGGCAGCATCCTCACGAATATCCAACTCCAAACAAAAGGTCACATTCCATCCATATTCCTGAGTGGCGGTGTTCCCTGCGGAGGGGAAATGCCTGGACGGATACTGTATGGCAGTAAAGGATTACCATACACAGCACTTCCTCTACACAGCCTTATCACTACTGTTTATTTGGTACCATGTCTGCACTCCCTACAGTAAAGATATACACCACGGGAGCTGATGTCAAAGGCCAGTTGTGTGTTTGGGAACACAGTGGATCATTTGTGTGAAATGAGATTTCTTTACAAGGACAAGAGAGGAAATAGTATTACCTCAGCTTGTACATGGCTGATTGCATAACAGCAGACACCTGTGCTTTTGATTTAGATTTAGGTTTTCTGTTTTTCCTGTTTATAAGGAACGTTCAGGGTGACTCACGTTATTGTTCTCAGTGATCTTCAGTAGTAATGGTGCAGAAAAACGAATGGTTACATCCACATTTCTCATGGAAAAGAACAAGATCTGTTATTTGTGGGGGGGTTGTTGGACTGCTTTACCCCTATGATTCCATATCCTGGGTTTTGATTTGGGCCAGGCTTCTCCCAGCAGTAAGTCTGTGTCTGTGGGCAGAGCCAGATCAAGTTCATGGTCATAAGAGTAGAGTTAGAAACTAGCAGGCTGTGTTGGGGAGGCTGCTTGGTGTCTGAAGAGGAGAGAGAGAAGTTTTCCTCCTGCCTTATATGGTAATTCACACTGCATGGCTCGTGGCAGAGTAGATTGGTATCTAATGCAGCAAAGCAAGAACGGTGGGGAAAAAAGAGAAAAAGACATACCCTCAGCAGCACAATCTAGACAATTGTAGTGTCTAGAAGATGAAGTATAGTGTTGTAAGGCCTAAACAAGACTGTTGTGCTTCTTAAACTTGCAAAGCATACAGTCCTGATTCTGATATTCAAAAAAGTGTAAGCTTTTTGCATGAAATGAAGAAATCTGTATCCTAAATACTACTTTTTCATGCCTTTAAAATATAAGGATCACACAACGTACAGCAAGAAGGCTGAATTTTGTGACACTTTGTGACTGATAGTAGCACCGGTGAAAATTCCTCTTTACCTAAAGAGTCTGATGCAGCAGCTCTTTAGTCTTTTAGTTTGTCAAGTGCTCTCACTTTCTCATCCCTACACTATGTTCATGTACACATCGGTTCTAAAGCTTCAACCTCCACACTATCACCAACCTCGTTCAACACCATGATCATGCTTGTGATCTTGTAGATTGCTAAATAGCCGACCTGAGTCTTTGCCATAAATCAGTGCAAATACATGATATAATTATTCATTACTTGTTCATAGTTTATTGTAAGGACCTTTAAGTCCAATATTCATTTCTTATTAATATGACATTGAAATGCCACTGAAATATGGTAAGTAAGTAAGAAATTAAACTATTGCTTTTAGGAGCTAACACCAAAACCTGACCGTTATCTCTCAGGTTTGAGGTCACTGAAATTTTTCCTCCTACTTATCACCATTGTAACTGCATTAGCTTATTCCTCAGTGATGTCAACATGACACACAACTGCTACCTTCCCTATGGACCTCACAAATAGTTTGCTACAAACATTAAATGTGTTTCAGGGCAGAAGGTTCCTTTAACAGTTCTTAGCTAACCCTCTCAGACAGGGAAACACTTTGTTGTAGTGTCCATGTTAGATCCTTTACGAGTTATTCCAGACATAGAAGCTTAAAAAAAGTTTTTTTTCTTTGGTACTGTGTGATCTGTATGGCACTATAGTAGAGCTGCCTAGGCCCAGCATGTAAGGGGTAGGTACTAGACACAGACTGGAAGGAACTGGCATTCATGAGACCCAGGTGTGCATTGTCTGCCAAGGACAACTACTTAAGTCCGCCTTCATCCCAGTGGGCTTCCTGACCTCCATACCCCATCTTGGTTCTCCCAAATGCCTTTGGCTCTCTCTTCATCGATTGTTCATGTAGTAATATACGCAGACAATGTGTATGAATTATGTATTGTGGGCTCCACTGTAATACATTGAAGAGGTTTGATTTAAGGTACTATTCTAAAGCATGAAGTCAACAGAATCAAGCCAAGATCCAAGAAAAAGGCAAATGGATATCAAGGTGTCTAAGTTATTTAACAATAATATTCCAGTTCACTGTGTGACAGTTGACACCAGGGAAATTGGACGGACATGGAAGAGACACAAACAAGAGATCTTTCTTGATAAGGTTTGTGGCCAGAGGTGAATTTTGCAATCAGTGCTTTTGCTGGTGTACCTGTCAAGGCTCCTTTCCTGCCTGGAGGCCATTTGCAAGCCATGCTTCTTCTCTCATCCCCCAACTGCCTGGCAAGCTCAGCACTATTCCCACAGGACTAGCTACAGCATTGCTGGAAAAATCACTGGCTTTACCTGATACAGCATTAAATTAACCTGCTATCCTTTTGGGGGCCAAGACAAAGCATGTGTTGGTCTGGGGTTAGTGGGGCATCCACACTACTCCCTAGTTCCCCTCATCACGTTATCAACAATCCAAGATCTCCAGAAATAGTGTTCTGCAACCGTTCAGTTTATAGCCCATTGTCTGGTTATGATCCGGATGTCAAATCCTAAAAGTAAGCCAAATTACAATTGTTATAGCTCCAGGTAGTAAAACCTAATGTGTATACATTACAGTTTTTTGCCAACACAACATATTTAACCCTCCTTTTTTTTCTAGAGAATACGTCACAAATTTACACATTACTCATAAACTCTGTCATTATATCATTTAGTGGAAAAAAGGAACATGATTTCAACAACAGTGTTTTTTCAAACAGCTGACGACTAAGCTTCCCAGCCATAACATCACATTTCCAACACTATGACATCACCTGATCAATTCCTATTTTTCCAGCTGAGGTAGAGTAAACCCTTTGGCAAAGGGTCAATATAAACAGTCAAAGCCAAAATTCTTACAGAAAAGCAAAGCAGAGGAGGCCATTTTTAGGGCTTCCTTTCTGAGCTCAGTCGAGGGAGGAACTCACCTCCGGGGATTTAGTCAGTTATCAGTGAGAGAAGATTATGAATGTGAGATCATGAACACTTCCCATATTCAGTGGTGCTACTCCATGGCCACTGAGCTGGAGTGGGTGGAGAGAGAACAGGGTGACTCTGTGGTACTCTGATGTGTGAGAGGAACACTGCAGTAATGAAAATAGTGTGATGGGTGTGAGTATTCCACACAAGCAGCGCAAACATACAGTGATGGAAGGGGCCCTCCTGTGGGCCTTTGGGTGGATGGGGGGAGGCGGAGGCTGCTCGCAAATATTTGTTGTTCTGCCTCATTCCTGGCAGTGGTGCCTGTGGCACTGCCGATGGACTCATCTCCCATGCTGCATGTCTTCAGTGAACTTTGTTTTGGGAGGAGCGAGTCTGCTTTACAAACTCCCTGACAGTGTTCAGCATGTACTCTGCTACTTGTTACAAGGGTGTGCACACAAAACACACACACACTGCTTTGGCTGTGGGCACACCCTCAGTTTATTTCACAACCTTCTTCCATCTTAGACCACGGCCATCACACCCTCTTAACTAGAAACAAACAGCCTACGCCCTTACTCAAACAAAAAACGCACACCCCAGCCCCCAACATTGCTGTTGTGCAGCCTGCTTTATTTGCAAGCACAGAAAAGTGCCTCCTCTCCTTGCTGCGGTTGACTGAGGTGACTAGATGCACTAGGAGAGAGTGAAATGAAAGAGAGAGAGAGAACGACGCCTGATTATAGGAGCCAATGTGGAACAGTGCTTGAGCTCCCTCAGGTTTCAGGCATCTGGCTAGGGGCCCATTCCTTCATTCTCTCTTCCGCTCTCATCTCATCTCATCTCATCTCACTACAACTGATTCCTCTATCTGAAGAGAGGAGCAGTGCAGTCCAGAGCTATTTATAAGTGGGGTAAGAGAAGTGTTGACTGAGAGCTAGTGCTCAGGTTTGAATAAGTGAAATTAGTATTGGACATGGAGAAACAGGCATGGTGACTGAACAAATACATTCTATTGTATCTAGTAATAAGTATACTGTATGTTTACAAAAAAATTGCATGATTTGCATATTCGTTAAAAATACAGAAATAAAATATGTTTCAGAGATACCCATTGTTGTCTAAAAATACCTTGTATGTGGAAAACCTCAACTGGGTGGAACTCTAGAAACAATGAACATCTTATTCAGGCTTCGCCACTGACTCTTATATATTATGTCCTGCATATAGGATAAATTTGAGCTACTCAGTGATGTAAACTCTGTAACTATAACCAACTCCTGCCTGTATTTCCCCTACCATCTTCAATACTCTGTTTGCCTAATAATTCTCCCACTTCTGGAGCTTTACCAGGAGGTTTGGTCAGGCTTTAATGCTGCCTGTGTGGGCAGCAATGCCTCTACTTGCTCTAGAGAGCCAGGCTCTGTTGTCTCCCACTCCACCCACTCCTCCAGCATCTCTCCAGCACACTGGTGGTGGAGAGCTGATTTCCCATTGTGCTTCATTAACCTTTCCTGGCGCTCATCAGGCCAGATTCATCATGGTAGCGTTGAGGCGAGGATTCAGACTTCGTCATTGCGTGAGGGAGGAGATGGAGCCTCACAGATATCTCTGTGACTAATTGCAGACATGCAAATTGCGATTTGATAATGTGCCCTGCAATTATGCCGTCTTGTGTACTTAGACTGGTGTGCCTCAGGTGTACTTCTTTCTGTCCTTTAGTTAGCCATCTTATTTTATCCTTTTATATCTGAAACAGACAGGAACAGGCTTTTTTTTCATGAACAGAATAATATCTGAATGCAGGGCTGGGTTCTTGAAGACAAGAGATGGAAAAAAAATATTGATCCATCATTTCTCTGTCACCACCAATCATGCAGCAATTTGACTGTTCTCTGTTAGTAGAAAAACATGAGAATGGACCAGTGGCAAAGACACAATATGGGGTAGTTAGCGTGTGAGGTCAGACATCAAACAGAACACGTCTGCGGTGAGGGTATCTAAGTGACCTGATGCAGTTCATGAATGCATTAAAAGCAGAAAGGTAAGTGGGACCTAATATAGTGATTACCTGATGTATGTGTGCGCATGACTGTGTATCAGTGCATGTGTGGCCATGTATGCAGGGAAGAGGGAGAGTGTTTCGGCTTTTTAATGAGCACATATCCCTGTCCAGTGCAACAAGAGCAACTGTGAGCCTGTCAGCCCTAGTGGGCTGAGGATGTGGAAATTGAATGGAGCCTTTCAGTTCTGCTGCTCGTCTCCCTGGGGGTGAGAGACTGGTTACCATGGTTATGTTGGATTCCTGCAGCTAATGGGTGGGAGTTGTGTAGCTCTGGCAACCTGGCTCAGTCTAAGGCCGAATATACACAGTGAGTGCTTGGGGGTGTGGTGGCAGGCGCTCTAGGATATGGGAGGTCACACATGCGTGGACACACACACACACACACACACACACATACACACGTACACACAGACAAAGAAATATATATTAGGCTGCAAGTACAGAATGTGCTTTTCCAGTCTCCATTCTTCACATGTCTCACATAGAAGGAATGCAGAATATCATTAACCATATTTGTATATATGTTAATCATTTGTCTGATAAGAAAGACATACTATATACAGGCATGGCAAATGCTGGCAATGGAAAGCTATCCATAATATAGCTGTTTTTATTACTTATTAGCTTTAGTTCAATTATGCCCAAATTAAAAGTGACAAAAATTAAATGAGTTTAATTTCAGAAAATGTTTAACAAAGGACAAATAGAACACTGAGAGTGAATCACCACCAGCATTGACTACAGTAGGCAATGGTAAGGCATGGCTGATACTAAGACTGGATATCTTTTTGTTTTCTTTCTTACGTCGTTATGTGTTTAACACCATATTTGTTTATGGCCAGATGCTCCTAATAAGCCAAAAGCAAGACCCCCACACCAAATCCCAAACTGCCCCCAACAGGAAACACTACAATACAATAAAATAGTACTAAAGTGAATTAAACCTTGCTTTTACAAAAAAAAATGAATTGATGATCAGCCAGTCACCGGGCTATGGACTTTAACACATGCAGTAGAAGAACAAACTTCCTCTATATAGCTATCTATGGAAATTCATGTCTATATGGTTCATTTGCCATTTTGTTGTGCCACTTGCCTGGATTCCCTATAGTGTATGTATCAAAATGTGGCCCATTCCTTTCTTTTTAGCTATGCAGATGTCTTGGCTCACATTACACTTGGAAGAGTCATGGATGATGCCCCCTCCTAAAAAAAACCCCACCCTTCATCCCCCCAGCAGAACTGCAGGAATTCCAGAGTTTTACAAAAAAAAAAAAAAAAGCCATCTCAGTCTCTGTATGGAGAGACTGTACCGTAGCTCGGAAAATGATTGTTTTTCTATTCAGATGAACTTACCACTTATAGTAATTTGGTGCAAAACACAAGGTGGATTTCAGACCTGCTGACCTGACACCATCTCCAAATTCTTCAGATCAGTATGAGGTGAGGGGATTGAGAAAGGAGAACAAAAACAGGCAAGATGGAAAATTGGAGCACTGATGGCTTTCATTAGTGTAGAGTGCATGGTAATGATGATCCTGGGCTTACCTCTAAGCATGGCCAGGAAAAAACTTTTTAAGTGTCTTGTCACTCTGGAATCTGGGAAAGGGTTGAGACAGCCACAGGCCAAACCAAATGTTAGGAAGATGATATTGCCTGATCACTTTTGTTCCCAAAATATCCAGAATATTTATGTAATTCAGTAAACACCTCAGCCTTTATTATAACAGGCAAACAACTGGGCAGCACTCTCGACAAACAGGCAGCTGTTTCTTTCTTCTCTTCATTTAGTGAAATGATCTCACAATAGAATGATTAAGACATATGGCAGTGATTTATGCATCGCTCATGTGCTTTCTATTTTTGTGTGACAGTTCAGCTCTTCTATACTTCCTGGGTTTAAATAATTAGTCAAGCTGCAAAAATTAGACAGGGTTACATACTTAGGCAGCAACTAATAAAGTAACTACTTTTTTTTGCATTTTGTGTTTTGAATTTTAGCCATACAATTGAACCATCCTTGACTGGCAAATATGTGCAGACCGTGTTAGTAATGATGTTATGCAACATGACCAAACATCTCAAGAAGGTTGCCCAAATACTCAGACGTAGTGGCTACATACTTCTACCCTGCAGCAAGCCAAACGAAACATTATTATTACAGTACTGTTTTACTTTTTCCACAAGCTTCATAAAAATCCATGGTGATTAAAACCAGGTCAGTGTGTGTGTGTTTCTTGCTGATTCGCCACTGTGAGCTCGTTTGTACTTGAGTTCTGCTATTTCCCTGGCAGTCCAGACAGCCTTGAGCCCAGGCCACCACATGTTCTCATTGTCCAAGTATTTAACTAACCACGGTGTTTTTAGTGGTTGCCTCACTGAAGGCTCTGAGGGACACCCGGGCCTTCCTGCACCCACAAAGTAGACTTTCAGACGACAGCACTTGATTCGATTGATAATGCTCAAGGGACAGCTTTGTCAGATTATATCCTTAGTTAGACCTTCAATACCTACAAACTCCATTTGTTATTCACAGAGTTTTGGGAGTGTTTAAGTAATACAGAAATTCACTGGTTCAATGAGAAATCTCCGAAGCAGTGAATGTCTCTCACAGATGCACCGAATTACCAAACGAACGAACATAGCCAACACAGGGAAGAATACAGCTTATTTTGCTGAGTCAGTAAATGGTGACATTCCTATTCTCATAAAAGAGAACAACAAGAACATTCTTCAGTTTGTAGACACGCAAACACATGCTAGGGTTGACTGTTTCCACAGATTAACCGTTTCCAGCTCATTGTGCCCTATTTTGTCATGATTTGTTGAACTCCCTCAGAAAAAGAGGCCACTGAGGTTGCTCAGCATGCCGCCAGCACATATTAAAATGTTTAGTGATTGGTTGACCAGCTCATTTGAATATTGCAGACATCTGGATTGACAGTAGGCAGCAAACCTGCAAACAGTATATGTGTAACCTTAACTTTACCGGATATTAGTAACAAGTAATAGGCCATGTCTTTTAGTACTACAGTGCAGTTGAGTATACAGTATGCTAATCTGGCAACAACTGGTCAGGTGTGATGCTGTGGTTGGATTGGAGTCCCTCCTCTGTTCTAGTTTAAATGAGTAAAGTTCCTTGGGGTCACTGAACCTCTTCAGGATCGACAAATTACAAAGTTAATCTAGTGCCATGCTTTTGAGATTAACTGAGCTTAAATTTGTGGCAGTGGCATCTTACCAGCTGTGGAGTTAAGTGCCTAAATTTTGAAACCAAAACTGACTTTCTTACATTGTTAGCTCAAGCTCTTGGCCTGATTGTGCATGATTCATTATTCATTGTTCCTCTTTATCTGTAATCTTCCACTAAATCTCAGAGACTTTTAAAGGGCTCTGACTTTTCACTGTCACTGTGACAGTTGCGAATGGGATTTAAAAAAAAAGGTGCTCCTGGTGGTGATCACAAACCTTGCCCTCAAAATTTGTCGTTACCTTTATTCCTAAACTCAAATAAATATGGCCTTACTCCCAGAACTCAATCCACATCTGCTTGCCGTATGAAGATTTTGGCTGCCTCCCTCTCCTTTACTGAGTAAAACATACTCAAATTTTACTCCAGATTAAAATCTTGATGACAAGTCCAGCCTGCCCAAATATGCCATTTCACTTGGAAATAC
This sequence comes from Scorpiodoras heckelii, assembly GCA_028566435.1. Lineage (NCBI taxonomy): Eukaryota > Metazoa > Chordata > Actinopteri > Siluriformes > Doradidae > Scorpiodoras > Scorpiodoras heckelii. The sequence continues at coordinate 28,601,811 of JAOVVH010000058.1, read as the reverse complement.
TGTATTTCACACTGCAAAAGAAAACTACACTTTGGTTTCACGTATGTAGTAGTAAACTACATAATTAAAATGAGTCTTTAAATTACAGTGCCGTTCCCTGCCATCTATTTCAGAATATTACAGCTGTAAAGCCATGATGCACCCCATTTTACATGCCCATGCCCATGGTTTGGTAATAAGAATAGCCATCAGTAATGGGAGCTTAAACCCACAGAAGGACGGAGCTGCCCTATAGGAACTACAGCAGTTTGATTGAAGCCCTATTTATATATTATATTATATTATATTATGCACTGAAAAGATTTTTAAAAAATTAAAACAATTGTCCAAATGAAAAACGTTTGCCCAGATATGTTCATTATAATTAATTATTTCACATTATGTATGAAAATGTTTTAGGGACCTTCACTATGTCACCTTATGCAATAATAGGTACAGTAGATTCTTGAATCCTTTTTCACATATCTAGCATTTTGTACATATATACAGCTTCATTTCAAATTTTCAGTTGTCAAAAGCTCCCTTAGCAATCTGTCTCAAAGTTAGTACAATCTGTTTGCTTTTGGATATATTGACATACTGAATAAAATTATTTTAGAAAAAGTAATGGAACTTTGCATTGGTTTAAAAGGATATAATTAAAAATGATATTAAAGCAATGTATGTAATTCCTGTATGACAGAACAGCTTTCATTGTGTACTGCATTTACACTCCTCCACCTTCCAGCTCTCTCATACACTGTGCTGCTGTTAAATGTTTGCTTATAGCCTTACAGATACACAGATGAAGCTGGTAGTACTACTCATTTCCAGAAGGAAATGTGATTTTCAGTGAGTCCATATACACTTTACAACATTATAATCAATACCTAGCCCAGCTGGAATAGACACAAATAAACCATTTGTATGTGGCTGTACACATAATTTAAACCATAACTCCTTAAACGTTCAAATTGGCACATTTTCAGGAGGGAAGATCTTTTCAGGCACTTTAACAATCTCTTACAGTCTGGAGAATTCCATAAAGCTAGCAGGGCTTTTCCAAAACATAGCTCTTCCTCCTCCATTAGTGTCCACTGAACCTGCAGACCAGGGGGAGTAGGCCCTCTTCAAAAAATAGCACACCCTCCATACTGTGTTTTTTGTTAAACCTGACTCCAGCAGGAAGTGTTCTGGGAAACCTGCATGGAAAACAAATAAGATGTCTTTTAAAGATATGACATATTAAGGAAAGAGAAAGGAAAATTTAAGGGAGAAGTAATTTAAGTACACAGTGAGAAAGTGCAAAAGCTGCTACTGCAGTGGTGAGTTAAAAACCTCAATGGAAAATCTGTTTGCATTGAATATTAGCAAGTGTTATTATAAAATATTACAGCCATGATCCAGTATACAAAGCCAGACCATGCAAAAGTGTGTGTGTGCCTGTGCGGAAGCGAGGGCTATTTGCAGGAAGACATTCTCAGACACCATAGCTGGCTTAAAGAACAACGTAACCGTTTGTTGAACAGCAACCAGCAACAGAAAACAGCAGGAACTGAGAATTAAGGGAACTACTAAGAGCATGAATTCCATGCTACCAGCATGGAGGATTATTAACACACATACAGAGCTCGTGGAGAGGAGGTGACAAACAGCCTGGACTTGCCTGTGCTGCATGATGAGAACACACGTCACTCTCCCAAACACGGAAGTTGCCACCCACTCCCTACAATCCAATGTCTGTTGCACAATATATTTAAAAAATCTAGATTTTCATAACGAGGGTTAAAATGTAGTTTGTAGACCTAAAAAACCCTTTTAAAAATAATTTTCTATGAATGACTGGGAACATTTAAATGAAACTATACAGTCAGAACCTCAGTTCACTGTGAGATTTCTTTTAGATTCATCTTGCCTGACTGTTCAAGCATGCAGATTGTGATTTTACACAAAATGCTGCCAAAATCTTGAAATATTACAACAGTTTGATTTTAAGTGAGTGAGTGTGAGTGAAATGTGAAAGGACCTATCTCTTAGACACCCTTTTGTGTTTAGGTACACAGTGATTGATTGATTTTGTTAGAATATCTTCCACAGCTCTTCTGAAGACTTTGACTGTCACACCTACTTCTTTTTTTGCAAGCAAAGCCCAGCAGGCTTCATTATGTTTTTTCGTCTGAAAAGTGGTCCATTATGTAATGTGTTGCTTTTGTTGCTGACACACAAACATTTGTGTGTAACATTTAATTTTCTGCTGGAAAAGCAACATTTGGAAATATAAAAACTTTATGTACTGACTCAATAATGCAGAACTCAAAAAAACCCCAACCCATCAATGGCAAAAGTTGTAACAATAAGGTGTCTAAGACTTTTGCACAGAACTGTATGCTTCCGAATGAAAGAGTTTTTGCAGTTATTCTGGCAATAAAAGACCAACATTAACCCAACACGAGAGTAAAACGATAGGGTAGGTATATTAGAATAGAGAAATGCCCTATTTCAAAATGCTGCCTTCTGGACTTCTTTATGTAATGACTACAATAATTGGCCAATACAACTAACTGCACATATGGTTATATGGCATTTAAAAAACTAAGGAGCAAAAAGGTTAATAAGGTGTTAAGCTACTAATTAAAAGTATCTCAAATTTAGTAGTAATGATATAGCATTATCGCTATAAAGTAATTTGGTAAAAAAAAAAAAAAACATAAAGAAGTCAACTATCAGTAATTTATTGCATGCATATATAAAGTTTTAAATTTTAGCCTGATTGTTGCCAAGAAGCCTTTATGATGCTTTTTCCGCCTCGTTTTATCCATTCTGAATGTTTTCAAGGCAGTAGGAACTGTGAGGAGAAAACGCCTTGCCAAAATGTGATTCATTGAAACCTAGCCTACATGGCATTGAGCTGCTATCTCTGCTGCTTAACAGTGCAGAGCCTGCCATGGAAGAGAGACTGAATGTGATGTGTTGCTGTTTCTCCTCAGGCTGTGAACTGTGGCAGATGCCGTGCACCTTCGCCCACTCCCCTCCCACGCTGGAGCAGCAGTACACTCAGGGCAGATTCCATGTGCAAGCTGCACACTGACAGATAAAGAAAATCACACTGACACACTGAGGGAGAGGAAAGACTAGCTTCACCTAGCAACTTATCAGTGAACGCTTGCAGGTACACCGAATATGTTAGTTGGCCGTGCCAACTAGTCACAATTTTATACATGCAATCATATTAATGACAGGGTTTATGTGTGTGTGGTGGGGGGTGGGAGGGGTAGATGATTGGGGT